>JAZKJV010003505.1:0-25226 GCA_037367405.1 Ottelia alismoides | reverse complement strand
TAAACTTATAAAAATCATATAAAATCAACAAAAAATCGAAAATTTGCATTTTAAGTTTCTGTTTGTAGATATTTCTTTATAGTTTTCCATAAAAAAAAACATTTCCAGAAGTTTTGAACATTTTATCTATTTTTAAATCGCAAAAGTCTTCTAGCTATGCACTGTTTGTTTGTTTTAAAATTTTTTGATTTTTAGAAAATCACAAAAATATCTAAAAATTCCCCAAAAATCCTCAAAACACGTCAAAATATACCTAAAACTCAAAAATGTTTTTATTTTATTTTTTTAAATATTTTGACATATTTGAAAAATACAAAAAGAAGACTTGCGCATTTTTATATTATTTGCCTTATTTGAAAAATTAAAAAAATTGCAAAATAAAAACCACTAAAATGACAAATAAAAATCATTTTATTTTCGAATCGTCTACTTGGTTTTTGTTTGTGCTCCTTGAGTTCGAACCTAGTCACTATACCGGGTTAATAAAAGTAGTAAAACCGCTCATTTTTACCGCTTGATGTATTAGTGGTTTAAATAGTTTCTCCTTGGTCGCGAATCGGATTTGAATCACAACGACATGTAATTAATCAACTTAACTCGAATCGGATTGTGCAGATATAAAAGGACCTCTAGACAACTCCACTCCACCTCAGCCGTCTACCATCTTCACGAGCCCCTTCTGAAGGTCTCTTGACCTTTGGAGGAGTAACATGAGGCCAAAGGAGGGATACTATGCTCGCCGGATCCCCACCAAGTGTGCCGCAAGCGACGACACTGCTAAGGGGCAAGGAAGTGTCGGTACTGTCTAATCGATTCAATCGGACGATTCAGATGCACCCCGATCTTCTATGTCGAACCTACGGGCTCAGGTGGACCAAGCCACTCCCCGAAGCTCTAGAGCATGCCCCATGCCTCCCGAAGCTATAACCCCTACTGAACCTAGCCTCGCATGCCTCGCATGTAAGGGGACTGGCTTATTTGCAGATCAACCCCTGCCTTCCCCAAAAATTGCATCTAGGTCCTCCGGGTGCATGCCTCACGTGCGTGCCTGGGGTATTTTACGAGGAGACCCCACCGGCTTTCCAAAATTACAAAAGGCCCTCATGAATAAATAAAAAATTACTGGGAGGTACTTCTGATTTTTGGAAATTATAAATAGGTTCCTCAAGGGCCTATTTGTAATTATTTATCCAATTATTTTGCATATTTTCCCTACATTTATGCCCTTCCACTGTTTTATTCATATCTTGAGCATATGAACCCCGATTTGGTTGATTTCAATTTTATTGGGTTCTTAATTTCATTCTCTATCTAATGGCATCATTTATTTCTTTATTTGACACTTAAATGCAAATGTCGTGTTTTGAGATCTACTGTATCAATTGCTCTCCATTCCTCGATGTTATTAATTCATTCTATTGCTTAATTTGTCTTTGAAATTAACCATTATTTGATTGCTCATGGATCTGATAATTTTAGGATACATTATCATCTGCTTGCATTGCATTTCAATTTAATTGCAGAAAAAGAAAATAAAAATGCATGCATCATATTGCATTATCTTTGCATCATTTTGTTAGCACGATATATCTGCATATCGTTCTGGTCATGCATTGCATTTGCATATGAAGACCTAGGCCCATGAATTTAATCGCTCATTATTTATTAATATGTTTCTATTAATAGGCGAGGAGGCTGTGTCCCTGTGTTCGACCTAGGTATCTTGCCAAGTAAAAAAATATTCCACAGCATTCAAAGTTTGTGGTTTTTGCTGATCGAAATCGGTCTCTTATACTACGATAATACGACCATATTAAAGAGATGTTTTTTTGTCTTCATCATGTGCCTCCGACCACCTGGAGCTCAGTCGTCCCTCTCTCCATGTACCTACAGACTTCCCACGTCTCTCTGAGCCTTTAAATGGGTCCAAAGCTCACGGATCAAGCCCTGGAGATAGATGGCTCTAGCGAAGGACCTGGGTCGTTCTTGTTGAAATCAGCCTCAAAGTGCTCTTCAAGACCTGCAAGGAAAATAGAAAGAACGATGATGCGAAGAGTAGGATCCTGGTTGTTATTGGTGGCAAAAGGAGACGAAATGATGTGGGGTAGAGGTCTCCAGCGAAGGGGCGGCGGAAGGAGACCTGATCTCCTGATCTAGAGAGCATTACGGTGACTAAATGGGTGTGGGGCATAGAGGAAGCGACGAGGAATGAGATGGAGGTGAAGTAGGGTCGGAACCATGGCTAGATGATGGTGTAACACTAGCTGGAGTTAATCTCTATCGAATTATGAGGATTGATTCTACTCTAGTAATTAATTAAACTTAAATCTAATGACAGGAAATAAAGAAGAAGATAAAATATACCTAAAAGCAAAGGAAAAGTGACCTCGAGCGACCGGAGGCCACAAGATGGAACCTCACAGCGGAGCACCGCTGGAAATGGCTGGGAACTACCTATGCAACACCTCTCCACGCTGCAAAATGGTCGGGCGAGCTCGTTGTCACCGAGAACTAACCCAGGGGCACAATCTGAGGGGAAGAAGCGGAGCAAAAGGGGACTAAGTTCGAATGAGCTTCAATGAAGGGGTTATGTATATGGATGAGAAATTGAGGTGAACGACTTGATTCAGTGATGCAAAGATCGAGGAGATGTATGTGCCTGAAAGGTTGAGGATCAAGGAGAAAAATAGAAGAAGGCATCGACCTAAAAAAAGTGAAGGAATCGAACGAGAAAATCGAGGAAGAGGAGGTCAAAAGAGGTCCGAGAAGCTTAGACCTGGGGTCAGAGGAGTTGACCCAGGTCAACGGAAGATGGGCCCTGATTGGGCCACGTCATCCGCAAAAAGACAAGACAACAAATAAAATCCTTTATTAATTTGTAATAAACTATTAAATGATTTTATTAAAAGCATAAAAACATATTTATAATTTTATGCAGTATTTTATTATGATTTTTATTTATTTTTACGAGTTTATTTATTATGAGTTGCTTTATAGAGGTTCATTTGTAGGTGTATTCACCTATATATTAGGTATTTTATTTTTAATTCGTATTTTAAATTTTATTATATTATACACTTAATTTATATTTATAAGTTATTTAAATACACTTAAATCTATTTTTATTTTATTTTTCTGTTGTTATTTGTATACTAAAATAAATATAAGTATAAATTATATAGGTATATATACAGTGTATCCATCTAGGTATTTTTGTATACTATTTTATTTTAGTATATTTTTATGGTTTTATTGTATCTTAAATATGTACATATATATAACGAATATTTACAAAATTATAACAATATAAAATAGTGAAAAATATAAAAGAGAAATAAAATGAATATTTTATTCCAGTATATAATGCAGTTGGGGTCTAAACCCTAACTTTTGCATCTTAACTCCAAATTAAATGAAACACATTCATTAAATAGCTAATAAAAAGTTATATACAATAAGCGATTTTGATGCATTTTGAGTTCATATGGAGAAGGTATGGGTCTGGGAAGTTTGGGTTTTGACTTTTTATTTTGAGTGTAGAATGTATAATTTGTATTATTTTTGTGTGAAATCAATTTTTTATTTTTCTATATATTTTTATATACAACTTTCATGTACAAAGTTTCTTTATTTGAGGTATAAATAATAAAGAATAAAATGGGTCTCAAAAATGAATTATTGGTCATTTATGAATTAGGGTTTCTTTTATTTGTTGGCCCTTATTTCCTTTACTTTATTTCTTGTCATCCCTGTCATCATTATTCCTAGGTCTCGGGGTTTAGGGTCATAAAATACCTTTGGTATTTTATTTCATTTTCTTTTCTTTTCTTTATTATTTTATTTTGGCTTTAAATGTAGTATTTTATATAGCATTTATACAATAAATAATAGATTTTAGTTTATGCAAAATAATGTTATTTACTTGTATTTAACTAGGGTTTAAAGGCCAAATGAAAGAGTAAAAGTGATAAAATGGAGATTCATCATTGGCCTAGCAAGAACTTGTATGGTTGGCTACGAATAGGTATTTATAGTGAAGTAGAGAACATATGGTAGAGTTGATCGCTACAAGACTAGGCTTGTAGCATGTGGATTCGCTCAGACTTATGGGGTGGACTATTGGGAGATTTTTTCCCATGTGGCTCATTATTATACTCTTTATATCCTCATCTCTATTGTTGTGGTACAAGGTGGTCACTTTCCCAACTTGATGTCAAGAATGCATTCTTGTAAGGAGACATATAGGAGGAAGTCTATATGTGTCATCCCCCTGGGTTTGATGCTAAGGGGGGATATCGAAAGATACACATTCTGATTTAGTGACATGGCTTTAAGATATCGAATGTATATCACTCCCTTAAATAGAATCCCAAAGCATGGTTCCAGAAGCTCTTGAACTTGATATAGTGACATGGCTTTAAGATATCGAATGTATATCACTCTCTCTTTGTAAACAAGACACAGAGAGGTATTGTTGTCATTCTGATTTATGTTGATGGCATCATTGTTATAGGAGATTACTTACATGGGATCAACGAGACTAAATAGCTCCTTAGACAACAGTTTGTCACCAAGGAATTTGGTGAACAACAACACCTCGTTGGGCTTGAGTTTTCCAGGAATTAGAGAGGTCTTGTGATGATCCAGAGGAGGTATGTTACAAATGCCTTCAAGAGGTAATGATAGTAGACTACAAACATGCAACTACTCATATGGAGCCACTACTTCTATGGATCCTAGAATCAAGCTATGTGATGATGATAAATATGAGATGGATAAGAGGAGGTACATGGATCTTGTTGGAATATTCTCTATGTGACTACTACCATGCATGATATTTCATTTTGTAGTGAGCAGAGTCAACCAATTTATGAAGCAACCACATCAGCATGCTCACATGAATAAAATCTATATGATCCTAAGGTATCTGAAGTCTTCTATAGGTACAAGGTTGTTGTTTATTAGCAAGGCATCTCTTACCATCACAGCTTGTGTAGATGATGACTATGAAGTATGCCCCAAAGATAGGAAGTTTGCCTCTGGTTTTGCAGTCTTCATAGGAAGTTCTTTAATCTCATGGAAAAGCAAGAAGTAGATTGTAGTTGTTAGATTGAGTGTCGAATCTGAATATAGACCTATGGCATAGTGGAGCATTGTGATGATGTGGTTCAGATTTGTTCGGACAAACCTAACTATTGATGTTCCTCTTCTCGTGCAATTGTTATGTGCCAATCAGGTTGCTTCATTCATTACCAACAACCATATTTCCATGGGAGGACCAAACACATTGAGGTAGATTGTCATTACACACGAGACATGATACAGAACTTTTCACATCAGCTCAGGGAACATACATTAGATATTTTCACCAAGGCCCTAACAACAGGGCCATTCCAGAAGTGTTATTCCAAGTTGAGCATGATTGGCATATATGCTCCATCTGGAGGGGGGCTATTGAAAGTTATTTGTATTTATCTATTTGTTGTTTCTTTCTTACTAATTTGATCTCTAGGGTTTCTCCTCTCTCTATAACAGAGCCTTATGACCTCATTAATAATTAAACCATACATTTCTTTCCATCATAATGACTGTGCATAGAACTAACAACATGGAGCTGACCAAGCTCCATCCACAAGCTAATCAACCATTCCCAAATTGATTACAGGTATTTCCTTTATTTTGCATCAGAATTTTGCATTTAGTTCATCAAGCTAGGGTTATATATTTTCTTCGATCTTCGATTACCATTTGTGTATATAAATTTCACGTATCAATAGGAGATCCTTCAATCTCTAATGAGCATGTGATTTTGAGTGTATCAATGCACGAACCACCTAAATAGATACATCATTTCGTTCCTGTTGATATGAGGCTCCTTTTAAGATCTGATTAATCTTGCAACGATGAGGGTTTTAGCCTGATTTGAGAATAACATGCAAGGGACTTTAAAATTTTTCATATAGATTCATTCATTGTAGATGTCACATAGGCTAGAAAAGCTAATTAGCCTTATAAGTCAATCGCACCGGAGAAGAAAAGATGGGCATGCAACACATGGATGCTTTGTAAAGGAAAAAAATGGGGTTGCCCCGTCCCATTTTTCCACAATTTTTTTTGAAAAATATCACCTTATATATTTATCTATATATCCCTCCAATATGTCATTCGAATTTCGTCAAGACTCAAATGGCCTCCATCTAAAACATGTAATTTCAACGGTTTAAACATTATTATAATCGGCATGTTCTAGATGGAATGTATAAGAGTCTCCGTTTCCGACGAAATTTGAATCACATGTTGGAGGGATATATAAATGAAAAAACATGGTGATATTTAAAAAAAAATGTACAAAAATAAGACGGAAGCAACCGTGTTGGCTGCCCCAGGAGCAGCCCCATATAACCCTTTTGTAAATGTCCGATAGTGAAACATAGTGAAGATTGCACCGAGCCCCCTATAGATTCCAAGGTGCTTCTGAGTAGTCCCTATCGAGGAATAATAAAAAGCTCGATATCTTTTCATATTGGCAAATAGGTCCCCTCATGGGCCTATTTGAGAATAAAATCTTGGGTTTTTATCACTTGTGTCCCTCTGAGATAACGCAATTTCAGTTATGCCCCTATCTTTTTGGTAATATCAGTTGTGCCCCTCACTTCTTTCTCGTTATCACTTGTGCCCTTCCGTCAGATTGACCGTCAATGAGTTGACTTAACTATGGTTTTTTCAAACCTTGGTGCAGTTAAGAGGGGTATTATTGTTCAGACTTCTTCTTCTCTTCTTCCTTTCTCTTCATAATTTCTCTCAGTGACACCTTCATGCATCCATCGGATCTCTAATTTTTTTGCATTTCCATGGATATATCACTCATTACGAATCAAACAGTGAATTTTATTGATTTTTTTGATGAATCAATTAGTAAAAAAATTATCTTAATTTAACAAAAACTGAGCTCCAGATTCAGCCAGACATGGGAGGAGGAGGGCGGAATGGGGAGGCACGGGGGAGGGGGAGGCGTAGGGGACGAGTGAGACACGAGACGGGGGCGACAGGGCGACCTAGGGGCCGGGGCGGTGGGGGCAGGGGGAGGCGGTACGGGGGGTGGAGGGGGGAGGTGCGGGGGACGAGGGCGACTAGGGGAGGGGGTGCGGGGGGCGGAGGGGGGAGGTGTGGGGGCGAGGGCGACGAGGGAGGGGTGCGGGGGCGGAGGGGGGAGGTGCGGGGGGCGAGGGCGACAGGGGGAGGGGGAGGTGCAGGGGGCGAGGGGGACGGGGGGAGGGGGTGCGGGGGCGGAGGGGTGAGATGCGGGGGGCGGAGGGGGAGGTACGTGGGGCGAGGGGACGGGGGGAGGGGGTGCGGGGGAAGATGGAGGAGATGTGGGGCGGAGGGGGAGGTGCGAGGGGCTAGGGGGACGGGGGGAGGGGGTGCAGGGGCGGAGGGGAGAGATGCGGGGGCGGTGCAAGGGGCGGAGGGGGGTGCGGCGGGTCGGAGGGGGGAGGTGCGGTGGGCGGAGGGAGGTGCTGGAAGTGGAAGGGAGGTGCGGGGGGGAGGAGGAGGAGGAGGACGGGGACGGAGGCGAGGCACGTGGGCGGAGCAGGAGGCTCGGGGGAGGCTGCAGGAGAGCTCAAGGAGGAGGGAGGAGCTGTGGAGGAGGAAGAGGAGGGAGGAAGAGGAAGAAGATGTGAGAGGAGGAAGAGAAGGGAGGAAGAAGACGGGGGAGGAGGAGGACTTTTCTGTCTTTTTTTTAATTTAATTCTATTTGTGTCCTTGAAGTTAATGTTTGTTTGTGTTGTGTTATAGACGATCACTAACCCGAGGGGCACAAGTGATAGATTAGCAAGAAGTGAGGTGCACAACTGATATTACCAAAAAGATAGGGGTATAACTGATATTGTGATATCTCGGAGGGGCACAAGTGATAAAAATCCTAACATCTTTAGTTGTATTTGCATTTTAATCATATTTTTACATATTTTCATTTTTGCATTATCAAACAATATTTTGTACATTGCATAACTTTTAGGACATTGTAATAAATATTCCCACTACTTCAAATTTGCATTTCATTTGCACTCTGCATTTTCTAGTTTTCTTAGATGCTTGATATGATTAATTATAATTGATTATTTGAAATTATTTCTTGCCGATTTTAGTTCTCAAATGATTTTCACATGTTGGTATTCAAGATACCTACAACTTTTCAAACGATATTTAAAAAATATTTTAATTCGTTGCTTAACTTATTAGCTTTCTAAATCCATGAAACTTCATAAAACCCCATATTTCTTAATACATATAAAAAAAGAAAAATTGTACAAGATAATCTATTTATTTATAAAAGAGATTTTTACACCCATAATCCTGGGTAATTTTGCAATTACAATCATAACCCTGCATAATCGTGAATTACGCTCATAACCCTGAATAAGTGAGTCGTCCTACACCTATAACCTTTCGTTACTTTACTTCATTAACTCAACCGGATGATTGAGTTAATCTAACCACTCAGCAATCTAAAAGTTGGGATTAACTTAAATAAAAAAAGAATCCCTTGGTAAGGACAACGGTTGCTGACGAGCCAGAGGCACCTCTGTCAGGGGAGGGGGGCTTTGCAGAGATTCTCGATCCAGGGGTGGGGGGGCTTGCACAGGTGGTCTCGACTGGGTGGGAGCTCAGAGGTGGGTGGTCGGTCGATCTCGGGGGGCAGGGGGCGAGCTTTGTCAGCATAGAGATAGGTGGTCGGTCGGCCCGAGGCGGGACGAGCGGGAGTGGGGGTGGGTGGGCTGCAGAGGTCGGCGGGGGTTGGGTTGGAACTTGCAGAGGTGCTCGCGGTCGGTGGGGTGAGATCGGTGGTGCAAGGGATCGACGGGGAGGGGGGGCTGCAGAGGCTGGCAGGGGTTGTGGCGGAACTTGCAGAGGTGCTCGCGGTCGATGGAGGATGGGGTGTGCGAAGGGGATGAGCTCGATGGTACAGGGGATCGGTGACAGGGGGTTTTGGGTTTAGAGTGGGATTCATGATGGCATATTTTGCAAATAAGAATGAACATTAGGGGTAGTTTTGTCTTTTCAATGAAAACCGTCAACTTTAACGGACATCCCAAACGTAACATAATGCATGTTTATATCATGTAAGAGGTAAGCATTACCCGGGGTTTCTCATGTAACTCGTGATTATGCAGGGTTATGATTGTAATTGCAAAATTACTCAGGATTATAGGTGTAAAAATCCCTTTATAATAACCGATGCACACAGAAAATAAGGAAGATGTTGGAAAGCAATACTAAAGATGGGCATAAATATATGAGAGATGTAGGGAGTTAATAAGAAAAAAAAGATGGAAGGTTAGGGAAGAATCCATAGTAAAAAGAAAGAGGCAGAAGAGTTAAGAGAGCAAGGGAGGGAAACGATAATATTTGATTATTAGGAAAAGGGAGAGAAGGAATTTTGAAGATGATGGTAGGAAGGAGGAGAGAGGAAGAGATGAGAGGGCAATAAAAGAGTAATTTTTCTAACAGACATCCTCATCAACCAAATGTTCCATATGACTTTAATATTTCTCTATCAGGGGTATTTATTGGCGAATGGTTCGTCGATCGGCAACCGTTCGTCGATGAAATGAGAGTCACAAAATTATTTGCCGATTCTCAATGCGTTCCAGGTGAAGAAGAGAACCGGGGGTGCGGGCTCCATCAACAGCGGGAGAGCTGGGCACAGGTCTCTCCAGGAAGAGCGCGGGGGGAGGGGGGGTGCTTCGCATAGGGAGGCTAGGCACGGGCTCCCACCGTTCGAGCAAGGGAGGAGCCTGGCACTATGACACATTTTGCAAATAAGAATGAACTTTAGGGGTAGCTTTGTCTTTTTCAATGGAAATCGTCAACTATAACGGCCATCCCAAACAGAATATAACACATGATTATGTAATGTAAGAGATAAGCATTACTCTGGGTTTCTGGTGTAATTCGCAATTATGCAGGGTTATGAATGTTATTGCGGAATTACTCTGAGTTATGGGTGTAAAAATCCCTAATACTAATATGTACTATTGGCAAATGATTCACCAATTGGCGAACCGTTCATCGATCAATGCTCCAACAGAGAAATATTAGAATCAGGTGCTCTGACAGGGTAATTGGATAATGTGGATACCCTGTCAGAGAAATTACTCGAAATAAAAAGCAAGAGAGAAATATAGAGAGAGAAACGTGAAAGAGGGGTAGTAGAAAGGAACTTCCTTTCTCAAAAAATATGTTCTTCATTGTTCCATTCTTTTAGCTAAATGGAACTTTTTTATAGATGGGCCAGCAAACATAGTAGAAAATACTAACTGTTTTGGGATATTCTACACCTATGAAGAAAATGAGAAAAAGAAGAAACTTTTAAAGACAACTAACCTATAGGAGGATGAAGATGATTACAGGTCCTGGTATCTTTTTAAGCAAAAAAATACAAATTTCAACAAACTCTTTTATATTTAATATTTAACAAATTATTCCAAATTTCAACAAACTCTTTTATATTTAATATTTAACAAATTATTCCAGAATCATCCTTCTAACCACTGTAAATTTTAACAATTGATAGGTTGCATAAGTTCCCTTGTGATGTGAAAAACCAAGCTCCTAAGGAGTTGGCTTTTCCCATTAGTTCATCGTGGTGGGAGCTTTGCACTCCACCAGTCTTAAGGTGATTGAGAGCTTCCAGGAAAAATTTCATATGTTCTGAATTTTCCAACAAACTTCAACACTGGAAGGCTCCTCCGCAAATCTTCATGTATTTGCATTCTTCTTTTCCCGTCGAAACTTTGAAATTTCACTAAAATCTATAATGATTAGTCCAAGCTAGCACTTGTGGTGCTCTTCGTGTAGAGGGGGTGATAGTGGGTATCGATGATCGGGCGAGGGAGACGGAGCTCGAACAAGAATTGTGAGAGGGCAATCAATGAGTGTCTAGTATTAGTGGTGCCATCATGGGACCTTCATGATGGAGGGTTGGATTCTTCTTTCCCCCATAAAACCTTTGAAATTTCACTAAAATCATGTACTCTTCATATAGACGGGGTGATAGTGGGTTTCAAGGATTGAGTGAGGTGATGGACCCTTCGTGGGAGGGTTTTCGATGAGTGTCTAGCAGCAATGGTGCCATCATGGGACCTTCATGTTCTAGGGTTGGATAATGAGTTGCTGTAATGAAAACCATGAGATACCTTGGCAGGTGGATTATAGCTTAGAGAGTATTGTCTTGTGGTTCGTACATAGCAAGGCTCTGTTTCCAAATAATGGAGGGAGGTTCTAGTGTACGAGAGGTGTTGTCGTTGAATTCAATGTGATCAAGGGTGGATGCTCCATTCTGATTTTTTATTTGATGTCATTAGATTCATGTCGTACATGATTTGTAATGAATAGAGCTTCATGTATGACTACAACTTCAATCAATGAATTCAACCATTATTGTACGTTCAAGCTTGACTTGAGGCAACTCTTCAACCTCTTTTGTTGAACTATGATCCACTCCGCTCAATCGAGCTTTATTCCTAGAGTACGTAGGATCACTGAATCGTGGGAATGATTCAAACTCCAATCTCTGATACTAAATTGATGACCACGTAGGAAAAAAGTTAGAATGTAATGGAGGATCAAGGAAACAGGGAAAGAGAAATGAGAGATGAAGTGGAATTATAAGGAGAATACAAATGGAAAGTGAAAGAAGAAGATGAAGATAATGGAGAAGAGATGAGAGAGAGAGAAAGATCAATATTTAATTATAAAAAGGAGAGAGATAGAGAGAACTTTACAGATGATGGAGATGAAGGAGCAAAAGAGAGGAGTGGGAAACCTTGAGGAAGGAGGGAAAGGAAAACTAAGTGGGAGATTTAAAGTGGGAGCCATTGCTTCTACCACCATACCATTAGAAGGGTTCGTGAGATACGAAGAGAAGAAGGAAAGAGTCATAGGAGAAATAAACTTTCTTCTACTTAAAATGTTTTCTTCTTCATCATACCACTCCATTAGTTAAAGGTTCATGTATATAGATGCTCTATACTGGTAGAAAATGCAACACTATTTTAGAATATTTGAAATATATTAGGAAAATGGAAAAAAAGGAATAAAGTTGTGGAGACTCCTAATCTAGAGGAGGAAGATTATTCTAGATCCTTGTCTCCTCTACATGTAAAAATACAATTTTCAAGAAGCTCCTTTACATAGTTTTATATATTATTCAACGATATAGATTCTTCTAATGATGGTAAATTTGAGTAAGTATGGATTGCATCAATAGTTTTAAATTTTGGTTTTTAATATTACAACCATTTATTATTGTTAGAAATGCAAAAACCTCTAATAATATAAAAATAGACTTAAAAATCATTAAAAATTAGATATTCAATAAAAAAATATAAAAATTATGCATGATGTAATGGTACTATAAATCATATCATATAAGTACATAAAAATATTACATTCACATCTTATAAACCTGATAACATTGAAAATTTGTAAAATTCAAATAGAAAGCTAGAAAAATCATAAAACTACCAATAGCATATTTATTAGTACATATTATAATACTCTACATATAAAAATAAAAACAACAAAAAGCCCTATTATTTCCGGATTTTAAAACTAATAATAATATTATTTTCAGTTACTTTGAATTATTATCACAAAAACAATTTAAAAATTCAATAAAAATTCTTATATACTCAAATAATTCTCAAAAGACTTTTTAAAATCTAATAAAAAAATGTAGGTATCCATATACCTACATTTTAAAAATTCAAGGGCATTATAAGACCTATATCCTTATCCACCACCACATCCTTTTCGACTCTATACACTACAAAAAAGGCAGGATTGGCGTGCACATAAGAGCTCGTTATGTGCACGCCTAGTGCCGCCATGTGCACGCCCGACAGGTGGGCGAGCACATGTGCTCGTTCAGGGCGTGCTCGCTTCTGTGAGAGTCGCCCCGGCTGGTGGGCGAGCACATCGGGACGCTATGTGCTCACCCGCTCGCTGGCGGGCACATATGTGCTTGCCGATGTGATCGCCTCCTTTATAAATTGCGATTACCCACGGAGCACCTGGCGAGCACATGTGCTCGCCCAAACTGATTTTCAGTAAAAAAATATACAGGTTCGATAGGGTTTTGACGCTCCGTCGAACCTGTATAGCCTGCCAATAAACCACTGCAGGTACTTATAAGAGCTCCCTAAGGTTATATATATTATAGTAGTTCGTTGACTAAGATAACTAGCACTAACAATTGAAAGTCACACAATATACATGAATTTAGAAATAAACAATCTAATTTAACATCTAAATATTATAAAAAAGTCAAAGCCAACAAAGTTCATATAAATTAAAAGATGTGCTAATAGTTTAAAAAAATACAGGTCCAAACCAACAAAAATTTACTTCTTCTTTGACCTAAAAAATTTAGACATTAAACCCTGCTTTGATTTCTTTTTTTCCTTCTCCTTTTCTTTGAACCTCGCATACATGTGTGCCTCTTCTTCAGGGTCGTTCTCCTCCTCCTCTTCATCATCAGATTCAATCTCTTCAGGTTGAGATGCACGCCCTTGCGACCTATATTATATATGCAATATATATATCTATTAAATGCATTTTGTAGATATAGATATTTAAAATTATTACTCATTCTATAATAAGAAGAATACTTACATGTACGCCGTGAACTCCTCTCGGAGCTTCGTCACCTGCTCCACCATCATCGCCATCTGTGACTCCATTGGAACTGATGATTGGGACGGCTGTGGTTGCGTGTACGATGGCTGAGAGTATGCAGAATAGGAGTGACGATGTTCCTCCACATAATATGGAGGAAGACCACCAAGTGTCTGCTTCCTGTTCGCCACAACGTCCCTCTCCTCCAACACCTTATAAGTTTTTCAATTTTTAATATAAAATTATATATTAGAAATGAGTATAGTAAGATAATATTTATCCATATATACCTGCTTCCAGATCATTTTATCAAATGGTGGTTGCTCTCCAGTTGGATCGACACCCCATTTTTCTGCAGATAGTACCAGATAACGATCTTGAAATACAAAGTTTAATATATATAAATGAGTTATAATATATCATTTAATTGTAAATAATTTGATAGACTTACCAACAATTGTTCTGCTTCAGGAGTGGACCATTGCGACTCTCCTTCTCTCCCACTCATGTGGGACCTCGACCACCACTCCTGAAAAGAGGGTTCCCTTTCCAACCTAGCTGCCTGCAAGATTTTTTTAAGATGTAATAACTACATTGCATTATATTAAAGTAGATCTCCAAAAATTAATTTTAAATCATAATACCATCTCCACTCTAATCTGATTGTGGTTTTTAGAGCCACTTGTCAACTTAATCCTTTGTTTCTGGCGGTTTGTCCTTCCCGCCGTAGATCTTCTTCCAAACTCATCATCCGCAACGAATGCATCACAGAAATCCGCCCATCTGGGAGGATTATGTTATGATTATCGATTATTTTAAAAAGTTTATTAAAAATTATTTGACAAGTATAATACCTATCCTCCGTACACCATGTTGGCGGGAACTTCTTCATCTCCTCAAAATTCATCTCCTCGCATCCTGTCTTCGCATGCGAGTCTCTCCTTGCCTTGAAAAATGTATCGCTCATTCTCTTTTCTTCCAAACGAATGAACGCTCTACGATAAGCCTCCTTCTCCATACCAGAGACAAGGCGAAACCTACTCTGAAAATTATAACAAATTATAAGATACAAAAAACTTAACAAAAAAATATGTATCACTTCTTAGAAATATTTCTTACCAGAAACATGTCAAACAGTCTCTCCTGTTCTGCAGCAGGGATGCGACACCATCTAAATTGCATGGAAGTCAAGTGTGTCTTTATTATGTTGGTTATCTCCTTTGCCACCCTGTTGCTGTTCACAAAATCCTTGCATTTGCTAGAAAATTTAACTTTGATACAATTTATAAAAATTTGGAAAATATTTAAAGATAAAATCTATAAAAAATTTACCTCCCATCAACCGTAACCTCCAACAAAGGGTGGGATGCCAACGTCTATCCAACTGCAGTAGGTAAAGGCACGGATGTGCTCGGACGTCCAGAAGAAGGAGAGTCAGAACCCATCGATGTCCGTGCTGGTATGGGGACCTGGACTGGGAATCCTGCAGGGGCTGCTGAGGTAGATGGCTCTCCATAGCCTCCTACGTAAAAGGGTGGCAGAGGATAACCAAGAGACTCGTAGTATGCTATCACCAGGCGGACCTCGTCGGACTGTGAATCAGGAACAACATCCGGGGTGGCTGCCTACTGGAAGAAAGTGTGTCTGAGGAAGATGGACGATTGGATCTATGTGATCCATGCGCCCCGCCACGTCCAAAACCTGTCATGACTGTAATAATGATGTATTACATATTTATTAATTAAGATTTTAGTTAATTCGATTACAATTGTGTAATAAAACTTACAACTAATCTTCATCACTTATTTCGGTGGGATTAAAGGATATTTCTTCATTTTCTGAGTTTTCCGAGTAATCATTTCTGGAGTCAGTATCATCTTGTAAGTCAACACAGAAAACTTCATTATCAGCCAATCGAATCGATTCGATAATTGGGACTTGTTCTGTTAAGTCTATTCTTTTATTTGTCGGTGTGAATGCTTCGTCTATGTCATATTCTTGATTAGTGTAATCATTAGAGATATACTCTCGAGAATTTATCTTCACAACAGTTACCGTTTCAACGCTCTTTCTCTTCTTTGATATTTGTGGGAGATAACATACTTGATCCGCTTGAGATGCTAAGACAAATGGTTCAAAGCTGCGTATAAATTTTCTTTGCACCACTTCGACAATGTTATTTCTTTTATCGATTACTACATCTCCATTGGGTTCATACCAATCACACAAGAAAAGAACTACTTTATTCAAGCCTGGTATACTATATTCCACTTCTATTATCTCCTTTAAAATTCCGTAATAATTCAGATGATCTTCCTCATAACAAGATCCGCGAACCATCACTCCATGATTTTGAATTGTCAAATATTTACCGGAATTTAAGGTATGAAAACGATATCCATTACTGTAGCAAAAGTTGTATGATCAAACCTTATAAACAGGGCCTTCTCCAAAATATTTTAAAATATGAGAATAGAAATCACCACTGTCCAACTGTTTTGAGCGGTCTTTAAACCACACTGGAAATTGATTCCTATAAGTGCTCAGAACTTCGTCATCTGAATACATAGGATTTTCCTCAATAATTTTCTTTCTAAATTCCTTAAAATTGGTAAGATAAACATAAGAATTACTTGTAATGAATATATGTATAAAGTAATTGAAATACTTACTGAACTATGGTGTTATTTCCTCGCAGTTGTCTAATACGTATAACTCTGCAGCATCCTTCTCTTGTTTCGATAAGAAACGTTCAGTTGCTTTTCCTATTAGATAAGTGGATGGTCGAAAGATACTGATATAAGGTTCTTCATCGGAAGAAATTGTCTCATTCCTCCTGCATCTATTGTGGATAGTCTCCACATCTTCTGGAAGATATCTTGCACAGAATGTTGCGACTTCCTCATATATATATTGTGAACTTATAGATCCTTTAACTTTACTTTTGTTTCGGACCTTTCTTTTAAGAAAGAACATAAACCTATAAGAAAGTAGGTTAAACATTTAGTCTAAATAGTAAAGAATGGAATGAGATTATAATACATTTAATTACCTTTCAAATGGATACATCCAACGATATTTTACCGGTCCTCCAACTTTAGCTTCCCATGGAATATGAATCATCAGATGCTCCATCGGATCAAAAAATGAAGGCGGAAATATCTTCTCCAGGTTACACATAATCACAGGAATATTTTTTGAAGATAATCCATCTCCATGCGGTGTATGCGTGACGAGCATAATACTTGGAAGAATCTGCTAACATCTGAAAGAGCATCGACAACATTTTTTGGTAACAATCCTCTGAACACTAACGGTAGTAATCTTTCCATAAAAACATGGCAGTCATGACTTTTCATTCCCTTAAATGTAAACTTCTTCAAATCGACCAAATTGGAAAAATTTGATGCATATCCGTCTGGAAACTTTAATTTACTTGTCCGTTCACAAACAAGCTTAACTTGATTTCTATTTAAGGTATACTTTGCTTTGGGAACTTCAACCCTTCCACTATCATGTTTCTTGATATGCAATTCTGGCCGATTACATATGATTTGTAAATCACGACGAGACTTTACTGTATCTTTTGATCGACCGGTTACATTCATAACGGTGTAGAAGATGTTATCAAACACATTTTTCTCTATATACATAACATCTAAGTTGTGTCGTATCAGTAACTTACTCCAATATGGTAACTCCCGAAATATACTCTACTTAATCCAATTATGACTGTCACCAAAACCAGGAAGGTTTTTTGTTCTATCTCCATTTTCTAAGGCTGATTTCTCTAATTGTTCCAAGTATGATAATATCATATCGCATGTCTTAATTGGTGGAGGATCTGCAAGATCAATTGTGTTCCTTTTAAAAGACTGCTTCTATCTTCGATGTGGATGATTATTTGGAAGAAATCATCTATGACAATCAAAAAAACATGATTTCTGACCGTGTTGAAGTTGGAATGATTTAGTACTCTCCATACAATATGGACAACTTTTACGTCCATGCGTACTCCATCCAGATAATATTCCATATGCTGGGAAGTCATTTATCGTCCAAAGCAGAGCTACTTTCATGTTAAATGTTTGACTCTTATTAGCATCATATGTATCAACTCCATCGACCCATAACATTTTCAACTCATCGATAAGAGGACGTAAATAAAAATCAATGTACTTTCCCGGATGTGTAGGTCCTGGTACTAACAGCGAAAGAAACATAAACTGTCGCTTATTACGTAACCATGGGGGTAGATTATATGGCGTTGTCATTACTGGCCAACAAGAGTAATCTTTACTTCTTCCATGAGGATTAAACTCGTCTTGCAACCCAACCACAATGGCTCTTCTGCTTTTTTCAACAGCTCGTAAAATTCTGCAGACTCTCCATATGGTTCCTCATCATCTAACAAAGTATCATTAAATTCTAGACCCGCAATGTCCATAACCATATCTGCAAAAGGATTAGTATTGTCAGCTTCTTCCACATCATTCATACTGTCCTCGAAATTCTCACCATGCATCCACCAAATCTGATATCCTTCCATGAAACCCATTCTATAAAGATGTAACTGAGTTTCATCTTTTGATCTCTTTCTCATTAGACGACATTTCTTATACGGACACAAGATATTTCCATCTGAATCCACAATACGGGAACCTTATGCGTAAGCAAATTGTATAAATTCCTGAACACCTCTTTGAAAGGCATCTGCTATACGCCCATCTACTACACGGTTGTACATCTACTCTCTATTGGTCATATTGATGAACCTGAATTAAATAATCTAAAATATCAAATCTAGGAAATTGAGGATATCTAAACGTATCACATTATTGAGATAAAAGATGAGAAGAGAAGTGTATTAATTATGTTATCACTTTAGCCCGTCCATAAGGATTCAAAATTACTAAAAGATGATCGTTGTCACAAGTATCTTTATTTCTAACGAAAATTCGGCAGCATAACCCTGTACCTCTCCCGTATACCTCATAAATCAATCGCAATTAATTATCAAAATAATCATATTAGTGATTATTTCAATAATAACTATGATTGATTTGGTATACCGAAGAGGAAGGGGTTATGAATCGAATTTCCGTAAGAAATAAAGATCTTGTGACATCGATCACCTTTTAGTAAATTTGAATCCTTACGGACCCCCTTAGTCCGAGAACTCCGAACTAAGGAAAGCTAATATAAATGTAATACTTTAAGATCATTTTACGTCATACATTTGTATGTGCTACAAATGAGACTATAAAATAATCTTAAAATATTTATTCATTTATATTAACCGGGCATTTACGTATATTTGGCTGGTTAACAATGGGGATATGGATAAGTGTGATCCTTATTTAGTGCCTAATACAGTGCTTGGGTCACTAAAAGTTAATGGGCACCTGCAAAAAAATTCGAACCTCCAAACATCAAAATCCACGACCATTGGTCTGGGATAAACATCCCAAAGTGAGTCCAATAGTGCTGTGAAAAAATAAAAAAATATAACACAATTAGAGGTGATTAAATCCTCCAATGTGTTGCACACGCCACCCGTTGTGCAGGGCCACACACCACCCGGTGTGGAAGGACGCACTGTGTGTGATGGATTTTGTGCAATTTTCTAATAATTAATGGATAGTATTTTGGACTTATCATAAACCTAACTATAAGTTAATGTGATATAATTGGTCACACTAACTAGAATTTATTGTAATAATAAATTATCACAAAGGAAACATTGCTGTATATCATATCTCATATCAACACGATATGAAATTTTCAAACTATTTTTAATGATGTTCATCATATCTAATATCTACACTATTGAAGTTAGCTAACTAATGTTATTCACAAATTTTATAACTAATCTTTTTAAGAAAATTAACAATACTAACTAGTGTAGATGTTGTAATGGATATTTTATCATTTATAATTTACAAAATGTAAACATAATATTGGTTGAGGCATTTTATCGAACACCTACAGGGCATACAAATATGCATATTATTGAGACAAGCATAATCGAAATTACAATACTATAGTGATCTACTATTATCCTAAACATGTAAAAAATATTTAAACTATCAAAACAATACACTACATTCAACAAAAAATTGAAACCCTAATCTATCCAAACAATACAAATATGTAATGAAATCGTATAAAAAGAGAAAGGATGAAGGATTATACTGAATGGTAGATGAATATCTACTCAAAAGACTAAAACCGCGGGCGTCGGTGTCAGGGCGGAGGGGAGGCGGGTCGCCGGAGGGAAGAAATTGGGAGAGGAATTCGTGAGAATGAGGAAGAAGGGCCGCGCGAGGTTCTGTTTACGGGGCTGGGCGAGCACACTTAAGTGCTCGCCAGTCTGTCGCCAAGTGCTCGCCCCCAATTTACCAGGCGCTAAAGTTATCCACGCAAGGAAATTAAAGTGGGCGAGCACATGTAAGCGAGCACATGTGCTCGTCCGAATTGGTAATGGCGCCTCTCCAAAAAATTCGAACCGGCGACCCACATGGGCGAGCACATGTGCTCTTCGTGTGCTCGTCCATTGAAGGGCGAGCACATGTGCTCGCCTAGTGCACGCAGAGCTGTGCACGCTAATCCTGCCTTTTTTTGTAGTGATATTGCGAAGGGTGCAAATAGATAGATTAACATGGAATCTTGAAATCTGGAAATGTATATAGGTATTAAATGTATGAGGAAAACAATCGTATCCTGAAAAATAGGGATAAATGTAATATATACATGTAACTCCATATTAACATACAATCTTGAAATCTGGAAATGTATACAGGTATTAAACGTATGAGAAAAACAATCGTATCCTGAAAATGGAAATAAATGTAATATATATATATATAACTTCAATACAAATGATAGAAGAAATATTTTGTAAATAACTATTAATATAGATTTCTTGGATGTTACACAAATCATAGCCTTGCATACATTTGACAGAATACATACACATATTTACGAACTAAAGAAGATGAGTACATCACAAATGATAGATATTTTTCTTCATTTTTCTCGTACCTATTTTTGTCCTCTATTTATTGATGGCTGTTTAGATAGAAACCCATAGAAAATATATAAATTTCCATCAAAATCTATAAAAATATCCTAAAAGCTATATTTAATGACATGTATATTTAGATTTTCTTTGAATTTGTTGATATTATATCGTGCTTTTTATTTTACAATACAAACATGCATAAAAAGAACAAAAATGTAAAAAGTAAAAGAATTGAAGCGTAATATTCTAGCAATTTTTTAATAAAATTTTGGGAATATTTATGCTCCTTATGTTAGACCCATATACTTATGCGATTTGAATGGTGGTATACTATAGTTTAAAGCACCTTGAATGGTGGCAATCATCTTCCTGGTCCTATCTAATAGTCTAAGCCACTACCTCGAAGGATATCCAATGAAGTGGGTATTTCCCCTTCGTCTTTTGTGTCTTCCCACTTATTAGAGCATTACTATTATTCTAATAACTTTCCTAAACAAATCCCGAAATACCATAATCCTTAAGTAGAATCAAGGAAATATATTGTGAGTTCGGGGATCTCAATACCACTAGAGAGGGTTGAATAGTTGTTCGAGGTACTTTTAAAACTTTATGTGAAATACTCAACAAGCACAGAAATAATCAGCCAAGCAATCCAATCAGCACACTTGCATAATAATTTTAAGTGGAAATTCAACTGGGTAAAAACCACGAACTGAGTCTTCCTGTCTCATGATTTCCCAATTAGCCTGCTAATCAACTGCTTTACTAAAGTTCTAGATATTTACGCATGTATCTCAATTGTTTGCAAAGCTGATGCTTCACAATCTTGGATCAGACACAATTCGACTTTCTTCTTGCTTTCTTGGAGATCTTATGTCCAAGAGATTCTTTACAAACTTAGGTACATGTACCTAAAGTCGTGCATATAGATGTTAACTGGAAACAAAAGATATATTTGTTATAAACTTTTCGAGAAGAATTTATCTTATCATATATCAAAACATATTCTTCAATAGAAAACAATGCTATCTAAAGATAATCAACAAAATATAATTGCACAAGATTCACAAATATAACACATCAATTGTATCATAGATAGTGCATGTGAATAAGCAATCTCAAATAATATAAATATCATTGAGCTGAGAAGGTATGCCAAAAGTGTACTAACTACTATCGAAAGAACTTGAGCGATGGCGAGTGATCAAACTCTGCTAATTTGATAGGGATGCTTCACAACTATCAACTGGCAATTTTCTTCTCGAAATAATCTAACGAAAAAAAGAACATGAGAAAGAATTGTCGAGAGAATCCCTCAAAAAGAGTTTATTACTTTTCCAGAGAAAGTAATAGTGATTGCTAGAGTTATGTGTCTCTCGACAATGGGTATGGGGTCCCTTACATAGGACTCCAAGAAATATGACTATAGGAAATAAAATAAGCAACAAATTGGAGATGATTTTCTGAAATGATCAATCGGTATGGTGAGGATGATCGATCTGATGCAAATGATCGATCAAGTCAAAATGTATGGTCGATCAATTCTGACCATTGGAATGTAATTCAAATTATGATCGATGAGGTCAAAAGACGACGGTTGATTAGGTATGACCAATCCAGTCAAAGTTGCATGGTCAATTAGTGATGGTCGATCATTAAGAATAAAAGGCCGATCAGAATTGGAATGTTCAATATCTCGATTTGGAAATTATCTGTTGAAACTTGCCATAGATTACAACTTTCTACAACAATACAAATAAATAATACTACAACTTTTGAATAAAGTTAAGCAACAAACTAAGCTAATGCTTCGCTTGAAGTCGATTACGATTCATAGACTTGTTGAGTTGAATCTACACTTACAGACCTGCAATCATAAAGAACATGTAGGCAACTATGATATATTCAAGTGTTTATGTCATCTTTAAAACATCTTAGGAACAAAGAACTGACATTGGGATCTTGATTTTGAATGATGCCACCTACTACTGAAAACGGGGACATTAAGTACTTTGTAAATAAAGGGATTACCCAATTTTTATATCAATGTGTGATGATCTTATTTCTGGGTCGTTTGGTCATTCCATTTACTAGATCTTTGTTACTCGTGATAATTTTATTCAATATTTGAAGCTAACATTTAGAAATTGACTAAAATAGAAAATACTATGAGAAAAATTATTCAACATATTTACATTCACAAAATAAAGTTCATTATATAACATATAACAATTTGTCCCAAACAACAGGTTTTTGAAATCGAACCGGATATTGAATCAGAAATTCCAACAAAAGGGTTGGATCGAGTTAAACCATGGAATCAAGCTGGTTCAACTAGATGATGATGATGATGATGATGTTATATTTTAAAATTAGATTAGACCGAACCGGTAAGGAAAACGGTTGAATCGGTAATTAAATCAGAATGGATTATAAGTACAGAATATACATTCAAAAATACTTAAAAATAAATATAAAATATACAAACAATTATAATATATTACTTTATACATAAAATATTTTCTTGAATATGCAATAGTAAATAGTATTAATATAGATATCAATAATATTTGAATTAAATACTTTAGCATAATGACATGTTAATTATATTTATTATCTAATCCTTTCAAAAAGTTAAGTTGGAGTAGTTAGGTAGTACTCATTAATGGGTTCGAAGAGGTCATGACTTTATCACTCGTCACTACTATTATGATTTAATATAAATTCAAATTTGAAATGTAGTTGAGTGGTTTTCGATTGAACTGGGTTAAACCATGTTGCAAATAGTCGATCAGACCGGTGGTCAAATCAAAATCGTGCTAATTTGATCCGAATCATGAGAACCGATTAACCGAAGCGGTCCAGGCTCGATTCACCGGTCCAACCGGTTGAAACGGCCGATCCGGTCCGATTTCAATAACATTGGTCCCAAACTACGTCCATTTACATGTACGTTAGCTAAAAAGGAAATAATAAAAAAAGAGCCACTAATGAGACGGAATAATGACTAGTGGTTAGATGACTATTGACTTTGTTATGGCTACTCAATGACAATGAATGCTAAATTTTAAGAAATCACAAGAAAAGAGTGAGTTAGTGCTTATTAGCGAAGTAAAGAAAAGAAAAGTTGATAACCAATGAGTAGTCAAAGTTGCAGAAGTTACATCCTTGTATCGGTGCAACAATACCCAAAAGTGTATGTGGTGATGTAATGCATAAAATTATTTGTGCATTAACACTATAATATATTTTATTAGAAAATAGCTCGATAACAAGAATTAAGGAGACATCTTCAGCAACTCTTGGTCGAGGTGGAATGAGTCGTGAACACTTGAGATAAATAAAAATCATTACTTAATGGAAGGGGAATAGATATTATATGAATAATTATCGAATAAGAAAGGAGAATCGTTATTCTAGAAATAAAAAATTCAAAATAAGAAGAAAATTTCAAGTTATTTTTTCTTAATCTCCAAGTGAAAATAGATATTACAACTAGAAAAATCCACTATCATCAATCTATGTGACCTCGAATCTATTTTTCTATATAGATATACATGCAAAGCCTCTATAATGATCTCTACAAATGTAAATAAAAAAGGGAGAGCATAATTTGTTTAAAAAAAGGTGCTTTTGTCACTATTTTCGCCTTGGAGATGTAAATCTTATATAATCGAAGTTTAGATAGATTGCACTTAATTAGCCATATATCGTTGTCTTCGTTATTACTATAACATATATAGCGTATTTTCATGACTTTGAGGTATTTTTATACTTGTGCGCTTACGAGTGTTTAAATTATGTCTCTAACTTTTTTGTATTTTACTTATATCTTATATTCTTAGAAAAATCATAATAGGGTAAATTACAATTTGGGTCACCATTTATAGGTCCGATCTCAGAATGGGCCCCGATCTTTAAATTGTAACGATTTTGGTCCCAAGGCCATTTAGGAAATGGAAATTTTGGGGTTCATGACGAATATGCCCTTGTCGGGAAGGGAATGGGGGTTGAGTTCCAACTTTTAAACAAGGACATATTCGTCATTAGCCCCAAAAAGTTCATTACGTTAACAACCCTGAGATCCGAATGTTACAATTTAAAGATGGGGGCCTATTATGGGATCAGACCTATAGATGGAGACCCAAATTATAATTTACCCATCATAATATTGCTTCTGATTAGTTATTATAAGGGCACATGTACAATAAAGGAAGGGCAATATCGTGAATTTCATAGGAATATAATAGCACAAGGGTACTTGCAAAAGGGTACTTGCAAAAAAAGGAGCATAACTGTTATTAGAAAACTTAAAAAGACGCGAGTGTAAAAATCCCTAAATAATAGCTGTAAGGTTAATTTTCATTAGAAAAGATGTCTTTAAAAAAAAGCAAGACTGCAAGGATCGTTGTATAATTACAAATTTTATAGTTTAATAATCCCTAAAAAATATGCTTATCTAACAGGCCTCAGAATAATAGAAGATGAGAGGACTTTTCAAAGAAAGAGCAATCTCCAA
>JAZKJV010003504.1:0-502500 GCA_037367405.1 Ottelia alismoides | reverse complement strand
GGATTGATGTACAAAAATTTCCATAATTACTTGATGTAATAAAGAACAGCATTTTGAAACAACTTATATGAATTTACAATTGATCGACATATTTTACATTTACATGTTGTAAATTACAACACCGTGTCTACAGATATTTGATAAAAAAACCTGAATCCGGTGAAATTTTAAGTTTACTCATGGCAAACTTTCCTATACTGAAGCAAAATTTGATCACTCTTTAAAAAGTTGGATACTTAACTTTATATTATCAAGAAATATATTCCAACAGATTTGTATTTTATTGAAATCTGAAATTTGTAAGAAAACGGAATTAGAATACAAAAATACACAATAAAAATTTAGTTTACACATTCATACACATTTTTACAAAAGTGGTTTATATTTTACAAAGATATTATAACAATTTCTACCTACATAATGCCAATTTTAGTACTAATTTACAAGCAATTATCGTATTTTACGTAAACAATATGTATTTTAATAAAAGATGCTATATTTTAGAAAATCCTAATTCTATTACGATATGAATGATGTCTACAATTGATGTATTTATTTACACATATTTTTCAAATGAGTTATATTTACAATTTTATCCAATAAATTACAACTAAGTAATTTATTTTATATTAAATGAGCATATTTTACTGAGATATTATAATATTTTGTACCAATTTATTGAAAAATTTCTATTATTATACAATAAGGGATCATATTTTACGTATTCAAGTTATATTTTACAAAAGTAGAATGTATTTTACAATTTACTATTTCTCTTGAAATAACGTTGTTATGTCTACAAATGATGTATTCATTTTTGCTATTTCATGAATTTTGATAGAATTACAATTTTTAACTATATAATACAACTACTTAATTTAATTTATAATAAAAGATCATTTTTTACAAATATGTTATATTATTTTGTAGCTATGAAATGATAATTTGTGTATTATTTTACACAAAACGACCGTATATTACAAGAATAAGATATTTTTTATAATATAAAATTGTATTTACTAATTTCTAATTCTAGAGTCAATATGGATGTTATGACTAACACTGATAAATACATATAAAATAACAACATATCCGATTTATCAAACCTTATGTTGATATTAATCTTATTTTGCATTTTTAAAATTTTCATATAGGTTTTTTCCGGACTTTCGTGATACAATATAAACAATTATATATATATATATATACAGATATTGTTTTACGTATTAAAAATTTTATGATAACGATTTTATATATTACAGGAAAAAACAACTGAAGACTCTGAATCCAAATGCTTTGAAGTTTCGCTTGAGCGAAACAAGTAGCATACCCAACAAACATTCAAAAAAACAAAATCTGAAAGCAAATATATCTATAGGAAAGAAAAAAATGCAGAAATACTGATGAAAACAATGACAGAAATTTCAAAGAATTAATAATAATAACATGAAGAAACATATTATATAAATGGTGATAAAATACCAACCTGGGTAAGACATACTGATGAAAACATGATAATGCCTTCGAAATAGATGCAATAGCGAACAATGTTTGAACTGGAATGAACAAAAAGGCTATTGATGTTTTTGAGTAATAATTAATTACCAAACAAATGATAACTCATTAATTTAAATAAAAATAAAAGTAAAATGTATTTTATATTTTTAAATTCCTTCTATTTTTAGGTAAAAACGGAAACAAGTACTTACTTTTTAAAGTTGAATACGAACTTGTGGATAACCTAAAAAGCGGGATTTTTAAAAATATCATTTATAATTTTAGGAAAGTATGAATATGAAATAAATTCGTATAATAATATTACATAATACCTAATTTGAAATAGAATGAGAAGAAAGAGACTGCATACAGGCGACGACGACGAAGAAGGAACTCTTCTAGACGAACGATTGAGGGGAAAGTCAGTACTCACAAAAGCATCTTCTAAGGAGGTAGAGTGACATCCGGCTTCGATGGAGGAGATGCAGTCGCGCTCGGTTGAAAACATACGAGAACAGGAAGACGACTCTGACCAGTATAGTGGCGGTACAATGTTAGAACTCCAGATCCATCGTCCGGAACAAAATTTCCAAAGTAAGTAAAATTTCCAAGTAAAAAGAAGTTTTTAATATTTTTTATACATTATATATGTCCTAAATGGTATGAACAGAAGGATCATTCCTTCCGATTAGCAAATCAAAGGAGATGGACATTGAAAAGGATCTTCTGAAGGTTGAAGATAATTTTGAAAGTATGAAAATTAATGTTTCTTTAAATATAAAATAAGTTTTTCTTTTAAATGAATATACTCATGACTCGTTGCAAGCACAAACATGATTTCTCGTGTCTCTACTTTTAGGCAAAGGCTATGTACAACACAGATGTTACATTGAACATTTTGTGCATTTCATTGATAACCATAGACTCACGCCCAAACAACAAGTACTTTTGTCAAAGATTGCTTTCGGAAAACTAATCAACATTGGCCACGTATAAATCTAACGAAAAAATCTTCAATGGTTAGTTGAACAGTTCCAAGGTGGGAGGAATTTCAGATTTCACAATAAGGTGGTGACTTTCAACGATGAAGAGGTGGGAGCAATATTGGGCCTACCTAGCTCTGGTTTCTCAATCACAGTGAGGGGTAGACACCTTCAATGGAAATCATTAATATTGCATAAACTGTTTGAAGAAGGAATGATTTTCAATAGGAAGAAGTTGAACAACATTTTAGATGATTATTACAATAGAGACGATGACAACTCAATCTCTATTTATGTAACATGTTTGATACTTTTATTGTTTGTCGCATTCCTTTTCTCAGACAGTTCTTATTCTTTTCCAAAAGATTTGTTACACTACGTAGAATCCCTTGAAGATACACGATTCTTTAACTGGTCTGACGCTGTAGCAACAATAATACTGTTCAACATGGATGATGTAGTTAGTAGAGTTCATAAGAGAAGAGCCGATTCATCAAGGGTAACACTGGGTTACCTTATAGGATGTGTTGCATGCTTATACATGAGTTCTTCAATAATAATTGTTAATTATATGATCGATAGTAAGAATTACTAATAAAACAACTGAATCAGGTATGGATGATGGAATATTACTGCAAAGATCTTGTGGTGAGCAGAGACCTTAGACCACTAATTAGGAAGTAGGCTGGTCCAATCAAAGGGGTCTCCAGAGCATTGGTTTCTATCAGTTGTGAACAAGTAAGTATTGTTAAAATGAAATATGACATACTATATGTCTCATAATTTCAATAGAATAATTATTAAGTCCTCTTCTTTATGTAGATATTGTCTTCTTTGCAACTATAAAAAATGAAATAGTTAAGATAGAAGCTGATGAGTAAGTTTTTCCGTTTGAGAAGTTTACCATGTGTGGTTATACGGTGAGTAGACCAGAATTTGTAGTAATAAACCTCATCCCAATACCACAAGATGTGTTAATAAAGAAGGGAAAGAAACAGATAGATGAATTGTGCGAAAAAAGATCAGTTGTTGGAGTTTCAACAAGAGACGTCGTAACAAAAAAATCCAAAAAAAGTGTATGTGTGAAGCATTTGCCTGTGAGATAGAGGAGCTGAAGGGGAAAATTAAAGATATGAGAGAAACGTATACAAAAAAAGATGCAGAACACAAAAGAATAACGTCTGAAATGAAGGATGAGAATGATAAATTGAGATCTGAAATTATGGAGTTGCAGAAAAAACTAAAAAGATATCATGATCGTGATATCATAGATGTTGAACAAATATTTTTCAAGCAGTAGATACAATAAAGAACAAGACTGGAAATGTTGTTGAAGGGACAGTTGATAACCAACAAGAAGACATGCTTGCATCGACATGCAATGTAGCTGATATGAAAGACGAAGTTTTAGAACATAGTGACTCGGATCTTGGTGACAGACTTGATAATTTAATTTCAGAAATCTGTGATGAACATTCACACCAGAAATTTGAAGATACGAGTAATAAAGTTTCAGCTATGAACATTGACATGCCTTCGTTTGATCTGAACATTGGTGACATTGCACATTCAGATAATGTGCAAACGGAAACTTCTACAAGGAAAAGGAAAAAGAAAAAAGTCCCAGTCCAGCAAAGCTCAATAATTAGAAGATTGAAACAGAGATGAGAAGCCAAGAAAACTCTACAAGAATCAATGGAGCAAGGCAATGAAGAGCATGAAACAACGGTGGATGACACAGCAAGTGAGGTAAGCCATAAAATATATAACAACTTATTTTTTATTCACTGTATGCAGTACAACTAGAATACAGATTTTTAATATGGCACACAAACCTTTCTATGATCTTTATGATAATGATAGTAATTAATT
Source organism: Ottelia alismoides (assembly GCA_037367405.1). Lineage (NCBI taxonomy): Eukaryota > Viridiplantae > Streptophyta > Magnoliopsida > Alismatales > Hydrocharitaceae > Ottelia > Ottelia alismoides. Next base: position 498,148 of record JAZKJV010003504.1, on the reverse strand, counting down.
CTAACATTGTTTTTATTGAATGAATAAGAATCAGTATCTATGCGATCTCGTAACCGACTTCATTGGTTATGAGAAAGTATCAGAACAAACGAAGAAACCAATTCAAGAATTTCTTCGTGATCCTACAAACAAGTAAGAATTTTAATCTAATTTCAACATTTACAGTTAAATATCATTAACTTTGAAGGGGATAATATTGATGGAAGATTATTCCTTCAGGTTGAATGCAACCTACTTTACTTCGGAGAATCGGAGTTGTAAAGGGAGAGAAATTCACAATTTTTTGTATGAAAGAATGATAGAGGATTCGATACGTATGTCTTTATTAATTACTTATTTAAATTTCTTTACGATTAAATTGTTTTTGATATTATAGATAATAGACATGTTTAGGGATGTGCTACAACATAAATATTGCACAAAAATGATCATGTTCCGTTTCTATTCACACCAATTTTCCAAATGGTGAGATTCTATGTACTGATATAGATTATTTATAAAAAAATACTTTAATTACCATAATATGATATTCTTACTTACATTTTACAGCAATATTTCGTGAATCTTGTGGTTAATGCTACGGAACACGAATTTGATAAGCTCGAGGAGCTATATGAAGAAGGAATACACATGCCGGAGTTGGAGAAAATATTCACGGTTATTCACACAAGAAACCATTGGCATCTTCTTGTGACGGATTTTTCATCAAGAAAGTTCCTTTCTTACAATTCTATGAAGGAACAAAATTCCATAAAAAGAACGTATTGAAATGGGTATAACATAAACAAACTTTAATATTTTATTAAATGCTTTATTTTAATGCTAATATTTTTCTTTTTGAATTACATCTCAGCATGGCTGGATTTCAGAGTATTTCATGCACAGCATGCCAGATGAATGTCTTGCAGGTTGGGAAATCATATACATGCAAGATTGCCCGTAGCAACCTTCGCAAAGTCTCGACTGTGGTGTATACGTCATGAAAATGATGGAGTATTTGTGCGAAGGGAGGGCGTTGGATTTCAACTACGACGACATTGATAGATTCAGAGTAACATTGTTAACATGCGGTCGCATTGAGAACTCAGCAACACAGTAATATAGATGGCGGATAGAATATAAACGCACCTTATCTTTTTTACAGTATAAACTGGATCTATATATTGTTGCAATGTCTTAAGTATATTATGTTTCTAGAATTTCTGTTTCAACCTTCTTCTTTCAAACGAAACACTTAATTTGAATTTCATGATTATCATATGTTATAGTCGTATGCATTGAATATCTGATTACATGGTATACTGAATATATTCATGTTTGACAGGCAGACAAAGTAGGTATTCTAATGGTCGAGAAAGAATGTGTATTTGTGGTTACAGGTGTGTTTTACAATGGTCGAAAATCTTCTTGTACGTTAATGATTCACATTCCAAAGTTTACCATAGGTTTGTCAGTAGAGTTCCTGATTAAGACTTCTTCTTCAAAACGAGAAACTTAACTTCGGATGTAAAATTTGATAAGGAAGTGTAAAATATTGAATAAATTTGTAAATCATTACAAAAAAATGTCAATTACGGTGTATAAGTGTAATATAATGTATACATGAGTAAATGTTATAGCTCCACTTTAAAATAAAATTACTGATACAGTTAATATACAATAAGAATTCATATTACCTAGATCTTGTACAAAAAGGACTTATATTAGCAAATATGTGAAAACTATTGTAGATTGAAAATATAATTTGCATGAGACTGAACTTATAAGACTGAAAGTTCATGTTGTACGTTAAAGTTTCAAATTACAAAAAACATTGTGATGTATTATTGTATGTTACGAGTTCACAATAGAAAACTCTGAAATTCAACAAAATAAAGGACGTCGATAACCTTTACGTAAAATAAATGCACATATGTTTGAATTTTAAAATATTAGAGAAATATGTAACTCATTATAAATAAATGTAAATTATTGAGTATATCTGTAAATTATTGCATATATGTGTAAACTATATAGCTCCACTTTAAAATAAAAGTACAATGACGCTTAATATACAATAAGAATACAAATTACGTTGTTGTGGTACAAGAAAGAATCATATTAACAAATCTATGAAAAGTATTATTGAATGATAGTCTAGGTTGTATGGTTTAAGATTATTGTTAATGAACAAATTAACATAGGTAAATTGTGATAAGCAATTGTAAAATATTGAGTAAATATGTAAATTATTACACAGAAATTTAAAATATTGGCTATAATGGTAAAATAATGCATATATGTGTAAATTGTAATATTGGCAACTACTATGTTAGGATTTTTGATAGGAAATATTTAATCATGTAGTATTGAAATGTTACTATTTCATAATTGAACAATCATCCTTAACTTATACGCATTCATAATACTCAATAAATAAAGTTCATCTTGTATGAGGAATCGCTTATACATTTACCGAAATGTGAGTATATTTAAAAAAAAGCCCTAATAAACACTTAAAAGGGTGTAGTCCACATTACATATTACAAAAACCTAATCATTAAACAAGTATTAAAGGAATGACACATATATCCAAAGAAGAAGAGACTGAACTTATAAGTCTGAAAGATCATGTTGAACGTTAAACATCCACAACACAAAAAAAAAGATGTATTCATGTATGTTACTATTTCATAACAGGAACCTTCTTAACTTCAACAATAAAAAGAACACATTATTTGAATTCTATAATAACTGAACAAAGTATGACAAGCAACAAAAATTACATATAATATAAATAATCAAAGACTGAGAAATAAATAAACGATCAAGCTCGAATGATGCCAAAAATCTTTCGATAACTTGCAAACTTACAAAAAAAAAGGATAATATTAGGAATATAATAAGCAACATTTACTTGATTTACATGTAATGTAGAAAAACTTACATGACAACGAAAAACATATAAAATCTTACGTTAAAGGTATTTGATCAAATTATGATGATGTTTGTCGTTCATCGCCTTCATAAGTAAGAAAAGTATTAATGAATTGAAACCAAAAATTAAAAGTAAAGAATGTTATCAATTTACCATGAATAGCCGATTTGTTATTAGGACAGTTTCTAGAATCATGCCCGACATTGTATTTGAGGCAAGATTTGCATTGTCGACCTCTATTTCTTCTCATCTTAGATTCCAATCTAATACGATTGCCAACACCCTTAGGTCTACCACCGCGACCGCTTCCTTTCGTTCTCGTAACATTTAGTTCTTTAACAGATGGTTCTGTAATCAGATCTGGATCATTTGAATTGTTCCCGATTGTAAAGATGGAAGAAGGTTTGTTACTTATCATAAGATCAATATTGGAACATAAATCGTTTAATTTTTCTTTAGCAAATAAGAATATCTCCTCATCCTGATCGATTGAAGCTGAAATAATATGCGAACACAACTGATTCAGCGGGGACGACCTTTCTTGGTGTGCAACTTGAACATAAATAGGATAATTTCCTGATTTTTAATGCTCCTTGTCCACCTTTTCAGTGTATATTCATGATTCACAAGCTCCACATTCTGTATCTTCAATACTACAAGTATGTGTCTACATAGATATCCAAAGAATTGCATATTCTTGCATTCACAAGAAAGAAAACCGCTTGGCCTAGACGAAGAAACACATAATTCATCATCAGGTTTCCCAATATATGACACAAAATATTGACCACAATCCAGAGAGTTCGATTCAATTCGAACATTAAGGTCCTTCACTTCATTCAGTTCAGAACGAAATTTGTAAAATATGAACTTAGTGTATATACGAACCATCTGTTCTTCCATCTTCTATTTGAAATTTGTTTTTGGAGTGTATACTTCCCAATATTATCCATGCCATTCTCTATTTCCCTGCGTCGTTGTATTGCACTTTGAAATCTACAGACAAATTCCAACAAAGAGTTCTGTTTAGTGATGTGGTGTTGCAAAAATGCATTCATACTTTCACTCCTCTGTGTACTGCGTTGACCAGCACAGAAAAAATACTTAATATATAAACTAATCCATTTATATCTGATGCTATATTTCTCATTCAACCAACCATTTGATGATAAATCATATTGATCAATAACCTTGCACCAATTTTACTCAAATTCACTTATAGTTATACTTTTCCATACAACTATGGAGAACGCTGAAAGAACTTCATTTATATCTTTAATCTTTCCAAGATTTCTTTTAAGCTTGGCCATTATATGCCAAGTGCAGAATTTATGAACAGTATGTGGAAAACAATTTCTAACAGTTGCACAAATTTCCAGATCTTCGTCTGTGATTATAGAAATTGGACGTTTCCTCATTACTTTGAGAAATATCTCGAATAACCACGAGAATGACTCAGTTGTCTCTTTTCTCATGAATGAATTTCCAAAGAAAATTGTATAACTGTGATGGTTAACACCAAAAAAAGATCCAAAGATCATATTGTACTCATTGGTCCTATATGTTGTGTCGAATGATATGGTATCACCGAATAATTTGTAATCTTCAATAGAGGCACTATCAATCCATATACACTGAGTAAGTCTGTTATCATCATCAATTATGTAAGCATAATAAAAATCATGAGTATTGGCCTTACAACTTTCAAAATGTTCATTTAGTAGGTGAACATCCATCCCAACGCGTTGTTTTTTCTCTTTTCGATTTAAGTTGTAAATATCTCGAACAATACTACCAACTTGACCGCTAGACATGTTTATGAACACTGACTGTTTGGATACAGGTATGTTCACATCATTCATTGACTTCACAAGCATTTTTGTAGCTTTTGAAAAACGTCTATTTGGTCTGAGGTATCTGCGTTTAGAAGGAGAAACGAGATTGTGATTGTGTACTGCTTCAAAATTAGATACAACTCAATCCTTTGAAGGATATGGTTAGATCCTCAAGCGCATCACGGAAGCGTGATCGTCGTATCAAATACGACGAAGAACGACTAGTCGTACTAGTTGTTCTATGCAGCGGAAATTAAAATTTTTCATGTGACGAAACCACATGATCCAAGAACACTTCTCGGATCGTTTCGTCTAAACCACAAACAAGTATTAGGTTTACCTCTTGAAGCGTGGTTGCGATCAAGTCTCTAAACGAAGAGACCTCCTGTCTCAAGTCCGATCCGTCGGAGGAGACGCTTGCGAGCGCGGGGATGAACCGCGTGCTTCTCGCAATCCATGTTGATGATCCAAGCGGTGGATCTCCTGATCTCGACACACGAGATCCGACGTCTTCTTCACGAGCAAGGCATGCCGAAGTAGACGGAGTTCCACGAGTAAAACATCGGGCAGCATAACGACGGTGTCGCGGCGATGGAGAGCCTCTCTAGGGCATCCATGGTGGATGGCCATGAGAGGGAGAGAAAGAGAAAGAAAGAGAGAGAGAGAGACTTGTTGTCTCACTTATGTGTCTAGAAGAGCAATGGGGTGCCTCTCCTTTTATAGGGTTTTGGGATCCATGGATCTCAATCCATGTGTCAACACAAATCCAATGGTCCACATTAATTTGTGTTTCTTTCAATGGTCATGATTTGTTGCTAAAAACACAACAACAATTAATTTAATTTAAATTAAATATATGTTGATAAATCAACACAATTTAATTACAAAATCAAATCATCAATACATGGAGATAATGAAAGGAGAGAAAGCCTCCTTCCATGTGGAGAGGGGGACGGCCTCCCTTTCCTAATGGGAGTGGTGGCCGTCCACCCTCCTCCATTAGGAAGGTGGCTATTTCACCTTTTATGTAATCTCCATTATTTGCAACAACTTTTGTTGCAAATTATTTCACAAAAAATAAATCCAATTTATTTTGTGAACATTGCAATCATGCCATTAAAATTTGTGAATCACATTCACAACCCAAAACAAAATGTAAATTACATTTTCAATTTGATGTCCAATGTGAATCCAATTCACATTAACATTTAATTAACAAATGTAAATTACAAATAGCTCTCTCTTATATATTATAAATCACATTTATAATATATATGACTAATATGGATATTGCTATCCACATTATTCATATCCATGATAATTAAATCATATTTAATCATCTTGGATCTCTATTCTCTTGTGTCCAAATAATATGAATCACATTCACATTATTTACATCTTTGATAATTAAATCTCATTTAATTATCTAAGATAACTCTCTTTATAATATGAATCAAATTCATATTACTCATGATAATTAAATCACATTTAATTATCCATTTTCTCAATGCTCGGATACATATATCAACAATAGAATTATCCATGAACTCCTTCAAGGATAATGCGCTTTCTCCGCAGATACTTGGAGATAAGGACAGGGCGATTGTATTGTTCCACGTATAGTGACATGGATATTGAGATCGCATCTCAAATCCAGATCGCGGGCCTCCCATAGATGCTTGATTAAATCAAGACCGTAAATCTAATCTTCTCATTGTATCTGAATCACATTCAGATCAATGTCCAACACTTGGACCAAGATCAGATCACTTCTCTACTGAGAGGAGTCACTAAAATCCAGACTCGTTTCATCACTCATTAGAAATGGAAGCGTCATGGTTATACAATCGTTTATGATCACATCACCCTCAGGTATTCCCAATACCTGTACATCCTGCATACTGGAAGACTCAGACTAAACCCGAAGTATTCGATCAACTTTATATTGTCTACTTCATAGTTTTATCAGTAAGTTTCTCATTCGATCATTGGGAGTCGGTATCGATCATATACTTTCCAAAAGCATATATCATACCTAGGTCTTGATCATATACTTTCCAAAAGTATATATCAAATCTACAAATTCAGTCAAGCTTCCAAAGCGAGACGACCGTGCGTACGGAATTTGATTCTTCCCAATATCTCATGAGTGAGCTCATGTCTTCCGGTTCAGTAACTGAACCTGTATGATCCCTTTGAGAGATCGTATTACTCATATACCCTTATATGCACACCAGCGCGCCGGTGTATAGACCTTGATTAGGTCATCAACCTATTGGTCTGCCAAATGTACATACTCAGACATATAGTAACACATCTGTCTCCGGTCAGAGGATGTGTGCCTATATCCTGACAGCATACGATATAGGACTTTGGTTATCTTGATCTCGTTAAGTCAACTCTTTGACCTAACTAATCTGACACCTCCGAATCTCTATTCCTATGCAGAGGACCTGCATCAAGAGGTCGGTCAGATATCAACCTTCAGAGATAAGGATTGCCGTCTCCTACTCAGGCTGGAGATCATCTCTTAACAATCATCTGACGGTGCTTGATGAGTCCTCAATCTAACTCTTTAGATATTCATTCAAGCACCAGCCTCTATGATTCAATAGTTGAATCAACAACTGTATGATCATCAAGATGGCCATGGTACATAACCCTAATTGTACTAAGGGACCTATTATGCAAATTATGTATTCTTCATTTCAGATTAAGGAGTGAATTGCAATAACATTTATTGCATAATGGCTCGCCGTGGGCTCGCATTTCCAACAATCTCCCACTAGCCCAAAGAGCCATTAATGGGCTAATCATTTAAACCCGCACTCATGTGACAATCATAGACTATTAAGAAAATAGCTAGGTAAGTTGATCAGTCACTCTGTTCCCGCGAGACTATGCCAAGTCCTTTTACGGCACTTGCATATCCCCAGTAACAGTGCTCGCATCTAATGCGAATGTTGCATCTCATGCAACCAATACTCAATTTAGTTGGTTACATTGTCCCTGACATCATAACCAGTATCCCCATAATCCTTATTAGAATACCTTCATTCCCGGAGATCTCTATCTCCTAAGGTATCTAAAGTTTAGACCTTTATAGATCACTATCTACATGGTCTTAAACTTTTGAAGATAAGACTTTGAGATTACTATCTCAAAAATCTCCTCATCTATGAAGATTTTGTTATTACTGCAATCAAGTGTTTTATCTCTACAGTAGGATTAGTAACAATTTACTACTCCCACTGCATGACAGACATCTGGTATTTGTACACTCTAGCATACACTCAGCTTCTCGTAACTAATGCACAAGTGCAAGTAGTTGTAGCATTTACTTCCTCAACTCTTTGAGGTGCTATCCCTTAAGATAGGTCAGTACCATATCTTAAGGGTTAGAAGCCTTTCTTGGAATTTCTATGAATAGAATATGTCCAAGGTATACTACAAATGTGACAGTCCAATTATCCTCTTCTCTTGGCTTCTGAACAACTTCAGAACTAAGATCTAAGAGGTATCTTTGAAATCATATTTCAAGATATGGAATAGCCAGTCTATAAAACACTTATTATCATCCTTACATCATTCTAAATGATTAGGATATCATCTACATTCAGCAAGATGAACACAAAGGCACTCCCACTAAGCTTCACATGGCTCATCAAGATTCTATCTGAAATCATAACAATTATAATTCCATCAAATCTTATGGTCCAACTTCAAGAAGCTTATTTGAGTCCATAGATGGATTCCTTAGTTTACACACCTTGCTTTCCTCAACCATGAAGCCCTGGGGCTACTTCATGTGAATATCCTCAAAGAGGTATTCGTAGAGGAATGCAATATTGACTTACATCTTGAAGATGCAATAGTCAAGTTGTGTAGCTAAGGTTAGCAACATTTTGATGATTTTAAGCATGGTCACCGAAGAGCAAGTCTCATTGCAAGTAATGTCTTCTCTTCCGGTGTGTGGCTCATGGCTACGAACCGTGCTTTGAAGGTCTCTACCTTCTCATCAGGTTCCCTTTCTCTTGAAGATCCATTTACACCTTTACGGGTCTTACCCATATAGGTGGATCCTCGAGGGTCCATATACAACACTTGTACATGAAGTCTACATTAGACTTTTATTGCTAACATCCATCTATCCATGCTATGATCTTCAGAAGCTTCATCACATGAAGTTCGATCCTTGTCAGATTTCTCTGACACATGGAATCCATCCTCAAACTTATTTGAAGAGGTTTTAGTGTTTCATCTTCAATTATCCTTTTAGTTTCCAATTTTAGGAGCCTCATTATCTTTTCAAGATTAAATGAGTTCCTACACTTCATTTTTTTTATCTTGATTCTCAAGAGTCTCAACCTTCAAGAATCACATTCTCAGAGATGAGATATTGCAAGAATCTCAAGATCATAAAGTAGGTATCCAATACCATCCTTTATTTTCCTAATGAAGCAGCACTTTCAAGTGCTAGATTCCATCTAGCATGGAACCTTATTAAGGATATACATTGTAGTCTCTACTACACATATATACCTGGAAACTAAGGGATAATTATGCTAAAATTCATCATTGATAAGATCATGTCACACATGATCCATTTGTATCTGCCTATAACTCTATTGAGATAAGGTGTGTTAGGAGGATTGAGATAGAAATGATATTCATATCTCTATAAGGTATTCTTTGAATTTATCTAACAGGTACTTGCTACCTAGATTAGATCAAATTCATTTTATCTTCCTTCAAACTTTTGGTTTTAAACCAAAAATAATGAAATCTTTGAACATTTCAAAGGTTTCTTAGGTGAAGAGAAGAAATCTCATATCATACATAATCATCAACAGATATCACATATCCATAATGTTTACTATGATATAGATGATCTACATACATCAATATGTATGAGATCCTGAATACCTTGACATCTTACACCTTTCTCTAAGAAGGGTGTATTGGACAATTTTCTTCGAATACAATATTCATAAGTATGTAAGTTTTGAAATTTTAGACATTCTAAAGTTTCATCTCTTACTAGTCTATTGATCAAATCAATAGACAAATGTCCAAGGCTTGATGCTAGATCATTGTCAAATGATCTTCATCCTCCTATTGATCTTAAGGTTTAATTTCAATATTTAGAAATGTTAATGAACCATTCATTAATTTTCTAATTTAGTGGAGTCCACTAGATTTTAGATTACTATCTGAAATATCTCCATCATAACTTTTATGATAGTTCTACCTCAGAATTCATGTTTATTTCCAACATTAAAAACAAACAATGAGTGTATTCTTATATCTAGGCCATAGAGACATTCTCTAAGACTAAGGACTCTCCCACTGAAATTAACAAGTCTATCAATCCAACAGAGATTGTTGCAACAATTGCATCAATATCCATGTGGATAACTATAAACCTTTAAGATCAAATTTTCCAGTCTTCTAAAACATATGCAACCTATTGCAAATGTCATCAGAAGATTGAGATACAATTATTTGACTTTATCTTATCAATGATTTATGTAGATTAATCTGATGCTCCATCCGAGTCCTTCTCTAAGGATTCTAGATAGACTTGATAGTCATACTATCAACACATCAACTTATTGCAGTATTGGCATTCATCCAACTCTTCGGATGACATATGGAAGTCATAGATGTATAGTCAACTCTTTGACCATACTTCTTACTCGGGTCCAACCCATGCTTCCACTGCGCTCCCTTTATCTATAAGCAACCATTGCTTAGGACTAAGGATCTTTTATGTAAGAGCATTTCAACATTTATACATGCTTCATTAAATTCATACAATATGAATATTATGAAGCTTCATGAATGACTAGAGTATAGATAGTAGAATGATGACACTCATCATCTACATCCATCTAAACTCTTAAAACATAGGTTCAGGTAGGTACTCAAACAATTTGAATACATCATCTCTTATAGAGCCACCATTCTGCATGATGCAGTGAACCATCTCATTCATGTTAAATGTCAAGAGCACATATGTATGCCAGAATATCTTCATAAATTTTATAAGGATTATTTGACAATTGCGATCATCATCGACATGTCACTTCCAAAGTACATCCGATGAGAGATCAAGACTATAGAGACATACAAACCCTAGGGTTGTAGTCTTATTATCTATTTAATTGTCATTCCTCATTATTATGAGGAAACTTGCTCATTGCAACCACATACATTATGTGTCCAACTGCAAGTACAATATCTGGATCATGAGTCCAATCCAAGATATTTCACTGGTTATTATTGAGTATATCATTGAGTGGGTTTTAATGAAGGATTATCTGAAATAAGAAATTTGCATAAATATATAAATATATATATTTTACTTTGATTTAGGATTTTTTTTATATCAAAGTTGTCTTGTCTTGTCAACACTGAAAGTTCATTCCCTTAATCACTTTCAATGTAAGAGATATACTTACCATTATATCTCAACAAGATCTGGGATCTCCTTCCTTATCTTTGTTACATCCCAATAATATGAGAATCTGTAATTCGGATAAAAAGAAGCGGGAACACATTCCGCTTTGCAAGTCCAACTTGCATCTCCCAATTCGGTCTTTAACACCCGAGCCCACCACCCCTAAGGCGATGTTGACCCGTCGTTAATTGAACCAACCGTCAACAGGAATAGTACTCGCTATACGCAATCCAATATCGCCCCAATAATATGAGGATCCGATATTGGGGTCACTACGTATACGGCCTTACTCTTTCGAGAAGCAAAGAGTCCGATCCAGATGCGCTTGCATACAGGAGCTGTCACTTCGGACAGGCGTCTCCCACATACAATCCCTGGCGACGGAACCCTTCGCCTTGACGGGAGACCATGGATGTCACTTATGTGATCCTCCACCTCATATTCAAATTTTAATTAATTATCGTGAATCACATTCACATAATTAATTCTTCCAAGGGAATTATTAACTCTAATAATATTAGAGTATTTCAATCTTAATTGGATTCCAATTAATCTAATCATATTAAATTAATGATCCAATTAATATCCAACAAACATTTTAATAGTTACTTGAATAATGGTATTATCTCAAATACGTATTATTTCGAATTTTAATAATTAGAAAAATACATCTTAATCCCTCGGACATTATCCCGGCCCTACCCGCTGTCATGGCCAGTACCGACGAGAGTGGGACGGACCACATACATTGCAACCCGCAACCCCAATGCTCTCCGACTAGGCACCATATCCGCCTCGGGAAAGGATAATGCCAAATTGATTAATTTGTACTTGAGATGATCATCGGTTCTTCAACCGAAATTGTACCATATAGTAATAATCAAAACATTTTTTATTAACATTATAATGAGATTTGCTAAACAAATCCCAAGTCCTATTCAAGCAACATCTTTGTTGGAATGTTGATCATGTAGATCATGTAACCAATCTTGATCTAGATCACATCTAATCATTTGTTGGTTAGGGCAAAGTCATTTAAGGACATAATTATCATTAAATATTTCACAAATATTTATGCATAATTATTCCAGGAAATTAAACAATTTAATTTCACTAATTAATTAAATGACAATCACTAGGTTCTTGATTAGGAAAGTATTTTCAGCAGTGACACTCACTTACTAAAAATATCATATCTCAATCAATTTAAATCCAAATTAAGCAAAGTAAATTTCTAAAGTTTGCTAACTTGATTTACAACAGAATCCAAGTGATTTGCACGCATTTCAAGGCGTATCAAATCCTCAATTAACATCTTAATTACGTCATGATCCGCAGTCCCCGAAACAGTGGATACATGTTCGCTAAAATGAGCATATCAAGAGCAAACGGAATCGAAATCACGCAAACTCAGATCCTACGGTTTCCTTATTTAATGGGGAATAAAATCCAAATATTATTTTCGTGTTTAAATAATTTAAACAGTGCCGAAAATAATATCAAAACAGAGATGCGAAAATGAAATGCAAGAAAACTTTCGCAAACCCTAATGAACCCAAGTCGTCCTCGGTTCATGGATCGTATCCAAAACCACCGACCTAAGGCTCTGATACCACTTGAAGGATATGGTTAGATCCTCAAGCGCATCACGGAAGCGTGATCGTCGTATCAAATACGACGAAGAACGACTAGTCGTACTAGTTGTTCTATGCAGCGGAAATTAAAATTTTTCATGTGACGAAACCACATGATCCAAGAACACTTCTCGGATCGTTTCGTCTAAACCACAAACAAGTATTAGGTTTACCTCTTGAAGCGTGGTTGCGATCAAGTCTCTAAACGAAGAGACCTCCTGTCTCAAGTCCGATCCGTCGGAGGAGACGCTTGCGAGCGCGGGGATGAACCGCGTGCTTCTCGCAATCCATGTTGATGATCCAAGCGGTGGATCTCCTGATCTCGACACACGAGATCCGACGTCTTCTTCACGAGCAAGGCATGCCAAAGTAGACGGAGTTCCACGAGTAAAACATCGGGCAGCATAACGACGGTGCCGCGGCGATGGAGAGCCTCTCTAGGGCATCCATGGTGGACGGCCATGAGAGGGAGAGAAAGAGAAAGAAAGAGAGAGAGAGACTTGTTGTCTCACTTATGTGTCTAGAAGAGCAATGGGGTGCCTCTCCTTTTATAGGGTTTTGGGATCCATGGATCTCAATCCATGTGTCAACACAAATCCAATGGTCCACATTAATTTGTGTTTCTTTCAATGGTCATGATTTGTTGCTAAAAACACAACAACAATTAATTTAATTTAAATTAAATATATGTTGATAAATCAACACAATTTAATTACAAAATCAAATCATCAATACATGGAGATAATGAAAGGAGAGAAAGCCTCCTTCCATGTGGAGAGGGGGGACGGCCTCCCTTTCCTAATGGGAGTGGTGGTCGTCCACCCTCCTCCATTAGGAAGGTGGCTATTTCACCTTTTATGTAATCTCCATTATTTGCAACAACTTTTGTTGCAAATTATTTCACAAAAAATAAATCCAATTTATTTTGTGAACATTGCAATCATGCCATTAAAATTTGTGAATCACATTCACAACCCAAAACAAAATGTAAATTACATTTTCAATTTGATGTCCAATGTGAATCCAATTCACATTAACATTTAATTAACAAATGTAAATTACAAATAGCTCTCTCTTATATATTATAAATCACATTTATAATATATATGACTAATATGGATATTGCTATCCACATTATTCATATCCATGATAATTAAATCATATTTAATCATCTTGGATCTCTATTCTCTTGTGTCCAAATAATATGAATCACATTCACATTATTTACATCTTTGATAATTAAATCTCATTTAATTATCTAAGATAACTCTCTTTATAATATGAATCAAATTCATATTACTCATGATAATTAAATCACATTTAATTATCCATTTTCTCAATGCTCGGATACATATATCAACAATAGAATTATCCATGAACTCCTTCAAGGATAATGCGCTTTCTCCGCAGATACTTGGAGATAAGGACAGGGCGATTGTATTGTTCCACGTATAGTGACATGGATATTGAGATCGCATCTCAAATCCAGATCGCGGGCCTCCCATAGATGCTTGATTAAATCAAGACCGTAAATCTAATCTTCTCATTGTATCTGAATCACATTCAGATCAATGTCCAACACTTGGACCAAGATCAGATCACTTCTCTACTGAGAGGAGTCACTAAAATCCAGACCCGTTTCATCACTCCCTAGGAATGGAAGCGTCATGGTTATACAATCGTTTATGATCACATCACCCTCAGGTATTCCCAATACCTGTACATCCTGCATACTGGAGGACTCAGACTAAACCCGAAGTATTCGATCAACTTTATACTGTCTACTTCATAGTTTTATCAGTAAGTTTCTCATTCGATCATTGGGAGTCGGTATCGATCATATACTTTCCAAAAGCATATATCATACATAGGTCTTGATCATATACTTTCCAAAAGTATATATCAAACCTACAAATTCAGTCAAGCTTCCAAAGCGAGACGACCGTGCGTACGGAATTTGATTCTTCCCAATATCTCATGAGTGAGCTCATGTCTTCCGGTTCAGTAACTGAACCTGTATGATCCCTTTGAGAGATCGTATTACTCATATGCCCTTATATGCACACCAGCGCGCCGGTGTATAGACCTTGATTAGGTCATCAACCTATTGGTCTGCCAAATGTACATACTCAGACATATAGTAACACATCTGTCTCCGGTCAGAGGATGTGTGCCTATATCCTGACAGCATACGATATAGGACTTTGGTTATCTCGATCTCGTTAAGTCAACTCTTTGACCTAACTAATCTGACACCTCCGAATCTCTATTCCTATGCAGAGGACCTGCATCAAGAGGTCGGTCAGATATCAGCCTTCAGAGATAAGGATTGCCATCTCCTACTCAGGCTGGAGATCATCTCTTAACAATCATCTGACGGTGCTTGATGAGTCCTCAATCTAACTCTTTAGATATTCATTCAAGCACTAGCCTCTATGATTCAATAGTTGAATCAACAGCTGTATGATCATCAAGATGGCCATGGTACATAACCCTAATTGTACTAAGGGACCTATTATGCAAATTATGTATTCTTCATTTCAGATTAAGGAGTGAATTGCAATAACATTTATTGCATAATGGCTCGCCGTGGCTCGCATTTCCAACATCCTTCAGATCAGACCTAAAGGAAATTGACATGAAAGCTTTGCACCCAGTCCGAGATAAACCAACACGGTGCTCCTCCTTGAAAAAAATACAATCATCGCTCTCATCATTTCTTACATTGTCATCTGTCATTGTTTTATCTGTAGATTTAGAAAACCCCTCTTTCCAGCAAACAAATGATTTGAAGATAATTATTCTTTCCTTGTAAATCTTATCTTTACCAACCCTTGAGCTTGCTTTCCTAACATTAAATCCAATCTCCATTACATATGTCTCATAAAATTTATAGGCATCTTGAATAGATACAAACGTTTGACCTATACAAGGTGTAAGAACATTGACAGTTTCATTGATTGTGTATTGACAACCTGGGGGAAATTTTAGAATTTGAAATGTATTAGCAACTAAGTATAAAAAACACAAAACATACTATGACGGATAAAATTCCTATATATAAAAAAAACAACCTAACCAAACAGGAACAAATTATTGTAAAATAATGCTAATATTAGTAAAATATGATATACTAAAAAATAAATATCTTTCAAAAAATGTTACAATATACGTTGAATTGTACCTTATATGAAAACTACGTAAGTAATATTGAAAGTCAGATTTTCGCACCGATCATAAATAAAATATAAGTTTTGTTGTATTAAAGTGTGATATTATATATAGGAAATAGAAAGTCTAAAATGAGATACAATGTTGTAAAATAAAGTTCATGAATGTAAAATAAGTTAATTTAACTCATAATATACATTATCTACGCATCAGTTGCCATACAAGATCATTCTTGTATAAGGCGTGAATGAATACTAACAGAATCAATGAGTGTGTAATCAGAGCCATGTAGTAACTTCACTAAAAATGATATATTGTAATTTGTGATACAATTTCGTAATTTATATGTGAATGTAAAATATGGTTAGTGAAAGTAATGTAGGTTCAATTCTAGTAGAATGGACAGATATATATAAAATCATATAAAGTATAATGGCTATGATGCTTTGAAAACTCTTTGTCATTCAGAATACCTGGTTGATACGAAATATGATCAGTTCCTTCCATTGCTCCAATAACTTCACCATCTCCGACAGATATCTGAAAAAAATTTATATATTAATGCCAAAAATGGCATACAGAAAAATAGAATGCAATTGCCAGAATCAATTTTTGTTAAAGAACCAGTTCATCTTTGAACAAACTCATTAAAGTTCTCAGAAGTTGATAACAAACAGATGAATAAGAACTAGAAAGAATACATTTACCTGTGACATTTCTCTATTAGATGTGCAATCTGCTCTTTCGTCGATATCCATTGAATATCACAGTGTTTGGTACGAAATAGTTGAATACGAACTAGGGATAGGTCAAGAAATTCACGATAGTAGGAAAAAATGGAATTTTATTGACAGACGATGCATTTTAGGAAGAATAGAAATTTAAATCGTAGATAACTAATCCGCTGAAAACGTGGAATCAAACTTAATTGTGTACATTGTCGTCAATGATAGAATATATTAAATTTCTAAATATAGATTTTTTTTATTAGACTATTAGTGGTTTTGACTCTCGGTTGGTGGTTTTTATAAAGGCCGTAGATTGAAATCCGACGGGTATAGAATGTCGTCGCATAGAGATTGAATTGAGGAGCCACCTCAATTCAAGTTTTTCCTATATATATATATATATATATATATATATATATATGTATGTATGTATGTATGTATATATATATATGAGGAAAATGGGGCTGCCCCCTAGGGGGAGCTAACTTAGCTCCCCCCGCCCTATTTTCTTCAAAAAATTTTATTTTTTTTGAAATTTTTTTCCATGAATATTCATCACTATATCCTTATATTATGTCATAAAAATTTCGTGTGAAACAGAGACTCCTACGGCCTCCATCGAGACAGTCATTTTTTTAACGGTAACATGATTTTTTAAATCGACCCCGTTTGGATGGAGGTCGTACGAGTCTCTGTTTCGCATGAAATTTGAATGACATAATATAGGGATTTAATAATGAATTTACACAGTTTTAGATTTCAAAAAAAATAAAAAAAATTTGTGAAAAAAGGGCGGGGGGAGCTAAGTTAGCTTCCCCTAGGGGGCATACACATTTTACCCTATATGTGTGTGTGTGTGTATATATATATATATATATATATATGATATCTTTCAAATGAGACATGGTCCTTCCATCTCTTAGGAAGGCCAACGATCATGTGCGTCCATAATTGATCGGATGGTTGTTATTAAAGGCATGTTGTTATTATTATTTAATTAATCAAAAACCCTTTTTGGTCATTATGCATTACCTAAATATAGTATGTAGCATCCCAAAATATCACCTCATTAATCTCTATCCTACTGTTTCCAAAAATTCCATGCCTATACCTAAAATATATCATTAACCTCTTTCCTAATCTCACAAACACGCGGCTGCGCATGAGAGAAGGTGACGATGGTGGGAGGAAGAGGATCATGCCGGGCTTCGTGCATCTCTCCATCGTCTTCGTCGTGGGAGGAAGAGGATCACGACGGACTTTGCGCGTCTCTCCGCCATCGTCCATCTTCGTATTATGCACATCGGAGATCTTGTTCTTCGTGTTTTTTCTCTCCATCCTAAGTTCTAACCTTTCCGATCAACTATTCCAGCCAAAGTCTCCTGTTAGGTAGATGTGTTGTTTATTCGATTTGCTTTTGGACATTAAATGAAGACTCCTCTACGTATTCCTTCAATTTTAGGATTTGTTTTTGTTGTTGAATCGCGTGTTTGATTCTTCAATGTTGATTTCGGAGCCTCATCTTTGTAGAGTCATTGAAAATGGGGGCGAGTGTGAAGATGGCGGAGACAGACTGCACGAGGGTTTGTCACCGGGCAGGCCATTGGTGATCCAGCAGAGAAATCTCCCCAAGTCCGATCTTCGTGGCGTAATTTTTGGCTGCACACTCGGAACTATCTCAGAATGCCTTAACAAACAGCTATTCGGTGAGTCTCACTTCATTTTGTCATTAATCTCTTGTCAGCAGATTCGATTTTCAGCAGCTGCTAGTAACGGGAGATACGAAAAATCATGTTATTATCGGTAGTGCATCTGTGTGTAAAATTATGGAGTTTTTGTTATATGAGATATGCAATAGAGTTTGCATATTATATGCTGGTGGATACTAGGTTGTTTTGCAAGTAGTGTGCTGCTTATAATGATATCTCAGGGAAGGTTATCTTCTCCTTGATCACACCATGGAGATAGGGAAGCTTCTGGGTGTCGGGCTATGTGACAGATTGCGTGAAGGGCCAAAGACAATATGTTAATCTTGTCACATAGCTTCTTTTGGATTTTAGAGCGGTTCTCCAGCTTGAAGATGCCGCATTCTATGGACCAGAGCATCGTCTCGATTACTTCAATGTTTCTCGACAATGTACGACATATTCTCATTGATATCCTCTTCCTTTTCGCTTCCAATATATTCAATACTCCTTGAAGCGATTTTTAGCATTATGCGTGGCCTCGTCGGCAAGGAAGAAGTCGATGGCACATGTAGTTTCCAGGGAATGATGTTGCGGCTCTCCGGGAAGACCTTCATGCAAACGACGACGACAACACGTAGATCGGATGACGATAAGTGTACGCGGTGCTACAACTAGTCCTGGATGGAGAACGATTCGTAGTTTGATACAATATTGATGTGTATTATACAATCTTAGTCTGTATTTTACAATTTTGATATGTATTATACAAATTTGTTATGTATTTTTGCAAATCAAATGATTGCGAATGAAAATTATACTTTTTTAAAGATCTTGTATATATTGATGTGCATTACACATTTTGGATGTGCATTATACATTGTAGATGTGTTTTATACAAATTTTATTTGTATATTCACATCAATTAAGCGTGAATGACTACCACAATTTTTGTAAAAGCTATACAAATTTTATTGTACAAAAAACCATACAATCGTTACAAAATACCACACATTAATTACTAATATGAATTGTATTTTACGAAGAACCATGCAAAATTAACAAATAACGGACGACTTTTTGAATGAACAATGGATTATACAAAAAACATGCAGTCATTACAAAAGGAACCTTAAATTCTACAAAACAATGCATGAGGATACAAAAATATGCCCCAGATAATATCATATAGCAAAAAATTGGATATTTTTTAAATATGGTATTGCAAAAAATATCAAAAATAAAACTTGCTAAATTTAATATTTCGTAATATTAATTAGAGTGCATAATTAATGCAAAAGTTGATGACCAAAATGCCCTTTTGGGCAACAAAATTGAAGTTGCCGTTGGATTTGAATCCGATGGCCCAGATCGTTGGCCTTCCTTAGGGATGGAAGGACCATGTCTCATTTGAAAGGCCCCTCTATATATATATATATATATATATGAAAAAGGGAAGCTAAACCGGGTGGTGCAACCAACTAGGTACACCCGGGTATTTTTCTCATTGATTTTCGATTTTTTTTAAGGAAACCTATGGAGATTTACTTATTTTATTGTGTAGAATATGTGTTTCAAATTTCACGTAGAACAAGCATTCCTTACATGCCCAACTAGATATGGTCAATTTCAATAATCCTGAGACCGTTAAAATGTGATAGCCTTGATGGAGATGATAGAAGTGTCGAATTTAGTTGAAATTGGTATGACATCATGGTGATATATGTTGATTTAAATCCTCCTAGGTTTCATTTCAAAAGCAACTAAAATCAATGAAAAAATGGTCGGGTGCAGCTAGTTAGCTACACCCTCGGGTGCAGCTTCTCCAGCCCCATATATATATATATATATATAGGAGAAATTTCAAATGAGGCGGGGTCTCACCTATATATGGTGAGCCACCCTCAATTTAGGCATCTTTCCAATATATTTTACAATTTTTTGTTTCATAGATATAACAATAAATATTAACACAACATATATAGTGACATAAAATTATGAAAATATTATTATACTAGATGGAAATGTTAATTTAAATTTGGATGCTATATTTTACAAAATTCATTTTTTTACAATGTATAGTTTATACTTTACAAACTGTTATAGAGTTTTTACTATATTCGCAGTGGCTTTTACAATTTCAGAAAAGCCCCTACCTCATTTGAAAGGTCCCATATATATATATATATATAGGAGAAACTTCAAATGAAGCGGGGTCTCACCATGTATATGGTGAGCCACCCTTAATTTAGGCATTTTCCAATATATTTTACAATTCCTTATTTCATACATATAACAATAAATATTAATATAACATGTATAGTGAAATAAAATTATGGAAATATTATTATATTGGATGGAAATGTTAATTTAAATTTGTATGCTATATTTTACAAAATTCATTTTTTTTACAATGTGCAGTTTATACTTTTACAAAACTGCTACAAATATTTTACTAAATTCACAGTGGCCTTTACAATTTCTAAAAATTCCCCACCTCATTTGAAAGGTGCCCTATATATATATATATATATATATATATATATATATATATGGACTTTCAAATAAGAGTTGGTCCTTCCATCTTTAAAGAAAGGCCAACGATCGTAGGCGTTAGATTCAAATCTAATGACATCATCAATTTATTTGTCCAAAAGGGTATTTTGATCATCGACTTTTGCATTAATTATGCACGTCAATTATGTTCCGAAAATACTAAATATAGCTAGTTTTATTTTTGGTATTTTTCACAATACCATATTTAAATAATATTCAATTTTGTGCTGGGGACAATACAAGGGCTTATATTTTATTTTCAAACGTTTTTTGTATAATTCGTGGATCCTTTTGTAACGATTACATTTTTTTGTAGAATCCATAGTTCATTCAAAAAGTCGTCAGTTATTTGTAAATTTGCATGTTCTTTTGTAGAATGCAATTCAGATTAGCAATTAATGTGTGGTTCTTTGTAACGATTATATGATTTTTGTATAAAAAAATTCGTATGGTTCTTTGTAAAAATATGGTAGTCATTCACGTTTATTTGATGATTAAATGTAAACGAAATATATATAATACACATCTAAAATGTATAATGCACATCCAAAAATGTGTAATGCACATCAAATATACAAGATATATAAAAAGTTATATTTTTCATTCGCAACCAATTGAAATGCAAAAGTACATCACAAATATGTATAATACATATCATAATTGTGTAATACACATCAATATTATATAGTACACAACAATATTATA
The DNA here is from genome assembly GCA_037367405.1 of Ottelia alismoides. Lineage (NCBI taxonomy): Eukaryota > Viridiplantae > Streptophyta > Magnoliopsida > Alismatales > Hydrocharitaceae > Ottelia > Ottelia alismoides. The sequence goes on along the minus strand of JAZKJV010003504.1, from coordinate 476,454 downwards.
TCAAACTGCGAATATTTCTTCATCCAGGACTGGGTGCACCATTTTTTTATCACCGTCGCATGCATGATGAACTTCTCAGATAGTCACCACCACTTTCGAGCAGTCCTTGTCAGCTCCGCTCATGCATCATCGTCATCACCTCCGCTCATGCACTTTCATCATCAACTGCGCGATGTGGTGTAGAGGTTGACGTCCCACGATACTCCAGCACGAATGCCCAGTTGACGATGAAGACGTAGTTGAAGATGGCAGAGAGGTTGAGGAAATGTTTGATAATGGTAGGGATGATCGGAGTAATCACCAACGTTGTCGTCAATTACATCCTTCTCTTCCTACTTTTTTTGAGCATGTGAGATTAGGGTTTTAGAATGGATAGAATGTGGTAGCGTGAATGGCAAATTAGGAGAGAGAGAGAGGGAGAGAGATGCAACGTGAATGAAAAATTAGGAGAGAGGAATTAATGAAGAGATATTTTAGGTGGTTATGTGCTATATTTAGATAACGAATAATGACCAAAATGGGTTTTTAGTTAATTAAATAATATTATTAACATACCTTTTATAATAACCGTTAGATTAGTTACGAATGGATGCATCGTTGGCCTTCCTTAAGGATGGAAGGATCACGTCCCATTTGAAAGATATCCTATATATATATATATATATATATATATATATTATCGTAACTACACTTATGATGATACTATGTGATAACATTCTATATTGAAAGCTTAAATTAAAGTTTGAGTAATTCAATCGAGATTGATGTTCTAATGATTATTTGAAACTATCAGTCATTTCTTCCACACGTCTATGATCCCATAGATAACACTATGAATACTTGACTTACAATATATAAGCAAAGGAAAAAAGAGCATTACAAATTAATTGTCATGTAATCAATTACGAGCCTCTCATTTGTGTTGATGGCAGACGTAATACAATATCTATAGACGCTGTTTATAATTGACCTTCAAAATAACTTGTTCATAAATGTGCAATTTTATACAATTGCGTGTAGAAACCAGAAAGAACTCATCGACATTCTAGGTGACGTGCTTAGATAAACTATGCCTTAATTGTTCATTTGTGAAATCCTTACATTACATATTCAGAGGTAGTTTCTTAGAATCAAGATATCTATCAATCACAAGTGTTTACAGTAGGAATGGATTTTGAATTCCCATTACATCTCCTATTGTTATGAGAACATTAAAGTATAGGCAAAAAACACGTTATATCTTGTAAGTTATAAAGTCCAACACATAAATACTATTGTTCCCACTCGTATACCAATGTATTGTACGATTACCCTCCATCTTGAACATATATATTATAACGTAGATAAGATTGTATACACCGTGACTATTCAATATATGGCAGAATGCACAGGACATTTTACGCTGAGCTATTGAATGCTTGTAAATATCTTTATGGAAACTTAATTATGTAACAATACTACAATATGCTTTGGAGTGTGATGTATGGTCCCTCTTTCTTGGAATCTTTTGTGCACAATAAAGATTGTTATTTATAATGTTTTTACACGTAATAAAACAAGAACTTAATTGCACCGTCCATAGAGGTCACATGGATGACCTGAATCAAGGATTTGATTTGAATTAGCAGAAAAGGACAATGCGGTTTGAGGGTGTATGGTTCAAGGAAACACAATGCAAAGTACTCTATAGTTATAGCTATAATAATATCTCATATTGTAGACTACATGTGCTAGCGGTTGAAAGCGTAGCAAGATAAGTGCAGAAAAAGGACATGCAAGAAGTGTTTTAAAGAAAGAATATACAATTACAAAATATGCAAGAGATGGTTAAAGAAAGAATAAACCATGAAAAGTTATGAAAGAAACAGTTTAAAGAAAGAATAAGTCATAGGAAGGCAAGAAAGAGATAGTTCAATGAGAATAAACAATAACAAATAACAAATCAGGATGATTTAAAAAAATTAAAGCAACAAGTCATGCAAGAACGGTTTAAAGAGACGGAACCATAACATGCCATGCAAGAAAGATTAAGTGAATATATGTGTGTGTATTCACGCTATGACGAATGGCAGAACTCTTTGTAAAATACTCATTGTCATTATAAGATTGTAACATGCTTTGTAAAATAAAATCAAATTTAGTAATGCATTTATTCTTGTAATTGTAATTTAGGTAATGCCTCGGTAAAACTTCACACTTGTTTGTAATATTCATTTGGAGATCTGCAAAAGAAATAGATACTTAGTAATTCAACAATTATTAAGCGGAAAGAGAAAAAAGTAAAAAAATTGAGATTTGTAAACATATATGTTGTGTTATGTAACAAAAATATATTGTTAGAAATATAAAGAAATGGTAAATGTAAAAAGACAATCTAAAATTATAAAAAAATGATTTGAGATTTGTAATAAATAATATGAGATGGTAAAAAACGATCAAACATTTTAAAAAAATATTATGAGATTGTTAGAAATTACTAAGAGAAGTGATCAATATAAAAAAATAATATGATATTGTAAAAATATTTTGAGATTAGTAAGAATGATATGATGTTGTAAATATAATACCTGAGATAGTAAAAAAAAAAGATCTGACATTGTTAGAAAGTTATAAAAGATATAGTAAATGTAAAAAAAACTTTGAGATTGTAAAAACAAATTGTGATTTGTAAAAAAAGATCGAAGATTGTAAAAAAGATCAAAGATTGTAAAAAACGACCACAAATTGCAAAAATTGGTTGCGCCCACCTTCGTCTGCATTCCTCCTCCATCTGCACCCTCCTCCGCCCTTCTTCTCTATGATCCACCTCCTCCACCTGCACCATCATTTGCCAACATCTGCACCCTTCTCCTCCATCCGCACTCTCCTTCAACCTTCTCCTCCATGATCCACCTCCTCCACGCGCAGCAACCACCGCCACACAATGCCACCTCCATTACCTGCAAGAAAACAACATTGGAGAATTCATCTTTTTTCTTCAGATCTAAAGGACAAAGAAATATCATACCATCACGGGAAGTAACCGTCATAGGTCCACAAAGCAACACCTCATCGTCGGCCACCGTAGAGAAGCATGTTGCATCCACCGTCATTGCACGCCATCACCAACATGCAACAACCTCCTCCTCGTGTGCCACCATCGAGAGAGAGAGAGAGGAGAGAGGAGAGATTATTAATAGCCACCTAAATAATCTCTAAATATATAGTATTCAAAATGACAATAATGGATTTTTCAACATTTAAAAAATATAGATAACGAGCCATTAATAATAGCCATCAGATTGAATACGGATAGATAAGATGGTTGACTTTCCACGCATCCAGGAAAGGACCGTATTATCTGAATTTTTCCCTATATATAACTTATAAATGAATGATTGTTTATATATTCTTATGTATATTGCTCAAATAACCAATTTTTTGAAATAAATGATACAACATGTTAGGCTATGAACTCGAACATGCACGGGAACCCCCTAGGTATGTGATGATAATCCGATGAATATTCATGCTATGAAATGAATTAAACAACAATTAGAATTCACATGCATGACCAGCGTTACATTCTGGGCATTGAGGTCATACAAAATTGTGTTTTTCTATTTGAGGTGTACGGACCGGATTGATCGTGCAACGATTTCATCAAGAAATTTTATTTGGTAGGATTTATTGCACTAAGGTTCGGAGGATATCCATATGCTCACTAGAACCAAGGACATGTTATTTTATTTTATTTTAGTTTTCTTTTTTGCAAGCATACACATATCAGAGTTGTAATAGAAAGGAACTCCTGCTTTGAATAGTTATTGTGGTATTTATCTAAATGCTCAATAATTACCATGCATGAATTGGTAATGAATCGATTGAATGTTGCATGATTTTGCCGACCCTCCTGATCCATTACGTTACAAATGGTATTAGAAATAGTATACCTCTGGACAGAAGATATCCACAACCTATAGTAATTAGAGACTTAGATATCTAGGATAAAGCTTAGATATAAGCAACTAATTGACCTTCATGGTGTTTGAATGAGAAGGTTCGGTCGTGGAAAAAAGGCCAAATGAGATCATGAGTCCTTGCTAAACTTTGACATTGTCTTGAATACACGATGACAATTAGTAGAATTCATGATCAAATAGTAAAAGCATGAGGCATATGTCTTTGATAGACTTATTCTAAGATTTTTTAATATCACAATCCACTCATCTTTAAGAGAAAACTAGAGATACAAAAGTTAATCATTAATACAAGGTATGAAGACTATCTTTGGATGTGCACACTATCTCAAGGAGAAAAAAAAAGGTAATTTTAGGGACATTTTGTAACGTCCTGAGCTTATGTTCCCGGTCCGTTATCGATGAAAACTAGCCCTGACAACTAGTTGGGTTCGGGCCCAAATGGATCCGTTGACAACCACCCAAAATGCTTAAGCTCAAGTTGTCAAGTAGTAGTCCCCATCACTTATAAACCACACCCACACTTCGTGAGTTTTAGGTATGGCATTATGTTTGGGGTTGGGGTGTTACAACCTCCCCCACTTATATTCGCAGCATCCTCGTTGCGACATGACCCATCACTTCTTCCCAGTGATAGTGGTGGCTGCACGCTCCGGGTAGCCATTTCCTCCAACCTCTTTGTAAGGGCGGCTCCACCTCTCGGGCAGCTATTTCCACTATCAGAGAGAATTTGGCTCTGATACCATTTGTAACGTCCCGGGCTTATGTCCCTGGTATGTTATCGAGGAAAACTGGCCCTGACAACTTGTTGGGTTCGGGCCCAAATGGATCCGTAGACAACCACCCAAAATGCTTAAGCTCAAGTTGTCAACTAGTAGTCCCCATCACTTATAAACCACACCCACACTTCGTGAGTTTTAGGTATAGCACTATGTTTGGGATTGGGGTGTTACAACCTCCCCCACTTATATTCGCAACGTCCTCGTTGGGAAATGACCCATCACTTCTTCCCAGTGATAGTGGCGGCTGCACCCCCCGGGTAGCCATTTCCTCCAACCTCTTTGTAAGGACGGCTCCACCTCTCAGGTAGCCCTTTCCACTATTAGAGAGAATTTGAACACTTCATCCTTGAGAATGCCAATAATGCTAAGAAAAAAGAACTCTTAGACCTTTAATATGTGAATAAAACGATTAAAAAGTATGACAAAATGTAACATCCCTCCAAACAAAGGTCCCACACCGAGGAACACAAAAATTCCGGGTGGGATAAATAGTGAGGAGCTTACTACCGAATAACCCGGCTTAAGCATTTTGGGAGTGGTTAATCGGTCCGTATGGGCCCGATTTCAAGAGGTTGTTAGGGCCAGTAATGCTCCGCTAACGGACCGGGGACCTAAGCTCGGGACGTTACAAATGGTATCAGAGCCGAACGCCCTCTGATAGTGGAAAAGGCTACCCGAGAGGTGGAGCCGCCCCTACAAAGAGGTTGGAGGAAATGGCTACCCGGAGCGTGCAGCCGCCACTATCACTGGGAATAAGTGATGGGCCATGTCGCAACGAGGACGTTGCGAATATAAGTGGGGAAGGTTGTAACACCCCTCCAAACAAAGGTCCCACACCGTGGAACACAAAAATTCCGGGTGGTATAAATAGTGAGGAGCTTACTACCGAACAACCCGGCTTAAGCATTTTTGGAGTAGTTAATCGGTCCGTATGGGCCCGATTCCAAGAGGTTGTTAGGGCCAGTAATGCTCCGCTAACGGACCGGGGACTTAAGCTCGGGACGTTACAGAAAAATTCAAGGGTTATAGAGAAGTATAAAAAGAGTACATGTGCAAATGAGAAGATAGTGAAATAGAATCTAAGTGTTACACATCATATCTGTCTACACTACAACATTTTATATGTTAGCCAACGTTCTTGCACTAAGAACGTCAGCTTAAGTACAATCTTATACAACGTTAGTTTTAACGTCAACACATTCGATCTCTACCGACATTCAAATACAAACGTTGATAGATGGAAATCATGGGTCAACGTTAATTACAAAAACATCCATACATGTTTTGAAAACAAAAATCAAAATAACCCCACCAAAGCTGTTTCCCTTTCCCCGCCTAAATAATTTAACAAATACGTGGTTATCCTTTTTCCAAAATTGGCGTTTCATCTTCTGCCTCTCAAACCCTGGGGTATATCATTTCTTCCGGGAACATTTCTTCCGATAGTTTCATCAACTTCTCTTGGTCAATAGTGAGCATCTTCGTGAATGGTGTTTGATGGCAAGTTTGCAGGGCGTGAGAGGTAAGATCGAAGACGATACTATGTTCTTGGGTTTGTTGTGTACGGGTATGCTTTTTGTAGGATTTTCTTTAGCTTATAATCTACATCAAAGTACAATAAGTTTTGATTCTAATGTATGATGGTGTTTTGATTGGAATCATGTTTTTTGCATACTATTATTACAGTAAGTTTTGATTCTAATGTATGATGGTGTTTGCGTACTGGAAATTGTGCTATGATTAGTATGTATTATAGCCTTGGTAGAAAATACTTACAGAATAGAAAACCTGGAGTTCTCATTCCAACTTCAGTAAAGTTCAAAGAACCAAATATTGGGAACTTGTTTATTGAAATGTGATTTTTGATCTATGAGATAACTTAAGCCCTCCCATGGTCTTACCATTTTTACCCCATTAGATATTTTTAAAGACAACTCCCATATCCATCTTATGGATCTTGTTCACAGTAGGAATGGATACATGCCGTAAATGATGTAAACATGTCATCTGATTTATCGTTTTCAAGCACAAAAAATACCAACCTAATTGAGAATTTTATATATACATTTGTATCAATATTTTGACATGCAATTAGTTTTGGTTCTCCAGAAAAATTAGATAAATGGTGAAGTTCGAAAATCACTAGAGCATTTCAGCAAGTTCAATTTGAAGTCACCTCTCTGTTTAGATAAGGGGAGACTTGATCATTACTTCAATTCTTCATATCTCTATTTATGTATGCATATTTCAAAGTAGTAGTTTCTCATGGAACAAACTGTTACAACTTATATGTTTTGCAGTCATTTTGTGCAGGTGATCGAGTTTATAATTTGTATGGTTGGACCATTCACATTCGGAAAGAATAAGAGGAAAGTGGATGGTCAAAGTAGTCAACCCGATTTAGGAGTTTACAAGCAACATCGAAGTCAACCTCATGCACAACTGACACCTCCACAAATATTTGAGCATCATCCTCCCCCACATGGGAGTTCTCTGTTGAACTTACAACCAATACCTCCACAAGTACATGAGCATCATCCTACCACATACGAGAACCGAATCAACCGCTTGCAACCGACTGCAATTCTGAGTCCACAATAACGTGCTATACCGAGAAAAACACAAAGTAGTAATCTGTTGGACTTACAACCAGCATCTCCACAAGTATCCGAGAATCATCCTACCATACATGAAAATCAGAATAGTCGCTTGCAATCGACTGCACACCAGAGTTCACAATCACATGCCAGACTTGGACATACGCAGAGTAGTGCTCCATTTGACCTGCATGAAATACCCTCTACTTCCACAAAAGCAGGTAATTATTTCATTATTAAAATTGTATTATTTGAATTAACTCTTTATATATCTATGACAAATTCAATACAGTGCGTCGTAGAGGAAAGTCAAGAGGCATAACATTGGCCAAGCATGCAACAATAACTGGGCATAGATCAATTGTAACAATTGACTTGGATGAAGGAAGACCATTAGATGCCAAGCAAGCTAGTGCTCTACAATTGATTTGTGGTATAGCTGCAAGAGAGGATGTTCCACTAGTACCAGATTTTAGAAGTCTAACAGATGCAGAACTTCGGTCGGCGCATGAAAGAATCAAGGTTTAACTATTACTCTTTAAAATTTCATGATAGATTTTTGACTAATAGAAACTTTTTAATAGAACTTCATTGATATCACTGGGTTCGATTCTGATATGAGGGCTAGGGAAGCAGTGAACCGTCGTTTAGAAAAACATCTTAAGGAACCTCGACATAACTTGAAGAAAGAATGGGAGAAAGTTGGAGATGTGACGAGCCCATCAAATGTGTCTATAGAGCGCTGGAATACAATGACTGAAATATGGAAACAACCGAAATATCAGGTAAGCATGTCCAATAATATTTATTTTTTTAATGTCAACTTATTAATTATGATTATTTTAGGATAAATGTCAAACAAATAGGGATACTCGTATTACACTTGTCAAGAACCTCTCAACTACAGGTTCTAAATCATATGCTGTCATGAAGAATGAGATTGTAAGTGCGATCTAATTATATAGCTTTAGATTTTTTATTTAAGTTACTGAAATTCGTTCTACATGTGTTAGTCTCATAATGAACTTGAGGGTCAATCATGTGGAGAGATACTATTATTCTTAAGGACCAAGTTCAGTGTTGATAAGCATGGAATGGAACCACTAGACCCTCTTACAGGACGACATGGGCGTTGGTCAACACCTCAAGCAAGGCAAGCATAAACTTGCATCGATGCTTTGTAATAATATCTTCTTTTACATTTTACTTACTTTACTTTTATAAGTACAATATTTTATTTTACAGATTAGAATGAAGGAAATGCGTATCGAGGCTGATGCAGAAGGAAGGGGCATTACCGATGCTGAAATAGTTAATGTCATATTGGGCAATGAAGGACGATCAGATTGTCTCATTGGTTGGGGATATGGACATGTACCTAAAGGAAGAGGTCGTTGTAGGTCAACATCTACTTCAAAGGTTGAAATTCACCTGAAATCGGTAGAGCTCCAAAAAAAATGGAGGATGAGAATGAGAAAAGAAGGGAAGAAATTCGCCAAGAAATTCGTCACGAACTTCGCCAAGAACTTCGCGAGGAAATGCAGCATGAGATCGACTCAAAAATGAAGGCTGCAGAGGAGAAGAGAAAAGAAGAATTTCATGATCAAGTAACTGCTGGAGTGATTGCATACTTTAAGAATTACCCATTATCTGATGGAACACCATCGTTGCCTTCTCAACCAACATTTTATGGTACTCAACTAACAAATTTGTTTGTATTTACTAATTGAGTTTTTTTCTTAAATTTGGATGTTCTCCTTACTTTATTTCCATCTTTTATTCAACAGATACATATGCTTCTCAAGCGAGGTCAAGATTTGTATGTCAAGACGGAGGTGTTGATCCTGATGCAGAAACGGAAGAGGATTCATGAATGAAGCCAATCTTTTATCAGAACTTTCTTATTTTTTGGGAATGTATCAATGTGATTTTGCTTTCTAAAAGCTCTACTTCAACTATTGAAACATTTGAATGTTTTGGAGTTTAACAATGTTTGCATTTTGGAAAAATGTTATCTAGAATGATACGTAGTATTTTGTTCTCTTAAGCAATGTACTTTGTTTGTGATCGTGGAATGCCTAGAGAGATTGGCAATGTATATTAGTCAAATAATCCATATGTTGTTGCTAAAAACATTAGGTTGAACACAAACATTGGGCTAATCAATTAATTGACGTTTATATGCCCTCAAACAAGCCTATATGGACATTTTTTAACGACCATAAAATATGATATAAAAACGTCTACCATGTCAGTCTAAGCCGACATATATTAATGTCTACAAATATCAGTTGTATATGGACGTTCTTATCTAACGTCTACTTAGAAATGGTTTACACGACGTTTTTATAACGTCGTCAAATATAAAGTTGTGTCGACGTTCTTTATAAACGTCCATAAAGATCTATGCCGACGAGACTAACCCGGCAAAATTTTTGGACGTTTTTTAACGTTGGAATACACCTTTTCAGACATTAAAAACCACTATACCCGACGTTTCGAAACGTTAAAAAAAGGCATTTCTGTGGTAGTGCTAGTACAATCAACTGAATCATCATGAACATATCTTATACGGGTGTAATATGAGACATTAAAAAAGTCATTTTAGACAATCTTTCAGTATTACCTCATCACAGAGAGGTTGATATTTCCTCATCGATATTTTTCTGGAATTAAATTAATTCAAGGGCCTCGTTGATATGATCATGAGGTCCCCGGTGCCATATTAAATATGAAGCCTTCATTGATATGACCATGAGGTCCCCGGTGCCACATTAAATATGAAGCCCCGTGGATAGATAACATCATTACACCAAACCATGACTTGAGTTATATCTTCTCCCTTGCACAATTTAGATTTGATATGAAACGAAGATATATACAGGAAAAGTTGGATGTGAATTGAAGTATCCCAGCTCAAAACATATCGTACAAATGGGGAAGCAGATCGTAAGTTGTATCCTCTTTTTTTCCAAATTTTATTAAAAAAATATAACCATATGGATTGACATACATATCAAATTTTCCTTTAATAGGATTATTCCTAGCTGCTATATTTATCTTCAAGGTGAAAAATAAGTTAAATTTAAGATTGTTTTTAAGTCCCACCCAAGTTGGCTTTTTACATTTTAGATAAAATAGTTAAGAAAACATGATCAAGACGAAATTCGATAGATATATTGAACAACATTTATAGATTCAGATCATATCGAGAACTTGACATTCATATATGGTCCAATATGTCACAGTGTCTGATGAGTTTTTTTGTTGGTTCGACATAAACTAGTGAGTACATCACACCTTGGATACGCATCAGTTAGTTGATTGCGTTCTTCCCAATTCTACCGAGCAGTTTCTTAACCTATCGTTGCATAACACTCGACCAATATTTATTCATGTTTATAACGAGGAGATCACAACCGGATTAGTTAAGGAAAAAACAAATATATGAAAAAGTATCATACATGTTACAATATAATATAAGCTAATCGTGGTCAAGACTGACGGAAGCGGGGGCAGATCTTCTGCTGTGACGCTGGAGATCCATCGGATAAGAGATGGACGGTCCTCATAGGAAACCGGAGATAGTCGCTCCTTAGCAGGACCCTCCATCTCCCGTCTGCGTTAGAGTTATCACATCCCCTAATGGCGACAAGAGCCGAGAATGCCGATGTCATCCCCCACTCGGCGACTTTTTGCATGTACTAGCAAGACCAACTTCATCGGCCCACTCTATGTAACGTACATCACAGCCTTTCGTGGTCGTGTGTATTATATTACATAATGAAATTCGTAATTCTCACAAAGAAAATATAAAACGAACCTTTCTCTCCTAGATATCTACATCAAAATTTTCATGTCATGTATTTGAATTGAGTCGTTAGTACCTTGATTCTAAAAAATCAAACCTATCAAGTCAGCTGTTGATCGAGCCAATTTAAAGGACAACAAAACCGGATTTTGGAACGAATCAATAAGTTCAGTTCTATGATCTGCATCTTACTTTAGAAACTTGTAAGTTTTCTTACGTTAAAATTGTTCAGCTATTCGAGTTCATATATTAGTTGTTCGATATACTGTTGTTTCGCACTGTATATGATTTCTTGCCTACTACGATGAGATGCTGATATATTATTTGGTCGATTTTTTGTCTGTATGATTAACGTGGTTTTCCTTATTAATGTTTACGATGATATATCTCATGATCTGATGCATGGTTACTTAGCATTGATTTATCGTGATTTACGGTTATACTTTGGCAATGGACAATTGAATTCTGCATTTTTAAAAATGACAATGCAGATGATATAAAAACTTTAGTTATAAATATCGGCGCAATCAGATTAAATCGTGGCTGGGACCAATATAAATCGAACCACGAAACAAATGGACTGTTTTTTTAATCCAAATTTATGTAATTAGTGATGTCATTATGATATAATCACTGATTATCATTTGGAAACCGACACCTATGCTCATTACAAGCCAATTTGAATTTTAAGTCCTTAGTTAATACTAGAGACTACGGGAGCCAGAAAGGAAATACAAATGATAGATTTGCTTTTTGAAGCCTTTACAACGCTTAGTTTTTGTTTGGCTTGTCTTTATTTTATTGGATAATGTTGACAGTAGATTCATTAGATTAAGAAAAACAGAAATGTCCGACTTCTCGACCTTTATTTCAATGGTTAAATCACGAACACTATTGACGTTGCAACATAGGCATACCGGCACAATAGCTGGATGGCCCTTACCTCCACGCATACCTTCTTACTAAGCCTAATTGCTGATGTTACATTTTTAATATAAAAATTGGGGCAGATGATGGAGTACCGATCCTCTACCCTACTGCAGAGAGGCCGGCTGTAAAGAGGAGGACCCTACAAGCCGCTCAATCATGATTGAGCAGTTCACAGGGTAAGAGTTTGGATTTCATCTAAACCGCTCGATCATGATCGAACGGTTTGGGATACTCTCTCCTTTACATCCGGTCTCTGCAGTATTTTAGAGGATATGTGCTCGACATGATGTGAGCCATGTTACAGACTACAGATGAGTTGGACGAACTACGCAAGGTTGGGGGTGCTTGGATGGCTTTAAGCTCTTCGGGTAAAACCGGAAGAGTTTGTGGGCGGATATCATTGACAATATGCTCATTATCATGGATGCAAAGATGAGGAAGAACAAGGCGACTCCATTTAATCTGCAAAGCCTGCCGTACATGTCGCAGAGTTTCATCCATTGTAGCTTGGACATGCCTTTCATCGCAAAGGCAGAGGATTGCAGCACGGTCGCAGTTCCTGCTATCAAGGCGTACATAACTCCCTGAAAGAAGAAGTAAAGTAGTAAATTGCAAGTTAGATAATTTCATATTCTCCTCCCCGATGATGAAATATAAATATTTCGTACGAATATGTATCTTATGAAGAAATATCTATCTGGTTTACATATCACTATATCAAGCGAGTAAATATGCAGATATATGGAACGGATTTTTTTGTTATCGTTATGTAGTAAACTAAAATATATTATTTTGATAAAAAGATAATACAACATGTAGTAGCCTATAGGGCTCAAGTTGTCGAATGCATTGATGGTGTTCGGGCTGTGTCATGAAGAAGGTAATGAACGTATAAGACTTCCTACGGAACCCATAAATTACATATTATTATGAATAAAATAATGTCATTTCCAAAGGCTGTAAGATAAGACAACAATTTAGACCAATTTTTATGGAGCTCTGAAGAGCAATGAATGAATATGCCTTTCAGTAGCCATCACAAAACAAAAAGTTTTATTTTTCGGCTTTTGTTCTTGTGTTTGGATGATTTATTTAGGACATGTTCTCTTCGACACTGAAAAGCCAGATAATTCTATGTACCATTCCGGGCTTTTCTAAAGCAAATATACACATAATACTAGATTTCTTAGATCAGTTGTTCGAATTTCATTTATGCGTTATGCATCTAAATTTCAGTCACTCCCGCAAAATTTACCTGATCCAGAACGAAGCATATCAATGCTTCCCATTTGCCAGTTCGTTCCGTCGCAAATTTGGCAACGAGGAAACACTTAAAAAGCTGCAAGGACTCGTAACCAGAAGCTGCGGCGGCCATGATCATAAGAGCCCTAGAACAAGATTGAGCATTAGTGAGATGACACGGGTGCTCTCATCGTGATCTTACTGTATAATTTTGTTACTTAAATATAGACACGTCAACATATTCATACTCTTATTTGTAAATGTGGCTCACCAAAGGCTGCGCATGTCCCTGACGGTTGCAGTCCTGTAGTAGGAGTAGACTATTTCCTTCGTTTGCTTGTTAAATCCCAACATACATGCAGCTATTCCTGTCAGAACCATGGTGAGTAGTCTCAGGAGGCCCTCCACTCTCTCCATTCTCCTCCACCCCATGCTCGCTCTCTCTCTCTCTCTCTCTCTCTCTCTCTCTCTCTCTCTCGTTTCGCTGTATGTTGTGTGTGGTTTCTTCCGTGGGTTAGTTGCGAAGGAGGCTTTATATAGTCTATGCGAGCTGTAATTAATAAGTTTTCTCTGTATGATTGACATTATTGCAGAATATGGGCATGTATCTGGGTCACTGTGGGGCTCCTTCGGCAACTAATGCGCCTGAGATTCGTGTACCAACGTGGTTAGGTTCGGAACGCAAGCCAGAATCCTTTCTTCTGTGTGGACGACAAAGCCTCGCTTAAAAAACAGCGTGCGGATACTTAATGAGAAATGTCATTATTTAGAGAATAGTATATTAAAGCCTATGGGCATTAATGTGATGAGTCAGTCTGCATTGGGGTGTGGATGAGAGCTTATGAGATGTCCCCTACAAGCTTTCCATAGGATGTGATCCTGGAAAAGCCATAGCAGACCCTTGAATGTGGGAATAGCGCATCTCTTTCGTCACAAACAAATAGGCTGCCCATGTTGGTAGTCCGTCCCTTCGAGATTTTTCTCCGGATATTTTATTGGATGTGATTTTTATTCATATTCAATTAATGTTCTCATCTTTTCTAATATTATCAGTTTTAAGTACCAAATTCTTAGTATCACCATTTGACATATTAAATAACTCACTACCAGCTATCAAATTTTATATATTTTGCTATATCATTAGCCAACGATCCATGTAGCAACATTCAACCACTGTTAACTTTCAAATTTTCCACTAATCATCGTTAAATTTTGAAATAAAAATTTAATGAAGGTTAATTTGGAAAAGACCAACATATAAGCGTTGATATATGGTCAATCACTAATGTTATACCAACATATAAGAGATTCGTCATTATTTTCAAGTATAAAAAATAACTTCACAATAAATAATATCGTCATTATATATTTCACAATAGATGATATAGTGATGGATTATAAAAAAAGTATCACTATAGATCCTTATTTGTTGTACTGGAGAGAGTTCTTTTAAAACAAGTCGAATCACTACTGGAATTGCATTTATTAACACAGGGTCATTCGTGGTGGGCGGTTAGAGCTACCGCAAATAGTTGTTTTTTATGACGATCTCTGTAGAGACGACAAAAATATTAACAATATTTTTTTTCATATTAAGAATTTATTGCGACGATTTATAAATCCTTCAGAAAGGCTTTACGACATAATTGTTTTTACTCATTTTTCTTAAAAAAGATTGGGATTCATTTCATCTAAACCAGAATGACAGCAAAACCTAGCCTATAGGAGCCCCTAGTACATAGTACAACCGGGAACTTAACTCCTAAGGCTAGCAAAATTTTAAAATTGTTCTTTGAAGCCTGAGGTCAGACAAAAAGTAAAGTAAAGAATACTAAAGATCAAGTATCACATGAGAGGTGTCATTCAGAGTGAGGGGTGGGGGCAGACCTGTCCTTTGTTGCGAATTGACGGTGGGTATGGGGGGCGGGGACTCAAGGGGCTTTTATTTTCTTTGTTGCAAGGAAAGAACAAACCAAACATACCAACCCAAAATTAATAGGTTAGCCTAAACTTTTGGGTTCGTAATTCTTTGGTGACCCATTAATGCAATAAACTTATTATTTTATCATGTCCATCTGAAATATAAATGAATGATTGAATGAATGCATTTTACTATTAAGGTCCTGTTGTACAATTATAGTTACTTACCATGACCATATTGAATACCATGTAGCTGGAAGGATACAACTGGCTTGAAACATGCGATATTCAGTAAAGATCTTCAGTCTAAGAAAGAGATGGCAATCTTTCTCTAAAGACTGATTTCCAACTGACTTCTTGATGCATGTCCTGTGAAGGTTATGAGAAAAACCTTAAGCGCATCATGGAAGTAGGAAGATCGCATCATATGCAATCGGGAACAACTAGTCATACTAGTTGCTCGGAGCAACGTAATGTAAAAATTTTAAACTTATGAAACCACATGTTTTGAGAACACTTCTCAAAATATTTCATCCAAATCACCAAACAAGTTCAAGGAATACCTCCTGAAGTGTGGTTGCGATCGCTAATATCTAAATTAAGAGATTCTCATATCTCAAGTCCGATCCGACGTAAATTCCACTTTGTAAGTGCGAGGATGAATCGTGTGCTTCTGACAACGGAAGTTGATGATTCGAGCAACAGATCTCCTGATTTCGTCTCACAAAATCCAACGTCTCCTTCACGAGCGAGGTGCACTGAAGAAGACAGAGATCCATGAGAAGACAATCCTGCAACATAAAAGACATCGCATATACGAGGATCTCTAGGTTAATAATACGGATGACCATATTACTGAGAAAGAGAGAGTATATGGCCATAAGAAAGAGAGAGAGAGTTGTTGTATTATATGTTGAAAAAAAATCTAGTGTTGCGTCTTCTTTTATAATATTTTGGAAGTCCATGAATCTCAATCTATGGACAAAACAAATTCAATGGTTGAGATTGTATGTTTCTTTTAATGGCAATGATTTTGTTGTAAAAATGGAACA
This sequence comes from Ottelia alismoides, assembly GCA_037367405.1. Taxonomy (NCBI): domain Eukaryota; kingdom Viridiplantae; phylum Streptophyta; class Magnoliopsida; order Alismatales; family Hydrocharitaceae; genus Ottelia; species Ottelia alismoides. The sequence continues at coordinate 460,161 of JAZKJV010003504.1, read as the reverse complement.
ATAATTAATTAAGATAAATTTAATATATATTGAGTAAATAATTAATATAAATGAATTCAATCAAATCAATATACCATGAAGGATTAGAAATGAGGCAAGCCTCCTTCCAATTAAGTGGGGGATGACCACCTTGACTCTGAAATCAAGAGTGTTCGTCCATCCTCCTCTTATGGATGGTGGGAACCTCATTCAAATTATATGAGATCTTATATCTCCTATATCCTTCATTGTATAAAATAACTATTATTGTATATTATTTAATAAAAATAATTTCAAATTATTTTGTGAAAATTCAATCATGCCATTGAAAATTTGTGAAGCATATTCATAGCCCAAAATAGTATGTAAATTACATCTTCAATTAATTGTTCATTTTGAATCCAATTCACATCAAATTTAAATTGTAAATATTATATACAGATAGCCATCTTATATATTATTGATAATATTTATAATATATATGACTAATATAGATAGTACTATCCACATTATTCACATCCGTAATAATTAAATCACATTTAATTATATTGGATCATCATTCTCAAGCATAAAAATAATATGAATCTCATTCACATTATTCATGATAATTAAATCACATTTAATTATCAATTTTTCAATGCTCGGATATACAATACATCAATGGAATTATTCTTGAACTCTTTCAAGAATAATACATTTTCTCCATGGATACTTGGAGATAAGGACAAAGTGATTGTATTTCCACAGATAATTACTTGGATATTGAGATCATATATCAAATCCTGATCTCAGGGATCTCGCATAGATGTTTGATTAAATCAAAATCGTAAATATGATCTTCTCATTGTATATGTATCATATTCAGATCAATATCCAACATTTGGACTAATATTAGATTAGTTCTCTACTGAGAGGAGTCACTAAAATCCAAACATATTTCATCTCTCCCTCAGAATGGAAGCGTCATGGTTATACAATAAATTATGATCACATAACCCTCAAGTATTTCTAATGCACGTACATCCTGCATACTGGAAGACTTAAAATAAACCCAAAATTTTAGATCTTATTTAGACTGTCTTCTTCAGAATTTTATCATTAAGTTTCCCATGGGATCATTAGGAGTTGGTATCGATCATATGCTTTCCAAAAGTATATATAATACCTAGGTATTGATCATATACTTTCCAAAAGCATATATCAAACCTACAAATTTAGTCAAGCTTCCAAAGAGAGACGATCGTGCACGGAATTTGATCCCAATGTCTCATGAGTGAGCTCATGTCTTCCTATTCAGTAATGAACATGTATGATCTCTTTGAGAGATCGTATTATTCATATGCCCTCGTATGCATGACGTTAGGGGTCTTGTAAGGGTCAAAAGTATCCTCGCGGAGAGCGAAGATAAAATGTCGTTGAGGCGACCGTTCACGAGATCCGAGGTCGGTCGACAATTAATCCACAAATAAATATAGTAATGTAATGTGAAAACAAGTGGATAAAAATTTATTATACCCTACAAAATATATGTATAAGTGCAAGTATGTAGAATGTCGAACATAAGGAGCACACAAGGTAGATGGAGAAAATTAATTCCAAAATGTCCTCTTATTGTCTTTTTTTATTGTATTTTATGTGGGTTTTTAATTATATTTTTTTCATTTTTATATAATTTCTATTTTTATTTTTAAATTTTTATTTTCTTTTGTATATTTCTTGATTTTTTATTTTTATAATAATTATAAAGAATGATATAAGTAAATAGAGATATATCCATATATAGAGCCTTACTATTTATGAATATGGCTATATATACTCAAAATAACAAAATAGAATAATTTATATATTTTTATATTTTCTGTCTATTATCGACATTTTTTATAATTTTTAATATTTTTTATATTTTTAATTGAATTAATATATAAAAAAGTGACTAGAATAAACAGGCTGTTTTTTATTAAAAATATCAAAATAGATGAAAATTTTTGAAAATATGTTAAATATAAAATAAATATAAAAGACAAAAATCATATATCAAAACAAGATTTTTGAATTTTTTTAGTATTTTTTGTGATTTTTATAAGGATTTTAGAGCTTTTTTATTTTTAGCATTTCCTTTTTCTATTTCTAGGGTCTTTTGGTCTGTAGATGCCAAATAGCTAATACAACAAAATGTATATTTCTATAATTTTTTAAAAAAAATTTCTATTTTTTATTTTTCTAAGCTAGAGAGGCAAAAATAGCTCTATTTTTAATTTTAGTAAATATAAATATATGATAAAATACTATAATAAAATTATATCTTTTATATTACTCTATGAGGCATTTTTCCTAATTTTCTACGAATTTTTAGGACCCATGAACTATTTTTAATAGATAAAATAAACATAAAGAAAACCTAACCTAGTAGGGACCTAAATGCAACTTAGCAAAAGTATTCTTCGATTATAGAATCCCACAAAAAACTCTAGGGTCAATCTTACAAAAATCCCAGAATATATTCTATTTATCATGCTGATAGGGGTATACTTGTAATATACAAAATGTGTGAGGTCCTCCTGGCAAAGTTTCCAAAAAATTTCAAGAATTAAAAATTATAGAATTGTTTCAAAATAATAAAATCCTATGGGCCCTCCTGCAAAATGCCCTCACCTTACGTGCAAAAGCACATGAGATGACATGGTGAAGGACCTAAATGCAATTAATGGAAAGCTAAGGAGTCAAACTTTAAATAACAATACAAAAGTTTTTGCACAGTAGATGAGTGTTTAGAAATTACAACAAAAGTACACAATAGTCTCGAGGTATAGGTGAAAAATTACCCCAAAAGCATGCGAATAAATTGTCGGATATCTTCCACTTATCCACGTGGCGCATCTAGGAAGGTGATACCAGTTCAACGATGAAGGGATCTGATCATACCCTGGGTCTCATGTAACGGCAAAAACTACACGTGTATGAACAACCGAGATTAGAACTGGGCGGACACATTAGACCGGACAGATACTATTTCTCACGAATAACATTGAAGAACTCGCCTTCCCTAGACTTTGATCGATCTATTCCCCTACTTCATTCGAAACAAGAGCTTTGATGAGGTCCAATAGGTTCATGGGAGTTGTTCTCTTTAATAGATGATGTCAAAATGGTCAAGTGCTCGCCGAAGGCCCCCCGCTGGAGTCGAGGTACCTTGAGATTCTTCCCTGCCTCAAAAACTCTCCGGATTAGGTTCTTTAAGCTCTATTCCTGCATGGTTATAAATAGGAGCCAAGAATGAAGTTTCTTAGTCAAAATGGGGTGGAGATGGAGGTAAATGACGTTTTCTGGTGGCACGATGGAGAAGGAGAATCGAACTCCTAACGTGGAGAGGATTACGGTGTACGGTGGTGACCTGGAGATGAAGGAGTGGTCAAGGAATGAGATTGAGGTGAAGATGAGGTCGTAGTACAGTGGGACACAACAAAACAAGGTCGGGATCTTGGAGCTCCAAAAAACATTTGTTTTGGATTTTGTTATGATTATATAAAGAAACTAAATGGACTAAAGATCGACCTATGCTACTGCTAAACTTCGGAATTGAAAATGCTAGAGATAGAGGCTCACCGGACTAAAAGAACATGAATGGGACCTCACAGCGGAGCAACTCCGGTGAAGTGTTATATCACTCGATTCAAACCCAATCACGTTGCAAAATCCACGGACTGAAGGATATTGAGTATCCTTAAGCGCATCACGGAAGCGTGTCGATCGCATCGTATGCAATCGGAGCAACTAGTCGTACTAGATGCTAGATGCAGCGGAAATTAAAATTTTAACTTTAAAGATGAAACCACATGATCACGAGAACACTTCTCGGATCGTTTCATCAAACCACAAAGTACAAGGAATACCTCTTGAAGCGTGGTTGTGATCGCGAGATCCCAAAGTAGAGATCCTCCTATCTTAAGTCTGATCCACGAAGAACGCACTTGCGGGCGCGATGATGAGTCACGTTCCTTCCCGCAATCCTCGATGAAGATCCAAGCGATGGCTCCCCCGATTTCGTCAAACGAAATCCGTCGTCTTCCTTTAGAGTAAGAAACTCCAAAGAAGATGGAGATCCACGAGTCGTTGAAGAAGAAGCCGAGAGTCTCTCTTTTCTCAACACAAAGTGGACGACCACTTAATGGAGAAGAGAAAGAGAGAGAGGGCGAGAATGAGAAAGAGAGAGAGAGAGAGAGTTGTCACCTTGTACAACTCTTAATGATGTACCATGGAAGGCTACCCTAGCCCTCTATTTATATTAGTTTAGGATCCAATGGATCTCAATCCATGGGACACATGGATCCAAAGGCTATGCTTGGTCCATGCTAAATCAATGGCTATGATTGTTATTGGTTAAAACCAACAACATTAATTTAAATTAAAAAATGTTGCAACATTATCAACATAATTTAATTTAACTTTAACTAATTAAGAGATAATGTGATAAATAAAAATGGAGTCAACCAACCTCCCTGAAAATGGGGTTATTTTGTCTCCTTTTATTTTATCTTATTATTTCTTAATAAATTGCAATAACTATTATTGCAATAATATCCACCAAATTAATTCCAAATTAATTTGTGAATATTTCAATCATGCCATTGATCATTATGTGAATCATATTCACAACCCAAACTAATTAGTAAATTGCATTTCCAATTAATTAATAAATGTGAATCCAATCCACATTATTAATTAACAAATGCTATTTACATAAATTCTCTCTCTTATATATGTATATTATAAATCATATTTATAACACACATATATCATGGATAGTGTTATCCACATTCTCTTAATCCTTGATAATTAAATCCCATTTAATTATCTTAGATAATCATTTTCACAATATGAATCATATTCATATTTAAGCTTGATAATTAAATCTCATTTAATCAACAAGTCCTTGCTTGGATATTTCATCAAATGAATTATTCTTGAACCCTTTCATGAATAATGTGCTTTCTCCGCGGATACTTGGAGATAAGGACAGGGCGATTGTATTATTCCACGTATAGTGACTTGGATGTTGAGATCTCGTCTCAAATCCAGATCGAACGAACCTCTCATAGATGCTTGATTAAATCAAGACCGCAAATCCAATCTTCTCATTGAATCTGAATCTCATTCAGACCAATGTCCAACACTTGGACTAAGATCGGATTGCTTCTCTACTGAAAGGAGTCACTAAAATCCAGACCTGTTTCATCACTCCCTCGGAATGGAAGCGTCATGGATATACAATCGTTTATGATCACATCACCCTTCAGGTATTCCCAATACCTGTACATCCTGCATACTGGAAGACCCATGGTCAACCCGAAGATCAAGATCTATTTTACACTGTCTTCTTCAGGGTTTGATCATCAAGTTTCTCATTTGATCATTGGGATTAGGTATCGATCATATACTTTCCAAAAGCATATATCATACCTAGGTCTTGATCATATACTTTCCAAAAGTATATATCAAACCTACAAATTCAGTCAAGCTTCCAAAGCAAGACGACCGTGCATGGAATTTGATTCTTCCCAATATCTCATGAGTGAGCTCATGTCTTCCGGTTCAGTAGTGAACCTGTATGATCCCTTTGAGAGATCATATTACTCATATGCTCTTATATGCATACCAGCGCGCCGGTGTATAGACCTTGGTTAGGTCATCAACCTATTGGTCTGCCAAATATACACACTCAGACATATAGTAACACATCTGTCTCCGGTCAGAGGATGCGTGCCTATGCTGTGACAGCATTCAACATAGGACTTAAGTTATCTCGATCTCGTTAAGTCAACTCTTTGACCTAACTAATCTGACACCTCCGAATCTCTATTCCTATGCAGAGGACCTGCATCAAGAGGTCGGTCAGATATCAGCCTATGTGAGAAAAGGATTGCCATCTCCTACTCAGGCTGGAGATCACATCTTAACAATCATCTGACGGTGCTTGATGAGTCCTCAATCTAACTCTTTAGATATTCATCCAAGCACCAGCCTCTATGATTCAATCATTGAATCAACAGCTGTATGATCATTAAGACAGCCATGGTACATAACCCTAATTGTACATAGGGACCTATTATGCAAATTATTTATTCTTCATTTCAGATCAGGGAATGATATTCGCAATAACATTTATTGCATAATGGCTCGCCGTGGGCTCACATGTCCAACAATCTCCCACTAGTCCAAAGAGCCATTAATGGGCTAATCATATAAACCCACACTCATGTGACAATCATAGGCTATTTAGAAATAGCTAGGTAAGCTGATCAGTCACTCTGTTCCCAAAAGACTATGCCAAGTCCTTTTACGGCACTTGCATATCCCTAGGTAACAGTGCTCGCATCCAATGCGAATGTTGCATCTAATGCAACCTATACTCAATCTAGTCAAAGCAGATATAGTGTCCTTGACACTATTGCTTAATAACTATTATAACCAGTATTTCCATAATCCTTATGAGAATACCCTTATTCCGGGAGATCACTATCTCTCAAGGTATCCACAGTTAAGACCTTTTAGATCTCTATCTATAAAGTCTTAAGCTTTTGAAAATAAGACTTAGAGATCATAATCTATAGCCTTGTCATCTTTGAAGATATCGTTATTACTGCAATCAAGTGTTTTCTCTCCATAGTAGGATTAGTAACAGTTTACTACTCCCACTGCATGGCAGGATATTTGGCTTTTGTACACATCAAGCATACACTTAGCTTCTCGTAACTGATGCACAAATGCAAGCAGTTCTAGCATTCACTTCCTCAACTCTGTGAGGTGTTATCCCTTTAGATAGGTTAGTACCAAATCTCAAAGGAAGGAAGCCTTTCTTGGAATTTCCATTAATGGAATATGTCCAAGGTGTACTACAAATGTGACAGTCCCAATACCCTCTTTTCTTTGCTTCTGAACAACTTCAGAACTAAGATCTAAGAGGTATTCTTGAGATCATATCTCAAGGTATGGAATAGCCAGTCTATAAAACACTATTATCATCCTTATATCATTCCAAATGATTAGGATATTATCTACATTTAGCATGATGAACCACAATGGCACTCCCACTAAGCTTTCACATGGTACATCAAGATTCTATTTGAAATCATAACATTTATAATTTCATCAAATCTTATATTCCATCTTTAAGAAGCTTATTTGAGTCCACAGATGGATTTCTTTAGCTTGCACACCTTGCTTTCCTCAACCATGAAGCCCTGGGGTTACTTCATGTGAATATCCTCCGAGAAGTATTCTTAGAGGAATGCAATCTTGAATTACATCCTGAAGATGCAATCGTCAAGTTGTGTAGCTATGGTTAGCAATATTCTGATGATTTTAAGCATGGTTACCGAAAAGCAAGTCTCATTGCAAGCAATGTCTTCTCTTTCGATGTGTAGCTTATGGCTACGAACCGAGCTTTGAAGGTCTCTACCTTCTCATCAGGTTCCCTTTCTCTTGAAGATCCATTTACACCTTAATGGGTCAAACCCTTATAGGTGGATCCTCGAGGGTCCATATACTAACACTTTGTATATGAAGTCTACTTTTGACTTTATTGCTAATATCCATCTTTCCATGTCATGATCCTTAGGAGCTTCATCACATGAAGTCCGATCATTGTCAGACTTGGCTGACACATGGAATACATCCTCAAAGTCATTTGAAGAGGTATTAATGTTTCATCTTTAATTGTCCTTTTAGTTTCCGATTTCAGGAGCCTCATTATCTTCTTAAGATTAAATGAGTTCCTTTACTTCATTTTCATCTTGATTCTCAAGATTCTCAATCCTCCAAGAATCACATTCTCAGAGATGAGATCTTTTAAGAATCTCAAGGTCATAAAGTAGGTATCCAATACCCTCCTTTATTTTCCTAATGAAGTAGCACTTTCAAGTGCTCGATTCTAGCTTACATGCATGGAACCTTATTAAGGATATATAGTGTAGTCTCTACTACATATATACCTGGAAACTAAGGGGATAATTATGCTAAAATTCATCATTGATCAAATCATGTCACACCATGATCCAATTGTATCTCCCTACAACTCTATTGAGTTCAGGTGTGGTAGGAGGATTGAGATAGAAATGATATTCATATCTCCATAAGGTATCTCTGAATTTTATCTAATAGGTACTTGCTACCTTGGTTAGATCAAATTCATTTAATCTTCCTTCAAACTTTGGTTCTAAACCAAAAATGTGAAATCTTTAAAACATTTCAAAGGTTTCTCAGGTGAAGAGAAGAAATCTCATATCATACATAATCATCAATAGATATCACATATCCATAATGTTTACTATGATATAGATGATCTACATACATCAATATGTATGAGATCTTGAATAACCTCGACATCTAACACTATTCCCAGAGAAGGGTGTATTGGACATTTTACTTTGAATACAATATTCACAAGTATGTAAGATTTGAAATTTTAGACATTCTAAAGTTTCGTATCTTACTAGTCTATTGATCAAATCAATAGACAAATGTCCAAGGCTTGATGCCAGATCATTGTCAAATGATCTTCATCCTCCTATTGATCTTATAAGGTTTGATTTTCAGTATTAGAAATCTTAATGAACCATTCATTAATATTCTAATTTTATGGAGTCCACTAGATGTTAGATTACTATCTGAAATATTTCCATCATAACTCTTTATGATAGTTCTATCTCAGAATTCAAGTTTTATTTCCAACATTTAGAAACAAACAATGATGGTATTCTAATATCTAGGTCATAGAGACATTCTCTAAGACTAAGGGCTCTCCCACTGAGAATATGAAGTCTATCTATCCAATAGAGATTGCTGCAACAATTACAGTAATATCCATGTAGATGACTACTAAACCTTAAGATATAAATTTCTAAATCTTTCTAATATATATGCAACCAAATGCAAATGTCATTAGAAGATTGGGATACAATTGTCAGACTTTATCTTATGAAATAATAAAGTCAGAGTCAATGATTATATGTAGATTATTCTGATGCTCTATCTGAGTCCTTCACTAAGGATTTTAGACAGATTTGATAGTCATACTATCAACACATCACTTATTGCAGTATTGGCATTCATCCAACTTTTTGGATGTCATATGGGAAGTCACAGAAGTAGGTCAACTCTTTAACTTTCCTTCTTATTCGGGTCCGACCCATGCTTCCACTGCGCTCTCTTCATCTATAAACAACCATTGTTCAAGACAAAGAATCTCTTATGTTGAATTCTAAGGATTTCAATACAAGAGCATTTCAACATTTATACATGCTTCATTAAATTCATTCAAAATGATTAATATGAAGCTTCATGAATGACTAGAGTAATAGACAGTAGAATGATGACACTCATCATATCTACATACATCTTAACTCTTAGACTTAGGTTCAGGTAGGTATTCAAACATTTTGAATACATCATCTCTTTCGAGCCACCATTCTGCATAATGCAGAGAACCATGTCAATTCATGATTAAATGTCTAGAGCACATTTGTATGCCAAAATATCTTCTTTTATTTTATAAGGATTATTCGACAATTACGATCACCATCGACATGTAACTTCCAAAGTACACTTCGATGAAGGATCAAGAACACAGAGACATACAAACCCTAAGGTGATGTCTTATTGTCTTATTTAATTGCCCTTCCTCATTATGTTGAGGGGACTTGCACACTGCAACCACATACATTATGTGTCCAATTGCAAGTACAATATCTGGATCATGAGTCCAATCCAAGATATTTTACTGGTTATTATTGAGTATAAACATTGAGTGAGTTTAATGAAGGATTATCTGAAATAAGAAATTTGCATAAGGGTATATATATTATATACATATTTTACTTTGATTTAGGATTTTTTATATCAAAGTTGTCTTGCCTTGTCAACATTGAAAGTTCATTCCCTTAATCACTTTCAATGTAAGAGATATTCTTACCATTATATCTCTAGCAAGATCTGGGATCTCCTTTCCTATCTTCGTTGCATCCCAATAATATGAGAACCTACAACTCGGATAAAAAGAAGCGGGAACACATTCCGCCTTGCAAGTCCAACTTGCATCTCCCAATTCGGTTCTTAACACCCGGGCCCACCACCCCTAAGATGATGTTGACCTGTCATTAATTGAACCAACCGTCAACAGGCTTTAATACTCGCTATACGCAATCCAATATCGCCCCAATAATATGAGGACCCGATATTTGGTCACTACGTATACGGCCTTACTCTTTCGAGAGCAAAGAACCCGATCCAATTAAATCATATATAGGATCTGTCACTTCGGATAGGCGTCTCCTATACACAACAACTGGCGACGAAATCCTTTGCCTTGACGGGAGACCATGGATGTCACTTATGTGATCCTCCACCTCATATTCAAATTGTAATTAATTATCGTGAATCATATTCACATAATTAATTCTTCCAAGGGAAATACACATCTATTTATAATAGAGTGTTTATTGGATATAATTAATTTAATCACATTAAATTAATCATCAATCCAGTCATCAATCAACAAACATGTCTTTTACTTGAATAGTAGGTATTATCTCAAAATACGTATTATTTGAATTTAATAATTAGAAAAATACACATTGTCTGTCTCCGGTATTATACAGTCCCTACCCGCTGTCATGGCCAGTACCGACGAGAGTGGGACGGACCACATACGTTGCAACCCGCTACCCCAATGCTCTCCGACTAGGCACCACATCCGCCTCGGGGAAAGGATAATATCAGATAGACCATCATGTACTTTGAGATGTTCATCGGTTTTTCAACCGAAATTATACCATATAATATAAATCAAAACATTTTTGATTATAAGGAGATTTGCTAGACAAATCCCCAATCCTATTCAAGCAAAAGAGTTTTTCATGTAAAAGTTGTCCTACAACTATTGTAGGATAAACTATAGTTTTCATGAAAGCAATGTTTGTTGATGAAACAATGATCAAGATCTAATATCTTTCATTGTAGTTTAGGCAAGTGTCATTCAATGAAATAATTATTTCTTTAAATATTTCACAAATATTTATCACTAATTATTCCAGAAAATTAACAATTAATTTTCATTATGATAATTGAATGACATATCACAAGGTTCAGATCAAAATTGTTAATTTCCAGCAGTGACCCCCAATCACTAAAAGTAACTTATCTTGATCAATTTAAATCAACAAAATGCAAACTCAGTTTCCAAAGATTGCCTATTTGATTTATTAAAGAACCCAAGTGATAATTCACGCATTTCAAGGCGGATTAAAACCGTATTATCTCATTAATCACGTTCAAATCCGCAGTTCCCGCAACAGTGAATATAGTCATATTCAAAAAGCCATATCTTGAGCAAATAAAGTCCAAATTTAGTAAACTCAAGTCCTATGGTTTCCTTGTTTAATGGGGAACAAAATCCAATTGAAAATTTCGTGTTTAAACATTTTAAACAGTACGGAAAAATTCAATTAGACAGAGGTGCGAAAAATTGAAATGCAGTAAAAATTTCGCAATCCTTTCAAGAACCAAATCGTCTAAGGTCTATGGATCATATCCAAACCTTATTCAACCTGGCTCTAATACCACTTGAAGGATATTGAGTATCCTTAAGCGCATCACGGAAGCGTGTCGATCGCATCGTATGCAATCGGAGCAACTAGTCGTACTAGATGCTAGATGCAGCGGAAATTAAAATTTTAACTTTAAAGATGAAACCACATGATCACGAGAACACTTCTCGGATCGTTTCATCAAACCACAAAGGTACAAGGAATACCTCTTGAAGCGTGGTTGTGATCGCGAGATCCCAAAGTAGAGATCCTCCTATCTTAAGTCCGATCCACGAAGAACGCACTTTGCGGGCGCGATGATGAGTCACGTTCCTTCCCGCAATCCTCGGATGAAGATCCAAGCGATGGCTCCCCCGATTTCGTCAAACGAAATCCGTCGTCTTCCTTTAGAGTAAGAAACTCCAAAGAAGATGGAGATCCACGAGTCGTTGAAGAAGAAGCCGAGAGCTCTCTTTTCTCAACACAAAGTGGACGACCACTTAATGGAGAAGAGAAAGAGAGAGAGGGCGAGAATGAGAAAGAGAGAGAGAGAGAGTTGTCACCTTGTACAACTCTTAATGATGTACCATGGAAGGCTACCCTAGCCCTCTATTTATATTAGTTTAGGATCCAATGGATCTCAATCCATGGGACACATGGATCCAAAGGCTATGCTTGGTCCATGCTAAATCAATGACTATGATTTGTTATTGGTTAAAACCAACAACATTAATTTAAATTAAAAAATGTTGCAACATTATGAACATAATTTAATTTAACTTTAACTAATTAAGAGATAATGTGATAAATAAAAATGGAGTCAACCAACCTCCCTGAAAATGGGGTTATTTTGTCTCCTTTTATTTTATCTTATTATTTCTTAATAAATTGCAATAACTATTATTGCAATAATATCCACCAAATTAATTCCAAATTAATTTGTGAATATTTCAAATCATGCCATTGATCATTATGTGAATCATATTCACAACCCAAACTAATTAGTAAATTGCATTTCCAATTAATTAATAAATGTGAATCCAATCCACATTATTAATTAACAAATGCTATTTACATAAATTCTCTCTCTTATATATGTATATTATAAATCATATTTATAACACACATATATCATGGATAGTGTTATCCACATTCTCTTAATCCTTGATAATTAAATCCCATTTAATTATCTTAGATAATCATTTTCACAATATGAATCATATTCATATTTAAGCTTGATAATTAAATCTCATTTAATCAACAAGTCCTTGCTTGGATATTTCATCAAATGAATTATTCTTGAACCCTTTCATGAATAATGCGCTTTCTCCGCGGATACTTGGAGATAAGGACAGGGCGATTGTATTATTCCACGTATAGTGACTTGGATGTTGAGATCTCGTCTCAAATCCAGATCGAACGAACCTCCCATAGATGCTTGATTAAATCAAGACCGCAAATCCAATCTTCTCATTGAATCTGAATCTCATTCAGACCAATGTCCAACACTTGGACTAAGATCGGATTGCTTCTCTACTGAAAGGAGTCACTAAAATCCAGACCTGTTTCATCACTCCCTCGGAATGGAAGCGTCATGGATATACAATCGTTTATGATCACATCACCCTTCAGGTATTCCCAATACCTGTACATCCTGCATACTGGAAGACCCATGGTCAACCCGAAGATCAAGATCTATTTTACACTGTCTTCTTCAGGGTTTGATCATCAAGTTTCTCATTTGATCATTGGGATTAGGTATCGATCATATACTTTCCAAAAGCATATATCATATCTAGGTCTTGATCATATACTTTCCAAAAGTATATATCAAACCTACAAATTCAGTCAAGCTTCCAAAGCAAGACGACCGTGCACGGAATTTGATTCTTCCCAATATCTCATGAGTGAGCTCATGTCTTCCGGTTCAGTAGTGAACCTGTATGATCCCTTTGAGAGATCATATTACTCATATGCCCTTATATGCATACCAGCGCGCCGGTGTATAGACCTTGGTTAGGTCATCAACCTATTGGTCTGCCAAATATACACACTCAGACATATAGTAACACATCTGTCTCCGGTCAGAGGATGCGTGCCTATGCTGTGACAGCATTCAACATAGGACTTAAGTTATCTCGATCTCGTTAAGTCAACTCTTTGACCTAACTAATCTGACACCTCCGAATCTCTATTCCTATGCAGAGGACCTGCATCAAGAGGTCGGTCAGATATCAGCCTATGTGAGAAAAGGATTGCCATCTCCTACTCAGGCTGGAGATCACATCTTAACAATCATCTGACGGTGCTTGATGAGTCCTCAATCTAACTCTTTAGATATTCATCCAAGCACCAGCCTCTATGATTCAATCATTGAATCAACAGCTGTATGATCATTAAGACAGCCATGGTACATAACCCTAATTGTACAGAGGGACCTATTATGCAAATTATTTATTCTTCATTTCAGATCAGGGAATGATATTCGCAATAACATTTATTGCATAATGGCTCGCCGTGGGCTCACATGTCCAACACGGACAACTGCATGCTGTCACCAGGAGTATCGACCAAATCAAGGCTTAGGGTTTGAGTGGGGAAAGGAGTATCAAAATTGAGAGGAAGTAGGTGGAGGGGGTTATGTATAGGCGGAGTTGGCTCAGGAAGAATGCTTGATATAGAGGTCCTCATATTGATGCAATGTGTTGGTGCGAAAGTCCTTCTATCAATGAAGAAAGTCAATGAATGAATCGAGCAAGAATAGTGCAAGAATGGGGTCACAGAAATCGAGGAAAACAGTGGTACAATGTTATGACAATGCATGCCTATGAGTGGCGGGAGTTGACCAAGGTAAACTCTGATACACTCAACATTGGTCCACGCAGGACAGAAGAGGACAAAAAATAAATACCTTATTAATTCATTTAAAAATAACAAATGATTTATTTTTAGTTAAAAAATAACAAATACTTATTATTTTATTTAGTATTTTAATATGATTTTTACTTACTTTTATGTGTTAATTTATTATAGGTTTATTTTTATCAGTATAAATATAGGTATATTTAACTATACAATATATATTTTATTTTATTTTGTATTTAAAATTTTATTATTTCATACATATAATTTACATGTTTATACCTTATTTAAATACACTTAGATATATTCTATTGTATTTTTCTGGTACGATATATATACTTCATTAATTATATGCATTATTTACATGGGTTAAATGGGGCTGCCCCCCAGGGAGTAGCCAATTTGGCTACTCCCACCCGTATTTTTCCCTCATTTTTTTATTTCTTTGAAAAATAAAAATTTGTAAATTCATCATTATATCCCTCTAACATTCTATTAAATTTTGTCAGAAACAGAGACTCCTACGGCCTCCATCCAAACAGGGTCGATTTAAAAAATCCTGCGACCGTTAAAAAAATGACGTCTGGATGGAGGGCCTAGGAGTCTCTATTTCTGACGAAATTTTAATAGAATGTTATAGGGATATAGTGATGAATATACAAATTTTTATTTTCCAAAGAAATAAAAAAATGAGGGAAAAATAGGGGTGAGAGTAGCCAAGTTGGCTACTCCCAGGGGGCAACCCCATTTTACCCTATTTACATAGGTATATGTATAGTGTATTCATCTATGTATTTTTGTATCTTTATTTAGTGTATTTTGATGTTTTTATTTTATTCTTATTATGTACATCATTTATAAATAATGTGTACACAGTTTAAATATATAAAATACTAAATAAAATAATGAATAAATAAAATGAATATTTCATTTAGGTCTATTGTAGAATAGGGATCCAAAACCTAACTTTTTGCATCTTAACTCCAAATTAAATAAAACCACCTTCATTAAATAGCTAATAAAATGTTATATACAATTAAAGGTGATTTTGGTGCATTTTGAGATCATAAGAGAAGATGTGGGTCTAGGAAGTTTGAATTTGGGATTCTCATTCTGAATGTAAAATCTACATTGTGTATTCATTTATGTGAAGTAAATTTTATATTTTCCTATGAATTTTTATGTACAACTTTCATGTACAAAGTTTATTAATTTGAGGTATAAATAATAAAGAATAAAATAGGTACTAATAATTAATTAATGAAGAATAAATAATTAGGGTTTTTATTGTTATTCTAGCCATTATCTCCCCCTACTTTATTCCTTGTCGACCCAATCATCATGAAGCCTAGGTCTCGAGGTTTAGGGTCATAAAGTTCCTTTGGAATTTTACTTCCTTTTCTTTTTATTTCTTTATTCTTTTACTTTGGCTTTAAATACAATATTTATACATTATTTACACATAAATAATAGACGTTAATTTATGCAAAATAATGGTATATACATGCATTTAGCTAGGGTTTAAAAGCCAAAATGAAATAAAAAAGGTGATGAAATGAGATTCATCACCCCATATACTTTCCATTGTTAGCCTCTAACAAATACTTATGTTTGTAAGTGTAAAAATAAAAAGAAAGAACAGAAAAGGGAAGAACTTGGATTGATTTTAATTAAACTTATATTCATAAAATTAAAGTTTGGAGCTTAGTCGGACCTTTGTAAGTTAAATTTAGCCGAAACCATATTATGAAATAGATTTGAACCACAACATCCTTTGAAATCCACAAAACTCTGCCCAAGTCTCCTCGAAAGCTAAGTCAATACAAGTCGATTTCATACGCAGTCCCTTATGACTATGAGTCTATCTTGTATAGTTGGTGGAGAGAAGAATAGATGGTAGCGGGTGTAGCTACCTATCCTAAGATGCTAAGCAGTGTAGCCAGTCATCTAGTTATATGCTTACAAGTATCTGACTTTGAAGCTCAAGCTTTCTTATTAACTATACAAATATATACATGATCCGACGAGAATAGATTTTTGTGATTTTTTCCCATCTTTTATTTTAGGAGTTTTTGATCTTGTAGTTTTTAATACTATATACAACAACATTTACATAAGGACTTTTCCTCGTGAGTCAGTAGACTGTCTCTTTTTTGAAGCACTAATTGCAATCCACGAGTTCTATCTTTAGACCTCTTTACTACTGGATTTGGTTGCGGTACAATGACCACAAATGTGTGACTTATGATGTAATCCAATGATTTGTGTCTTATGCCGATAAATCCAGCCCTCTGCCACTTCAACTGAGGTGAGCAAAGTGTAAGTTGCAGGTGTGCACACTAGGTCACTGTCGACAAGAGTCACGCGTGTGTTCTGAAATATTCTACTTAGGCAAACAAGATTACATTGAACTAAGTCTCGTGGTCTCAAAGAATTAAGTCTAGCATACCTAAAGTGTCTCAA
The DNA here is from genome assembly GCA_037367405.1 of Ottelia alismoides. Classification (NCBI taxonomy): domain Eukaryota; kingdom Viridiplantae; phylum Streptophyta; class Magnoliopsida; order Alismatales; family Hydrocharitaceae; genus Ottelia; species Ottelia alismoides. The sequence goes on along the minus strand of JAZKJV010003504.1, from coordinate 443,278 downwards.
TTCCAGTTCCTATAGGGTTCCTGTGATTAAATGGATCAAGGTCCAGCCAAGCTCCAATCTTTGGATTTTACTTAGACTAGTTCAATTATTAATCTCAAGCTGTAAGATGTAAATTCTATGTACAATACTGGAAAATATTTTTGTGATGCAATTTTTTTTGAACTTTTTATGGATTTTTGAAAAAGTTTTGCAATGTTTAATGCACGTCTCTGAAAAGATTTTGCAAATGTTTGCGGGTTTTTAAGTTTGCGAAAATTTAGTATATTAAAAAAACAAAATCTTTTTGGTAAATAATTATGTGCAGATAGTTACACACGAGTGCTTTTTATTATTTACGAGAGTTGGGTTCTAGGAATTTACATGATTGTATATACAAGGTTTGTAAATGACCTTTATTTACCTGAATTATGTACATAGTTCTCAAAATAATTTGAAAAAGATTTAAAAATATTTTTAAAACTTATTTTTGAAAACTAATTTGACAAATAATTTTTATAAACATTTACAAAATTTGAAATTATTGTGCAAAGATTTTTTAAACAATTTGTAAAGATTTTCTAAACTATTATTGCAGCCATTTTTTAAAGCATTTGCAAATAGATTTAAAACATTTTATTCAATCAAATAGTTTTTTTACAAATAAAAATATTTTTACAGATATTGAAAAGATTTTACAAAATATTTTCCAAACAATTTTTAAAATATTTTTCAAAAGGATTTCCCAACCATTTTTAAACAATTTGCAAAACATTTTTACAGAATTTATTAATCGATGTGTACAAGTAATTTTAATGTTTGTGTTAATTTTTATTAATTAGCCATATTATTAAAAATATGAAAGTACGAGTTATGGCTAAAGTATATACATTGTATATATGACCCCTTTATACTTAGCTTGATCTATGTCCTTATAGATCAGATAGGAAAAGAGAAGACATGACTCTTATAGAGTATATAACATTCTATAGTACAATGAATAAAGAATGAATGAATGAGAAGTTGACCGTCTCGCCCCGCCCCCCATACTTAGGATGAAACAATCCTAAGTATAGCAGGTTGTACATTACGCAAGTAGGTTCAAGGGTGGGAATAAGCATATCACAATTCGATCTATCTCCCCCTATACATAGGGTATGATATCCCTAAATATAAACAAAAATATCAACAGAAGAGGTGTCAGTAGAGGGGACCGATAAAATGAAAAAAATATGTTTGGTGAATTTACACATCATCCCCCTACACTTAGGGTAAGAGATCCGTAAGTCTAGATATTAAACAAGGGAAATCGGGGTTTTAGTTATTAAGAAATATGTGTAGTGTCATTGCAGCTCTAAAAAATCCTCAACAAAAATTTATCCAATTCTCAAGCTAAAATAGAAAAAATGTAGAAAAAGAACTTTGTTATTTAATTTACCTGTCTAGCTAACAAGATCGAAATTGGGGAGTCTAGAAAAATCCCGAGGGTTATACAATTATTTATAAATCAATGACAAGAATAAAGGAAATTCTATGCACACTATACTTGGTTTTTGTCCTTTTTATGGAATTTAATTTTTTATATTTTTATTTAGTTTTCTGATTTTTATTTTTTTATTTTTAATTTTGTAAAAGGATTTATTAACTTATTTTTTAAAAACGCTAGACTATTTAAAGAAAATTAAGATACACACTCAACAAATCTTTTTGTATTGTCCAAATGTATCAGAAATAGTCAGAAAATTAAACCAAATTATTTTTGGTGTTTTATTAGTATTTTAATAATTTTTATTTTTTTCCTTTTACAAAATTTTTAAAACATTTAAATATATTAAAAACAAGGAAATTGATAAAACTGGATGAAAAATGAAAGTTTTTGGACTTTAAAATATTAATAAATTTAAAAATAAATGAATTATACATAGAATGGATAATAATTTTTTATATTTTTAAAAGAGGGATTTTTTATGTTTTTTTAGATTTTTAAATGAAATTTTATTAATTTCTTATACTATTGAAAGTTTTATGATTTTCATGGTTTTTGTGGGGAATAAAAATATAACAATTGGATAGAAATTAAAATAAATCGAAACAAGCATAAAATAATTTTATTTGGAATTTTTACATAATTTTTGGATGCAAACTGGGAATTTCTAGAGTGTTTTGAAATTTTTATAAATAATAAAAAAGAATGAAAATGCAAATTATAAATCCAAGGTGTATGTAATAAGAACCTATCAGACTTTTTATGGAATTTTCTAAAGTTTATATATATATATATGATTTTTCATATGCAAATTAAAATAAGATATAAATTTAATTATTTATAGTTCTAATACTAAAACATAACATAGAAATAAATGTGAGGATAAAATATGTAAATTTTCCAAGAAATCTCATGCACGCGCACGTGTGTCTCGTTGGACTGGACTTAAATGTAAATAAAATAGGTCCAAGGTCTAATGAATAACTCAACACTGCAAACCATTCCTTCTAAATAGCCCAAAAGGCACGTGCAATGCATGCTTCATAGTATAAACACGATATAAATGCAACTAAATTAAAAATGAGGACTAAAGTGCAATTGTTCAATTCATTACAAGACAACACATGTCCCAACAATGACTTATTTGAAAATAAAACAAATGCAGTGGGCTGGATGCAAATGTACCCTTTATTGACATGGATTGATCTACGACCACAATTCACCTCAAGGCTGATGAAATGACTAGAAGGGAATGCTGCTAGAATGACACGGATCTAATCTGGAAGTGGGATCCATGGTCAACTTTTGGGGCTTAATGGACGACCAAGATTGAAACTCAGATGAATGCCTTGATCGTGCGGACGAGTAGGCATTTGGAAGAACGGGAACGAATGGCTTCTCCAGTGAACTTAGATCAAGAAACTCGGTCGTACTCTGCCTGAATCAACTGCTACATGGTTAAACAACTTCATGAACTCCTCCTTTATTGATTGGCAGAAGCAATGGAGATCAAAGATCTCCATGTATGGATCTGGGGGTTGAAATGGATTTCGCTTCATGTGAACTCCCAGATCTCGCTATAGAACTGCTACTATGTGTTTTGACCGTACAAATCAAAGCTCATGCTCGGAGGAAGCTTCGAATAAAGAATTAATTCAGAAACATGAAAGATGGTGGATAGATGGGGTTTTCTGGCGAAGTGTTGTCGGAGGGGAGACCGGACCCATATCTGTGAGGGTCTAAAGGTGGGCAGAGGATGAAAGAGTTTGTGAAGGATATGGCAGACATGTTGGCGTGGTCAGAAATGGTCGATGATGATCGAAACTCCTCTGATCGTGCAAATCGGAGGTCGAAGATGAAGATTTAAATTAGGTGATTTAAATGAAATCAAAGCAAAAAAGAATTTCTAAATCAAAGATAAGTTACCTGGGTTACCTACGGAGAAGATAGAAGGATGGAATTGTCCTCAGTCTGCTATGGCTAGCAGAAAGTAGGAACACGAGTGAGCACTCCAGCTGCATGGATGGATTACGATCCTCATGCCTCCTCATGCTCTCCCACCTGTGGAGATTGAAGCTTTGTCACTGCATCGACTACAAAGATCAACCTTGAGAGAGTAGATAGAAGAAAGGAACAACCTCTGTGTGGAGGTGAATGGGCTCTATTAATGAATGTTACTCTAACAAACTTTGAATTCAAAAAGGTCGATATTAGAAATACGATTGATGGAATGATTAGCTGGAAATCAAGAGGATTGAATTAGCAAAAATAATGGAGAAGGGGGCATGCGACATTAGTGAATAGGCCACATAGGAAAATTAGGTAAAGAGTGGGTGAAAATGTAAGAAGTGAGGCAAACGACATGGACGAGCCAGTTGACCCTGGTCAATAGACCTGGGCTGGCCAATTAGAGCTCGAGGGGGAAACATACAAAATAGATTAGACGATAATAATCCAATAAATTGTTAAATAAATTAAATATAAATAAAAAATTATATTAAAAAAGTTAACAATGTAAATAAAAAGGTTAATAATAAATTTAATTTAATTTTAGTGATGTTTAATTAATTAAACAATGTATATACAAGGGTTAAAATAAACCTAAAGTGTTATTTATAGGTATGTATACCTATATATGCAAGATTTTGATTTCTAATTAATTGTTTATACTAATATGTACATAATTTAATATTTTATTTATTTACAATATTACACAAGGGTTTTATGAAATTTTTATTTTATTTTTTGGCATTAATTTATTAAATTAGATAAATATGTATAAGCACAATGCATACATCATGAGACATATACAATATATACATGATTTTTATTTTTGTTGATTTATGATTTTGTAATTTTTTATTTGTATTTTATATAAGATAAATGCAATATTCATAATAAATAAAAAATACAATATTCACAAATATGTACAATGAAATAAATAATTAAATGCTATACATAGTGTATATAGGTATATTATACAATGGTACCCCAATAGGTCACATCTCACACCTTAACTCTGATTTGTATGAAATCACCACTGTTTTAAATATAACTTAATAAGAAGTACAATGAAAGTGAGCTTGATGAATTTGGAGCGTTGGTGGAGTAGATATTGATTTTGAAAGTTGAGCTTTGTGGCTTTTGGAGAGTGTTGTTATTTACACCATGTATAGAAATTTATGTTGCAATTATTTTTATTATTTACAAAATATTTTTATTCATAAATTTCAAGAATAACTAATTGTTATTTACAATGGATTTAGTAAAGAATAAATAATGAAAGAATGTGTAATATAGACAATATTGTACATGTGATGAATATATACAAGTGGCAAATGAACTTTTTGGATTTTCTGGTAATTAGGTCTATCACCCACTGCTTTATTCCTTTTCGATCAGGTCAAGTCTTGACCTTCTCTCGGGGTCTGATTTAACATGTATTTATTGTATATATAGAGTCTTTTATTTTTTTCTTTTACTTTATTTGTTTATTTTTTATGTTATAATAGTGATAAATATACAATATTTACACATAGAGTAAGTAAAAGAATGAATTTAGTGATATTTACAAGAATTTTGTAAGAGATTTTAAGCTAAAATAAGTGAATAAAGATGATGAAATGCAGATTCATCATCCCCATATGCTTTACCTTTACTAGTCCCTTAGCAGACACTTATTTGAAAGAATAAGTGAATAAAAGGAAAAATAAAGAATAAAGGAAAAATAAAGAACATAGAATAGTATTGAGCATTAAATTTATCCTCATAATATTGTAGTAGGGAGCTCGGTCAAACCTTTGGATTATTAGTTCGGCAGATCCTTATTGGGAACGGATTTGAAAACCTAACAAGCTTTAAGTTCCACAAGACTCCTATTAAAGTCACCTCAACAGTCAGGTTTGAACAAGTCTACATACACAAACTCTTATGACTATGATTCTTTACTTATACTAGGTTAGCAATGTTTAGCTCTCCCCTTCAAAAGTGGCAAAGAAACATCCTCTCTCAACAAGGTAACTCTAATCCCCCGATTTAGCAACTCTTTCCTTAAGGAGCGGGGTAATCCCTTCTAAGTTCAAGTGAAACCGGCTCAAGAAGAGGGGAAAATAAGAGAATGGATGGTAGCCACTGTAGGTAACTATGAATGTAGTTTGACCAGACAAGTCTCTAACTACAAGCTTCGATGAGAAGAGAAAATGAGTCAAATAAGCTTTTCTTATTCAACTATATACACTCCGGTAGGCATTTTATTTTCAATCATATTGTCCCCTTTTTTGGAGTTTTTGCATTTTTTAACATATATACAAATGTGCAGCATGTATATAAGGAGTTTTTATTCTTGATCCAGTGGTCTTTTGAAGCTTTATTGCAACCCACAACATCCAGTTGTTAGACCTCAATGCTACTAGACTAGGTTGAGATGCACTACCCTCTCTAGAGGAGGACAAATGTTTCCACTAATTGTTACACACCCGTATGCTGCCCCAAGACAAAAGATTTTTCCCCCTCACCACCTCATCCATGAAGAGCTATGTGTAGAGTGCTTGTCCAAGTTAAACCACCGTCTAGAAGAATCATGCATGTGTCATGAAATACTCTACTTAGACCAATCAAGATGACATGTGAACATATTCTTGTGGACTCAAATAATTAAGTCACTAAGACATGAAAAGTTTGAACTCCAGTTTATATAAGGTTCCCTATGAAATTAAGTGGATTAAGGTTTTAACTAAGCTCCATTCTTCAATTTGATTCCAGACTAGTTTAAATGCGAATACTATTCTGAAAAATACACATGCAAATGCAAGAAGTATAAAACATTTTTTGAAAGAAATAGAAAAAATAAAGAACAATCTTTTTGAGAAAGTTTTTCTAAAAGTTTTTGGAAATTTTTATGGCTTTTAAATTTTTAAAGAAAGGGAAAGGTTAGTGAACTGAATATATACAAATATATACAAGTACTATATAAATTTTATACAGGATTTCACAAGAGGATTTTATAAATAAGTTTTAAATACAAGTTTTATAAAAGAATTTTATATAAAATAAAGAATTTTATTTACATGTGGGTAGATTATCTAGGTTTTTATACACACATGGATTTTACGAATGATGCTTGATATCTCGTGTGACAAAAATAAGTTTACAACATTTTATAAACATTTTCAAAACATTTTTTGAGTAATAATAATAGCCATATAATAAAAGTATGAGGTAAGGCTAATACACACACAATATACACACACACACACACACACACACACGGCACCCCCTAATACATAGCTCGAAGTATGTCCTCATAGTGACCAAAGAGATACAAAGGATGACATAACTCGTGCTAAGTATAGAAAAGTGAACAGAATACTATATAAAAATGACTCAAAGACTATATAAAAGGCATAGAAATCAGTGATCCCCACTATACTTAGGATCAAATAATCCTAAGTATAGAAGATTATACAAATAGAGAAAATCGAGGAAGAGAATGAACAAACTCAATGACTCGACTCATCCTCCCCTATACTTATGGTAAAAGATCTCTAAGTATAGAAAAGGAATATCAACAAGTTGAAGAACAAACGAGAGATCAAAAGAAATAAAAAAAATAAAAGTACGAAAAAGACAGTATGAACAACATCACTCCCCCTATACTTAGGGTAAGGGATCCCTAAGTATAAGAAATGACAAGAGTAATGATATAGAACGAATATAACATCCTAAGTATAGTATATACATGATGAATACCCATTCATCACTCTTTATTCTTATATTTTAGCTACAAAAACCTTTGCAAACGCATGTAGATATATGTAAATATAAATAATTACCAAAAGCATGCATTGTGTAAAAAACCTATAATTAGCATGTTTTTGTGCAAAAATAAAAGAATAAAGATTAAAAAGAAAAAGAGGGAAATATTTAGAATAAATATTGAGCAACCTAACCCAAGGGAGGGCTCAGCATGGGCCTGACCGCATAAAAGCCAAAGTAGAGGTAGATAGGGGCTCTTGTGTAAATATTTGTGTAAATAAAACTATATTTTCCCTCAACCAAAAATATGCTTGTAAATACTTGTATATATTTATAAAAGATAAAAACAAAATAAAAAGTTAAAAAGCAAAAAGATCAAAAATACCTTTTCATCATGTACATAAACCATGTTCCTATATTTATTTAACCTTGTAAATAAATAAAGTCATTTTCCAAACTTTTTGTAAATACTCTATGCTATATATTGTAAATAAATAAAATAAAATAAAAACAAAATAAAAATAGAAAAATAAAAAATACAAAAATACATTGTACATATACTATGTATATAGATGTACATATCTATTTATTTTACCTATGTATATAAATAATAAAAATAAAATAAAAACACCCTTTTATTCCTCATTTTATGATATAAATAAATAAAATATAAAATGGGAATAAAAATGCTCAAAAATAACAAATTAAAAATCAAAAATTAAAAAAAAATATACATATTGTATATATACCTATGTATAGCTATATATTGTAAATACCTTATTTTCATTTCCAAAAATTAATTAAAAATCACAAAAAAATAGAAAAAAATAAAATAAAAATATTTTATGTTTTAAATTTTCACTAAATCGGCCATTTGCTACCCTTATTTTTACTTTCAAAACCCAGCCACGTGGCCGCTTCCTACTGGTCCTGGGATTGTTGACCGCCCGGTCAACTACCCCCCCCCCCAGGACCACTTCTCGCGGGTTTGGGCGCCCGACCCGATTTCCCTAATTTCTAGCACCTAAACCCGATTGAGTCTCACCTAAACCCCGGGTCAGATCCATGCACGACATATCCGTCACCCTCGCCGGAGCCTTAGCCTCGGGATCCGCGCTCCAGATTGCCCTACCCGCGCGCCTCTTTACGGACCCTCCATGGTATATATTCCGAGCTCCGCCACCCATTTTAGGGATCTTTGGCCATTCGCGCAGCTTTCCAGTGAGCTCCAGAGAGAGAGCGAGGTGACAGCTCGCCACCCCACCCTGTTGCAGCGAGGAAGGTCGGCGAATCCACTGATCCGGCGAGACCCTCGCCGTAGCTCCGCCATCTGAAGCGAGCTCGAGCCTCGGGCAGAGACACCCCTTGAGGCGACGACCGGGAGCACCCCCATCTCCATCACAGTCTACTCCTTCACCCAGGTAGCCTTTTCGCTTGACCATTCCATCTAATTTCCATTTCCCCCAATTCATATCGCCGTCGTATTCCCTCGATTCACTCCGGTTCCGACCGCTACCCGACCATCGGACCCGACCATCACCTCCGCCTTCCCTCGCCGCACCTTCTGCACCCACTCGCACAACCCAGCTCGCACAGGAGCTGGGTACCGGGCTCCACCGTCTTTCACCTTCGCCGGAGCCTGTTGCCTCGACGCACCGATCACCTCCACGTTGCCTAACTGGGTCGAGGCACTTTGCCCTCGACCCGCGAATCTCCTGAGGGGTTTTGCAGGTTCAGCGGAGGCCATCTGAGGCCTCTCGACATCCAGCCCAGGAGCTTCACCTCCGCCACCCTAGTCGGAGCTCCCCCGAGCTCGGCTGGGACATCGGAGACCATCAGCAGCTGCACACCTTCACGCCGGAGCTCCTCCGATATTCAGGCGCAGCAGAGGAGGCCTGAAGCGTCTTCACGAGGCCGGCGAAGTTAGTCAGCCATCAGTTCTTCCAGCATCCTCGAGAGCCGTTGATCGCGCCTCCTCGCTCCAGGTCCGATCTGAACCGTTGGTTCCTGGAGAGCACGTAGACGTCAGATCTGAGGCAATAGATCCAGGCCGTTAGATCCACACGTGTCCTGGCCTGGACCGTTGGATCGACCAGAGCAGCAGCAGCGTTGAGAGCCGCCTCCACCTCGACCGTCCGATCGCCACGTGGCGGCCATCCATCAGCTCCGGTTAATAAAGGGTAATTTACCCTTAGGCCCTTATCTTTATCTTATTTCGCATTAGTCCTGTAAATATTTAGAGACGTTGTTTAGTTTTAGTTTAAATTGCACAATGGACCCTGCACTTTAGAGTATTTGCTTATATACCCCTGCCTGTGTGAACCACGTGCTTCGTCACGTGTATTTTTGGGTTATTTGCATCATATGCCCTTGTAGTTCTGGATGGTTCTGAAATGAAAGAAGCTTTTTGATAATTGCATTTATACCCCTGTGGATGGTTTTATTCCGCATGTGCGTTTATTTTAGGGTAAATTGCAACTAAGGCCCTCGGACTTTTGGTAGGTGTTACCAATTAGTCCCCGGACCTTATTTTTATTACATAGAGGTCCCTGAGTGCCCCAGGCACGCGCCTCACGCGTGTTTTGCTGGGTATTTTGCACCGGGACCCCCAGAACTTTGGGTATTTGCATTTCAGTCCTTGTGCACAGTACCCTATTGTGATTTTTGAATAAAATATCAAATCACCTCCAAATTCGATGAAAATTTGACACATGGCTCCTGCCATGGTGTAGGATTTTTGATAATTTTTGAGGACATTTCTGAGTTTATTTGCTATTTTTAAAAATTCAAAAACCTACATTTTTGCTACTGTCTAGAGTTAAAAATCCCAAAAAATATAAAAACCCCCCTAAAAATTCTATAAAATTAGGTACTGTTTATTTTGTGTTCCTTGATTTTCTAGCCAATTTTGGCTATTTTTCACTGCTTAAAAACCAAAAAAACGTAAAAACACCTAAAAACCCCTAAAAATTCTATTAAATAACCTAAAAACCCAAAAACAATAATTTTGGTACTCAAATTTTCCTTGTTTTACCTAGTTTACAGGAAAAATACCTCCAGGCCCTTTTAAGGTCCTTAGATATTTTATCTAGGGATTTTGGGCCTGGCTGGACAGTACCTTGCATTTTTGCTACTGTTTGTTTTTTTTTTGAAAATAAAATATACAATCATAAAAATTCCAAAAATTCACCAAAAACATTAAAAAACATAAAAAATATAAAAATATTTTTGTTTGAATTTTTGCTTGATTTTTGATGCATTAAATAATTTGCTAAAGTGTGATTGTTTTTGTTTTCTTTTATTTTCTTGACATATTAAAAATCCCAAAAAATATAAAAATCATTAAAAACCACTAAAAAATATTTTGTCTTTTATTTTATTCATTTTTACTACTTCGTAGGCCTTCGGCCAACCCGTGCTCCTTGAGTTCGACCCTGGGTGCTTTACTAGGTTAATCTCATAGCAGGACCGCTTCTCGTGCTTGATTGATTTTATTTTCAGTAGTGGTTCATTTTTCTTGATTGACACATCTGAGTGACCGAGGTCGCAACGACCTATTTTCTGTACCTTATACCTTAGTCGCTCGGGTTTTCGTGTCATCAATACACACGAAAAAGAGATGAACGATAATATAGAAGAAGGAAAGAACAAATCAAGAAAAATCCCATATATACAAAATAAACATTGTTGAGGTGCCTATTAACAAGCGCTAGAGTTTACACCCCTAACCGCTCGTAAAGGCTAGAACAACAAAGTATCGATGTTCAGGATGACATCCGTAATACGAAGACCGTACTATCACTATTGTCTAAGTGTGAGAACAACAATGAGGTCACTAGTGTAAATAATGACATCCAAATAAGCAATTAGGCGGGTGTGTGCTATCAGGTAAATAGAGGTGCAAATAAAATCGGGCATCAAACTCAACACCAAGCACATACAAACACAATGCAACCCCAAATTCACCAACTCAACTCGGTGATGATCATTATAGATTGTTCCTTAATCTTGTAAATTTTAGAGTGAGGTGACCAACAAAAGTTGTACAAACATGTAGGAAGAACTGTGATTGGGGCATTAATCCTTAATGTTTACACTTGCAAATAAAATGTGAAAATAATGAGGGGATTGCTCTCCCCAAATCAAGGATATGAATCAATGATATTTAATTTTAATGATCAAGTTTAGTTAGCACTCCCAATTTTTTTACAATTATCACTTTTTTTCAAGGAATAGCCTATCGAATTTACAATTTCCTTTTGATATTATGTGAGTAAAAATAAGAGAGGAAATCAGAAATGCGAATGCACAAGAAAATCAATAATGCATGTAGGAGATAGAGCATGCGTACCTTGTCGCCAGCATTCTACATGCAAAATGATCTACGTAGAAACTAAACTAACCGAAATGATGGACGAGAACCTTCCTAGTAGTAGCTTCTATTAGCATGTAAGAACAGGTTAATTTGACTAAGTCCAAATTATGCTCTACTATATAGGTGCTTAAATCCTCATTTAGGGCTTTGGAACTAATTGATCACATGGCTCAAGGAAGTTAATAAAACCTACTACTAAGGGATCAAGCACATAAACTGTGGTAAATAAACATAAACAAGGCGGTGAAAACAAAATAAAACTGATGAGGTCCCCCAAGTGCACTTACGCTTGGTGAAACAGACCCCGCACACACAAGGTAAATAGTAACCTATTATAAGAATTTTGATTGTATAAAATGATAAAATAAATAAGCAGATTCTATGCAAAGTGCTCCAAATTATTAGGCTCCTCCATATCTTCTCCTCCTCCTTGTATGCTCTCTTGCGGCTCGGTGAAGAATCAAGCCACCTATGCTTCGTTTGGGTGTAAGGGCACTCCTAAAAATGACGGCCTCACCTGTTAGTCCCTCGCAAGAAAGAGGAAACACAAGAATGTGTAAGAGACACGATTATAATGATATGAGAAAAAATATTGTGAAAATAAACATAAAAATATATATAAACAACAAGAGGTGCATATGAAGAAAAATGAGAAGACCAAGTGAATATCGATCTGAAATGAATTCCTAAGTTAGATCTTGGGAAGCTTTCGACATCCAACAAATCAGATCCTGCAAGTGTTGTATAAGCTCCCACATAGCATGCAGTATCCAATTTGGGTGCTCACTCCTCAATAAGATGCATATCCACAATATTTATATATAAAAATATAGACAAATACATGAAAGAAATTATTGACAAAAATGTAGACAAAGAGTGTGCGATAGTGATTATAAACAATGAATAAATGTTATAGACAAAAATAATAAGAAGAAAAATAAGCACAAACAACCAAGAATAACAGGTCAAGAGAAAGAACTAGCTACCCTCATCGTGCCTCACGGATAAAGACACCATTTTGTTGAACATATGAAATCAGGGTTTTAAATATTAATAAATATGTGTAGTGTCGTTGCAACCCTAAAAATCCCTCAACAAAAATTTATTCAATTCTCAAGTAAAAAAGATGGAGAAAATGTAGAAAGAAAACTTTGCTATTTAATTTTCATGTGCAACTAACATGATCGAACTCAGGGAGGCTACAAAAGTCCTGAGGGTTATTCAATTATTTGAAAATCATTGAAAAGAATAAAGGAAATTCAATGTACACTGCGCTTGGTTTTTGTCTTTTTTGTAATTTTCATTTTTATATTTTTTTTATTTAGTTTTTTGATTTTTTTTACTTTTCAAAAGATTTTTTTATTTTTCAAAAAACAATGGAATATTTACTGAAAATTAAGACACATACACTGAATAATTTTTTGTATTTTCAAAATGTATCTGAAATAGTCAGAAAATTAGAAAAAAGTATTTTAGTTTTTAATACTTTTTTAATGTTTTTGTGATTTTTGAAAAATTTCCAAAATTTTTAAAGGTTTAAATAGATAATAACAAGGATATAGATAAACATAACATAAAATGAAAGTTTTTGGATTTCAAAATTTTTAATAAAGTAAAAAATGGATGATTTACACACATAATGGGAGTACTTTTATTTTTTCCAAAAAGGGGTTTTATGATTTTTTTTGGATTTCTAAATGAATTTATATGAATTTTTTATTTTTTTTAAAGTTTTTATGGGGAATAAAAATACCAAAATTCAAAATAAACTGGTAGGAATTTTAATTGGATTTTTTCACGCAATTTTTATAATTTCTATTGATTTTTGGATGGAAATGGGGAATTTCTAGTCTATTTTTGAATTTTATAAATAATAAAAAAGAATGAAAATGCAAAAGGCAAATTATGGATGCAAGATGTATGTATAACGAACCTATCACCATTTTGTGGAATTTTGTAATGTGTTTTGATTATTTTATTTGATTTTTAATTGCAAATTAAAAGCAGACACAAAGGGACCTAAATGTAATTATTTACAGTTCTAATACTAAAAGATAACACAAAAATAAATACGAGGATAAAATATGCAATTTTTCCAAGAAATCTCATGCACGAGCATACATGCCTCGTTGGAACGGACTCAAATGCAAATAAAATAATTCTTGGGTCCAATGAATAACTCAAAATTGTAACCCATTCCTTGTAAAGAACCTAAGTGCAATGCACACTTCACAATTTAAACATGATATAAATACAATTCAAATAAAAATGAGGGATAAAGTGCAACTATTCAATTTATTGCAAGATGATACGTGTCTAACAAGGACTTATTTGAAAATAAAACAAAGGCATGGGTTGGATGCAAATGCACCCTTTATTAACGTGGATTGATCTGCGGCCACAATTTACCTTGAGGTTGATCCATGAACTGGAAGGGAATGCTTCTCAAATAGGTCAGATCTGATCTGGAAGTGGGATCTATGATCAAAATTTGATGCTCAGTGGATGACCAGGATTAAAACTGGGATGAATGTATTAATCGTGCAGGCGAGATGGCATCTCAAAGAACGGGAATGAATGGCTTCTCCAGCAAACTTCAATCAAGCAAACCTTGGTCATCCTCTGCCTGAATCAGTTGCAAAATGATTGAATGACTTCCTAAACTCTTCCTTTGTCGACCGACGGAAGCAATGGAGCTCAAAGATCTCCACGTTTGTATCTAGGAGTTGAAACGGATTTGACTTTAGGTGAACTCCTAGACCTCGCTCCAGTTATTCTACTATGTGTGTTGACCATGAAAATTAAAGCTCGTGCTCGGAGGAGGCTCTGACCAAAGAATTAGGTCAGAAACATGAAAGATGGTTGATGTATGGGGGTCTCCTACAAAGTGGTCGAAGGGGAGACTGCACTCCAGATCTGTGAGGATCTGAAGGTGGGTAGAGGATGGAAATGATAGAGAAGGATATGGAAAACATGTTGGCGTGGTCAGAAATGGTCAATGATGATCGGAACTCCTTCGATCGTACATATCAGAGATCAAAGATGAAGATCCAAACTTGGTGATTTAAATGAAATCAATGCGAAAAACGAATGCTAAATAATATAAGCTACCTAGGTTTCCTATGGCGATCTGCTATGGCTACAAAAGGGTCGGAACATGGTGGAGCACTCTGGTTGTGTGGGTGGATAACGTTCCTCAGTCCTCCTCGCGCTCTCCATACTGTGGAGATTAAATCTCTGTCACCGCCTCGACTCTAAAGATCAACCCTTGGGGTAGAGAAGACAACAGAAAGAAACAACCTCGCGGTGGAGGTGAATGGGCTCTATTTATATTTGTTTCTCTGGCAAACTTTTAAATTCAAAAAGGGTGAGATTAAAAGAATGATTAATGGAATGGTTAGGCTGGCAATCAATAGGATTCAATGAGAGAAAATAATGGAAAAGGGAGTGGGTGACGTTAGTGAATAAGTCGCGTAGGAAAATAAGGTGAATAGCAGACAACAATGCGAGAAGTGAGGCGAACGTCGAGGACCAACCAGTTAACCGATGTCAACAAACCCAGGTTGGCTGAAAACCACTGAATTCCAAGGGTAATATGATTTCACAAGGCGAAACTGCAATCGGAGTATAGACCACTTGAAAAACCATGATTAGTCAACAATTACCCCACAATATAAATCCAGCAATGAAAAGAAAAAAATATGGAGTTAACATTTATTATTCTCTACAAAACTAAGTGTATAACAAGATAGCAAGTAGACATTGAACTACAAAGATCAAACCAGGTAGCGTACGATTATTACTAATAAATGTGTAGTGTGTTCGAACTTGTCTTATATCCCTTTATTAGGTTCTTAATTTTATAAATATAAATACATTTATTTGTTTTTATATTTTTTATAGATTTTAAATTTCTGATTTTTATCTTCTTTTTATGTTTTCAGTTTTTATATTTCTTTTACTTTTTAATGTATAAGAATGATATATATATATACATAATATGTATAATATAGATAATATATACATAGAAATTATATAAGAAATAGTCAAAAATCAGGAAACTACCCACATGTACAACCTTTTTAAGGGTTTTAGAATATATTTAGCTATTTATAATATTAATAGTTATATAAAACATATATAGATAGATATACACTATATAATGTTATATATATAAATATAATAACAAATCAAAGAATATTTTTGGGGTTTTATATATTTCCTAATGTTTTTTGAGATTTTTCAGGAATTTTTGCTAATATTTATGGATTTTAAAGTTAAAAATATCCCAAATAAGGAATTCAACAAATAAATTGAATTGACAATGAGATTAAAAATTGGAAATAAGTTCCAAAATCATCTAAATCAATTTTAATAGTAGATATTAATATGATTCAAATTATAGAATAAAAGAAATATTTTTGGGATTTTTGGTGATTTTTTATATTTTTTACCAGATTTTGGAGTTTTTAATTTTTAGCCTTTTTCTTTTTTTATTTTTAGGGATTTTTGGTCTGGAGTTAGTAAACACTAAAATGGATAACATATATTTTTTGGAGAATTTTTCAAAATATTTGTCCTATTTTTTTATATTTTTTAATTCAAATAGGGACAAAAACAAGTTCATTTTAATTCTAATAAATATTTAAAGGCCAAAATTGCTAAAAAAATATGGGGCATGAAACTACATGTTAGCATACATCTAATCCTATTTTGCATAAATTTTGGAGCACAGTGATATTTTTAATAAATGATATCCAAGCACAAAAATACATAAATTAGGAAGGGAATATTTGCAATTGAAATAAAAGGTGAGTACTCATGTGCAATTTTCCCATAAATATACTATTGATATATAATTTTTTTGGACTCAACAAAAATATTAAAACATGTATGGGTATACTTGCAAAATGGACATCTCATGTGGGACACGTGAGGTGACCTGACATGGACGTAAGTGTAATATGCAAGAACTATTGGGGTCTTCATGAAAAATATCCTCATTTATGAACATTATATACTTTATTTACAGAAGTAATAATTAAATACAAAAATTGGAAGTGTAAGATTTACAATTTTCCCCAAACGAGCAGGGACGAACGATCGGATGGATTTCTCTTATACACATGCTGTTTATCATTTTGTGATAACCCTTCGACGATTGATGCTTCGGATCTGATCCTGAATCTTCATCAATGGTCGATGTGATGAATACCCATTCATCACTCTTTATTCTTATATTTTAGCTACAAAAACCTTTCCATATACATGTATAGTCATGTAAATACAAATAAATATCAAAAGCATGCATAGTATAAAGTTTAATAATTAGCATGTTTTTGTGCAAAAATAAAAGAATAAAGAGACAAAAGAAAAAGAGGAAATATTTAGAATAAATATTGAGCAACCTAACCCGAGGGAGGGCTCAGCATGGGCCTGACCGCATAAAAGCCAAAGTAAAGGGAGATAGGGGCTAATTTGTGTAAATAGACCTGTAAATTAATAAAAATATTTTCCTCCCAAAAATAGAATAAAAGTGGTTTGTATATATTGTATATATTTATAATTATAAAAATCAAAACAAAAATAGAAAAATTAAAAAGAAAATAAAAAGAGTCACTTGTGTACATATCCACCATGTACATACCACCACTCCTATATTTATTTCACCCTATAAATAAATAAATTAAAATTCCAAAAACTTTTGTAAATGGTGTAAATAAATAAAATAAAAGCAACAAAAATAAAAACAAAATAAAAAGAACAAAATTAAAAACCAAAAATAACATTGTAAATATACCTTGTACATAGATGTATATATATATATCTACTTATTTCACCCTTGTATATAAATAATAAAAATAAAATGAAAATACCTTTTTATTCCTTATTTTATGTTATAAATAAATAAAATATAAAATAGGAATAAAGATCACAAAAATAACAAATTAAAAATTAAAAATTAAAAAGGCATATTGTGTAAATACCTATATATATATATATAGCATAAAGTGTACATACCCTATTTTTATTTTGAAAAATTAATTAAAAATCACCAAAAATAGAAAAAATTAAAACAAAAATATTTCATGTTTTAAGTTTTTAATAAATCGGTCGTTTGCTATTTTAAAATGAATTTTCAATTATTTTTGACGTGGCTGATTCCCATTGGTCCACGGGGAATGTTGACCCCCGGTCAACTCCCCCGCGGACCCTCTTCTCTCGCGGATCAGGCTGTCGACCCGATTTCTCCTCTTTTTCCGTGCTCGATCCGCCCGCCATTTGCGCAAACCCCGGGTCCTACCCCTTCTTCTTGCATCCGAGACCCATGCTCGGGGGATTGCATCGGGGTCCGCGCTCTGAGCAGCCCTACCTGATCAACCCTAGCCGGACCCCTGGGAGTATAAATCCCGAGCTCCGCCGCACGATTTCCCTATCTTTTGGCTCCCTTTCCTTCATCCCAGGACCTCCACCGTCATCCCCGAGGTGACAGCTCGTTGCTGGCAGTGTTGCAGAGAGGAGAGGTTTGTTGGACCATCGATTCGGCGTCTTCGCGCCGCCGTGCTCCGCCCCAAGGTAGAGCTCGAGCCTCGAGCCACGACGTCCCGCGAGGCAAGGACCCAGAGCACAAGCAGCTCATCCCCAGTCGACTCGACCACCTAGGTATCCCTATTTCCCCTTCCTGTTCTTTAATTTTCGATTTCGCCCAAATCTCACCGTCGCCGACCATCATCGATTCTGGCCACACTCACCTTCCATTCGATCATCGGACCACACCACCGCACTCGCCTTCCTCCCACGCACCTTCTCCACCCCTCCGTTCAACCCAGCTCGCACAGGAGCTGAGGTTCGAACCCCTTCGTCGTCGCATCGCCGGGGTTCGCCCGCACCACCGCATCGTCCACCATCACCACCGCTAACGGGGTCGAGGCAGTTTGCCCTCGACCCAGAGCTCTTTGGTTGTATTTTACAGGTCAATCGAGGGCTGTCTGAGGCCCTCCTACTTGAGAACCGGAGCTTCTCCTCCGCCGGAGTCGACAGAGCTCTCCGGAGCTCCGTTGATTCGTCGGAGGCGTTCTGCAGACGCGGGGAGCCAAGCCAAGCTTCTCCGATCATCAGCATCCCCCACGAAGGCCCGGAGCACGCGTACTGGGCCGGCGAAGTTCGCCGTTCTCCTGTTCCTCCAGGACCTTCAGACACCGTCCGATGCTCCTCCTGCTCCAGTTTTGATCGCCACCGTTCGCTTCAGGAGCTGCCAGCACCGTTGATTTGAGGAGGATCTGATCTGAGCCGTTCGATCTCGACGAAGAAAGCGCTCTCTACCCTCCACCGTTGGATCTACACACGTGGTCCTTCCCCCATCGTCGGATCGCGCCAAGGTTTACAGGAGCGAGGCGCCTCTGCCTCTCCACCGTCGGATCTACACGTGGCGCGCGCTCTGCCCTTGGATCTTGAATAAGGGGTAAATTGCTCGTAGGCCCCTCTAGTTTCCGCATTTATTATCTAGTCCTGTAAATATTTTTGAACCTTTACTTTCGTTGGGTAAATTGCACTTTAGACCTCATCTTTTCTGCTATTTGCATATCTACCCCTGCCTGTAGTGTGTCACGTGCATCGACATGTGTTTTGTTGGGTTATTTGCATACTCAGCTTGTAGTTCTGGGATGTTATTAAATGAATGAATCTTTTTAAATAATTGCATCTATGCCCTGTGCATGATTTTTTATAGCATGTGCGTGTATTAGTGGGTAAATTACACTAAGGTCCCTGGGCTTTTAATATGTGTTATTATTTAGCCCAGGAACTTTATTTCTTTGCAAATAGGTCCTTGTGTGCCCCAGACACGCGCCTCGTGCGTGATTTCTTGGGATTTTTGCACCGGACCCCCCAGAACTTTTGGTATTTACATTTAGGTCCCTATGCACTGTACCTTGGTTTAGATTTTTAATAAAATATCAAACTAACTCCAAATTCAATGAAAATTGGATACATGGCTCCGTCCATGGTGTAAAATTTTCTAGAATTTTTAGGGACATTTTTTTATTTCAATTACTATTTTTAAAAATTCAAAAACACGCATTTTATTTACTGTCTGAATTGAAAAATCACAAAAAAATATTAAAACTCATCTAAAAATTATAAAAACATTAGCTACTATGTATTTTGTCTTGTGTGATTTTCTGACCAAATTTGGTCATTTTTCATTATATAAAACTCATAAAAATTAAAAAACACCTAAAAACCTATGAAAATTCTAATAATTATTTTAAAAATCTAAAAATAATAATTCCAGTGATCAACTTTTCTTTGTAGTTTTTGCTATACAGGAAAATTAACTCCAGGCTTTTTAGGGACTTTTAGATATTTTATCTAAGTCCCCTAAACTTGGCTGGACATTGTTGTTGTTTCCTTGCATTGTTTGATTTTTAGAAAATTAAATAAAAATCAGAAAAATACCCAAAATTCACTAAAAACAGTAAAAATCATAAAATATATTAAAACTTTTTTATTTGAATTTTTGAGTGATTCTTGATGCATTAAATAATTACTTGAATTGACCTACTTCCCTTGTTTTCTTTATTTTCCTTATTAACCAAAAATCCAAAAAAATATATAAAAACTGAAAATCCACCAAAAATAGTTTCTTTTACTTTTCGATATTTTTGACTACTTCGTAGGCCGCAAGGCCATCACGTGCTCCTTGAGTCTGACCCTGGTCGCTATACCAGGCTAATCTAATATCCAGGACCGCTATTTATATTCATTTGATTTTATCTTATTTTGGTGGTCTGAACCTCATTTTTCTTGATTGACTTGATTTATTGCTCAAGCGACTGAGGTCGCAACGACCTTGTTTATATTTTTACCTACCCTTAGTTGTTCGAGTGATAATTTTGGGCCATCAGAATGGCGCCGTTGCCGGGGAGTACGGCTTAGTAGTCAGTTTTGATTTTTCCCGCAGTTTTCTTTTCGTGGCTTTTTGTGCATATTTTGTATAGATCATTTATTTGCATAATTGTTTAAATAATCTAGTCTAACGTTCTGTTTGTTTTCTTACGAGAGCCCGAGGATCGAGGCGACTTCTTTGGAAGCCGATGCAACCGCGAGAGTCGGAGGCGACTCTCTTCTCTACAGAGCCGCAGGAGAGCGCGAGGAGCAAGCACGAGCGCGGGAGCCGCGGAATAGCCGCAGAGTAGCATAGTTTAGATTAGGATTTACTTCCAGCTTTATTTGAATAATTATTATAATAATACAGGGACAGGACACTCAGACAAACACTTAGACTTTCGGGGTCTGTTTCGCCGAGCACCGGTGTGCTCGGGGGACCCCTTAGTTAGTTCAGTTTTTTGCGGTTTTTACGCGGTTTTCCTTTACTTCCTTTTACGGTTTCTCGTGGATTTTCAAGCCCCTAGCCGTAGGATTTTCTGCTTGACTGTGACGTAAAACATTAGGATCCAAATACCCTAATATATCTGCTTGCACCTATAGATCGGTAATTGGACCAAAAATAAAAAGGTAATAAAATACCCGTTCCACCACCTCCGAGCCTACGCGCCGCGAGCCTGCCCCGTCAAGCGCTACTCCTGAACTCGACCTGTCGAGAAGAGGAGGGGTGGGTCTAGACCGGACTCTTTGGATTGGAGGCTGGTGTTCGGCTAGCCATTCTTTCGAGTAGCACTGCTGTTTAGGGACTCGGTTTTCCTCCTGCACCATTTAGGTAGTTTTATTTCTGTCTTTCAATTCTGCGCGGATCATATTGCATGTACAGTGCTGGAGACATGTACGCATTTCTATCTTTGCATGCATCATTGATTTTTCTCGCGCATCGGCTTTTTCGTCTTCTCCCCCTGTTTTGGACATAATAACCAGGAGAACCGAAAAATTCGTTAGGCCTTTTGTTTGTATTGAAAAAGATTAAAAAGAAAAACAATAAAATTGGGACTATTTAAGCTATTGACCCTAAAAGAAACTTGACCTAAAAATCTGTCTTGGGGAGAGCAACCCCCTCATTGATTGGTTTGATTGAGCGAGAGAGTGACCCGTACACTAGGTAGAGCCTTCCGGTACTCCTCTCAACTGATTACCGACTCTTCTGTGCGGGACAGTCGGTTGGGAGAGTATCAGGTATCCCAGCAGGTCACGTAATCGCTCTGATATTTTGTTTGTTCACCAAAAATAAAATTGACAAGAAAATTTGACCGATCCTTTACGGTCTTCATCTTACATTGTGTTGGTGAACTGAGGGGTTTGTTTGCGATCATAGTTTCTCCATATCTCATCCGTATTACTTGCCAGATCATGACGATGGGCAGGAGGTCTCTTAGGCAGCCTCTGGCTGCACCACTTTTTAGCACCCCAGTCCATTCATCTGGGTCGGTTCGTGAGAGCTCAGACCCGCTCTCCGAACCCGAGCATGATTTCGCCCTGTTCCCCCTCGACCACCCTTCTTCTCCTGAGACCGAGATACTAGTGCCAGAGGAGAGACAGACAGATGGTTTATCGGCACCTGAGTTCGGTTGTTTTGATTTTTCAGAGACGATGGTCGGCAGTTCTGATGATCACACTGGAGGTCCACGTGGAGATCAGCATTTCGTTCTGGACCAGGGTTCAATCAACTCCACCCTGATCGCCTCCCTCGAGTCAGTGCAGCAGCAACTGAGTGATCAAGGGGCATTCATGATCGAGATGAGGAGAGAGCTAGAGCAGTTGAGAGACGACCGCGAGAACCACGGAGGAGGACCCGACGATCCTGCAGGCGGAGCAGGCGGAGCAAGTGGAGCAGGCGGAGCAGGTGGAGCAGGACAGCCGAGGACGATGCGGGAGAACCACAATCTCGGATCGACTCTGACGCACTGTTGGGTGGTGCTACCAGCTATCGTGGGGGACTTCAAGTTCCCCCCGAACACTTTGCAGCTCCTACCCCGATTTCACGGTTTGGCCACTGAGGAGCCTCATCTCCACTTACAGGAGTTTGAGATGATTTGCAGTACTGTCCACGATCGTCAGGTGGACCAGGACACGATATGGATGATTGCCTTCCCCTTTTCCTTGGCAGACAGAGCAGCCACCTGGCTGAAGCATCTGGGGAAGTTCATCTACACTTGGGAGCAGCTCCGCGTCGAGTACTTGCATAAGTACTATCCACTCGGGCGGACCAATTCCGCGAGAGCCCTGATCAGCAACTTCTCCATGCTCCCCAACGAGCAGTTTCATGAGGCATGAGAGAGGTTCAGAGAGCTGACTGATAGATGCCCGCACCATGACATATCCAAGCCGAACCTCATGCAGAGCTTTTTCAGCGGGCTGACACCAGAGCTTCAGGGCTTGGTGAACGCTTCTTGTGGCGGGTCTTACTTCGCCAAGGATCACGACCAGGTTTGGGCCATCTACGAGGAGATGGCCGAGAACTACATGGTAATGTCCCAGACCCGGTTGTACACTCAGGGCAGACCTCAGCAGCCAGGACCCGTGCAGTACCAGAGGATAGCACGGGTCGACGCCGGTCCTTCCAGTTCGTCCGCAGTAGCAGTAGCACAGGCAGAGTCCACAACTGCGGACATGGGCATCATTAGCGAGAAGTTGGATCGGATGGAGCTGATTGAGAAGAAGCAGTGCCAGGGCATCACTCACATGGAGCAGATGGCACAGACTCTGAGCGACATGAAGACCCAGCTCTTGTGTCTCCAGGAGGCACATCCGGCTTCCCAGCCCCGTCTTCTGTCGTGAGGCGATCACGACAGCAGCATCAGCTCGTCTCAGCGCTCCAGCTCACACCAGCAGCCTAGACAGGTTCACCTTGTACAGGCGGAGCCGTACTAGCAGCTGCAGCCCACCTACCAGTCACCACCATCTCCAGACTTGGAGATGGTGGTATACAAGCCGGATCAACCTCTGGCAGTACTCCCGCCAGCCCAGTATGATGCAGAGCTGTTGATGGATGTCAACAGGATTTGGTATGACCGCCCTCAGCTCGGTATCCGACGAGACCATCCCGGATTCCGATGGGGGAACGGAGGTACCCAGCCCCAGCAGCAGCCGTCAGGACAGGGTGGCCAGTACAGCCATCAGAGAGAGCACCAGCCGCAGCAGCCCCCAGTGTACCCACCACCACAGCAGCAACAGTCATCCTATGGTCCTCGTCCCTATCATCAGGGACAGACTTGGAGGCGAGATCAGCCTCACCAGCAGCAGCAGCAGCATCACCCATACCCCTCTCAGCCACAACAGCAGATCCAGCAGCCTCACTACAAGAGAGGCTACCCGTCGGGTTCCCATGAGAACCCTGTCTTGGATGACATAGCCCACCTCCTCACGGATCAGCAGGCTACCTTCAGATGGGAGATGGACGAGTTCCGCCAGGAGATGCGGGACATAGTAAGAGGGAAGGTCGCCATCCCTGCCCAGATCGAGCCGAACCCCAACAACCTGAAGCGGAAATCTGAGCAGGTAGCTTGTACTGAGTATAACACTCCTAGTGATGCATTTGGTGATATGACTGGATATCTGTTTGATACTGATTTTGTCACACTTAGGAGTGGTAGGATGCCAGCAGGCGGCGCCTCATCTGAGCTACATCATGAGGATCCACCTAGAGCGCCCGACGAGGAGGATGACGATGGTGGCACTGATGCCACCAAGGATGTTGATTCCACCGGCGGTGCTGAGGCCGCCGTCTCACCAGTTCGAGGAGGTGGTACTGAGGCCGCCCACGATGCCGAGCCAGAGCGTGGTACTGAGGCCACGAGTCTTCCAGCTGATCCAGCCGATGGTGGTACTGAGGCCACCCGTGTTCATTCTGGGAGACCTGTTATTTTTCCTACTTCTGATGTATCTCGGAACTCTGTTGTGAATAAAGGAAAAGGTTTGGTTTTTTCTGATCCCACTGTGGTGCTTGATGTATGTGCGGATTCGTCCGTCGAGCCGTCTAGACCTTTTCCTAGTCCTTCATCTGAGAAGGACCCAGTGATCCCCTTCCCTAGAGCCCTTCAGATGGGGAAGGGGAAGAAAACAGAAAATCCCAAAAAGAGAGATCAGGAAGAGTTCAGCCAGCAGATGATAGACCGATTTCACATACAACTGACTCTTCAGGAGGCTTTGCAGTACATCCCCCTTCTTCAGCGTTCGTTGAGAGACAGGATCACAGTCAGGAGGAAGAGGAGGAACCACCACTCTAAGATCCATGTGCTGACGAAAGCCACGTGTTTCGCGATCCAGAACCGTCTGTCGGCCAAGAGGCCATATTCAGGAGCCTCTTATGTCAGATGCCATATCAGTGAGCAGAGGTTCGACCGTACTCTATTAGATAGCGTATCGTCGATCTACCTCCTTCCGGCAGCCCTTCTCGACCGCTTCGAGTTGGGCACTCTTAGACAGAGCAGGACAGTCCTTCAGTTTGCTGATAGATCTGTCAAGAGGCCGAAGGGGTTGTTGCGAGACGTTATCGTCACTATTCAGGGCCTACAATTCCCTGTGGACTTTGTAGTGTTGGATATGGAGATCCCTGATTCAGTGACCGATACCCCCATCATTCTTGGTCGTCCGTTCTTGGCTACAGCCAAGGCGGTGACTGATCATGATAGCGGGAAGGTATACTTTCGCGTCGAGGGCAAAAGTGTACAAATAGAGACGGTCGAGGACAGCAGAGCCAGAGAGAGATCATGCTCAGAGACCACTTGAGATACAGAGCAGCTGACAGATGCAGGGCTAGACATCCACCAGGACTGTGACTTTGTGATCACAGACGATGAGGCA
Organism: Ottelia alismoides; assembly: GCA_037367405.1. NCBI lineage: Eukaryota > Viridiplantae > Streptophyta > Magnoliopsida > Alismatales > Hydrocharitaceae > Ottelia > Ottelia alismoides. The sequence continues at coordinate 417,935 of JAZKJV010003504.1, read as the reverse complement.
GTTTGGGCAGACCCAGCAGTACAGGCCATCTTCTCATTTTCAGACACCGTTGATGCAGAGATGATAATGGAGGAGAGCTTGGATAGCACATTCCTGGTTCAGGATACCTTAGAGGCAGCAGAGCAGGTTTTTGACCGCGACACAGATTTTCGTGATGATGTTGGTACTGATGCCACCTTGTGTGATGCAGGTCCCTCGGAGTCAGAGTCTGAGTGGGCAGATTGTGATGATTACATGCCAGACCTGATTTCCACTGAGCCTACAGCTGAGGAGGAGGTAGATGCCGAGCAGATCAGAGACAGTTCAGTTGAGCAGCCTTCTTCAGATCAGTTTGCGAGAGTACGCTCTCATTCTCCCAGGCAGATTTGGCAGCATACACACGACTTCTCTCGAAGTCAGATTTGCCAGCACCCAGTTGTTCAAAGCTGAAGCCACTTCCTGCGTCGTTGAAGTATATATTCCTTGCGGGTGAGCATGAGATGTACCCAGTCATTATCTCAGCCGATTTGACTGGAGAGCAGGAATCCCGTTTGATGGGGGTTCTTGAAAAGAACCGCGAGGCGATAGGATGGAGTGTAGCAGATCTCCAGGGGATGAGTCCGGCCCTGTGCTCCCACCATATCTATCTTGAGGATGAGGCGAAGCCGTCGCGTGAGTTCCAGCGGCGACTGAACCCAAATCTAAGAGAGGTTGTCATGAAGGAAATTTCGAAATGGTGGAGTGTCGATTTTGTCTATCCCATCTCCGACTCCAAGTGGGTCAGCCCTTTGCATGTGGTGCCCAAGAAGACGGGCATCACTACCGTGATTAGCGAGTCTGGAGAGGAGATTGCTACACGAGTACCCTCTTCTTGGCGGGTTTGTGTTGACTACAGGAGACTCAACCAGGCCACCAAGAAGGATCATTTCCCCCTGCCCTTTATTGATCAGATCATTGAGAGACTGACAGGGAAGAGCCATTACTATTTTCTGGATGGGTACTCGGGCTACAACCAGGTGGCCATCGCTCTTGAGGACCAGGAGAAGACCACCTTTACCTGTCCCTTCGGTACATACGCCTTCCGACGCATGCCATTTGGGCTATGCAATGCCCCTGCGACTTTTCAGAGATGCACGCTGTCGATCTTTTCGGACATGGTAGGGGAGTGCTTGGAGGTCTTCATGGATGATTTATCAGTTTACGGCGACGGATTCGACTCCTGTCTTGACTGCCTAGACCGAGTACTTCAGCGATGTATTGAGGTTCGCTTGGTTCTTTCTTGGGAGAAGAGTCACTTTATGGTGACTCAAGGGACGGTGCTTGGCCACATCATCTCCAACAGGGGCATGGAGGTTGATCCAGCCAAGGTTGATGTCATTAGAAAACACACACCACCATCCAACTTGCGGCAGTTATGGTCTTTCTTGGGGCACGTTGGATTCTACAGACGATTCATTCGTGATTTTAGTAAGGTTTCCCGACCTTTGATTGACCTGCTGACGAAAGACACCGAGTTCCTTGTCGATGACAAGTGTCTTTCGTCTTTTGAGACTCTCAAGCATTGTATTGTTGAGGCTCCTGTCCTCCAGCCACCAGATTGGTCTCTCCCATTTGAGATCATGACGGACGCCTCCGATTTTGCCGTGGGGGCTATGCTGGGACAGAGGAGGGATGGAGTCCCCTTTGCTATCCACTATGCTAGCCGCACCTTGGATTCCGCCCAGCGGAATTATACAGTCACAGAGAAGGAGATGCTAGCAGTAGTGTTTGCCCTAGATAAGTTCAGATCGTACATTATTGGATCTAGAGTGACTTTGTATACAGATCATACCGCCATCCGATACCTCATGGCAAAGAAGGATGTCAAGGCTAGACTGACTAGATGGATCCTTCTACTCTAGGAGTTCGACATTGAGATCAAGGATAAGCCTGGAGTCAAGAATGTGGTGGCGGATCATCTCTCCCATTTAGAGCAGCCTGAGGAGTCTGAGAAGATAGATCCCATTTGTGAGACCTTCCCAGATGAGGCGATCCTTGCTATCGCCTCACTCCCATGGTATGCCGATATTGTGAACTTTCTTGTTTCTAAGAAAGTCCCACAAGGTTGGCCCAGACAGAGGCTTGAGACCTTCCTTGCGAAGGCCAAGTCCTACCACTGGGAGGATCCCGTCCTTTACCATGAAGGAGGGGATAGCGTCTGGCGTAGGTGCATTCCTCAGGATGAACACCATAGCATCCTCACTTACTGCCACAAGCTTGAGGCAGGAGGACATCACTCTGGGAGGAGAACGACACAGAAAGTACTCCAATCCGGCTTGTGGTGGCCTACCCTCTTCAAGGACTCTGATGAGTTCATGAAGAGGTGTACTAACTGTAAGAGGATGGGCACTTGTGGACATCGTGATATGATGCCAATGCAGCCCATTCACTTCTGTGAGGTTTTTGACGCATGTGCCATCGATTTCATGGGTCCATTCCCTAAGAGTCAGGGATTTGAGTACATTCTGCTGGCCGTAGACTATGTTAGTCGTTGGGTTGAGGCTATCCCCGCTCGAGCCGCTGATGCCAGGACAGTTTGCAGATTTTTGAGGAAGCACATCATCACGCGGTTCGGGGTACGTCGAGTATTGATTTCAGATGGGGGTCTCATTTCATCAACGACCAGGTTAAGGCACTTGCTAGCGAGTTCAGCATAGACCATCGTGTTGCCACTCCATACCATCCACAGACGAATGGTCTAGCCGAGGTGTCAAACAGGGAGATCAAGACTATATTGCAGAAAGTCGTCCGCCCTGACCGAAAGGATTGGTCACAGCTTTTGGACTCGGTCTTGTGGGCATATAGGACGTCTTTCAAGACACCAGTGGGCACATCTCCCTTTCTCCTCGTTTATGGCAAGCTGTGCCATTTACCTGTTGAGTTGAGGCACAAGTCACTTTGGGCAGTCACAGATATTCTTTTAGATCCAGATAGTGTAGGAGACCAGAGGAGGGCAGAGTTAGCAGCCCTGGAGGAGCTTCTTGATACCGCCTTCTCAAACAAGCTACAGTATAAGGAGAGAGTGAAAGAGTGGCATGATTTGCATATCAGGCACAAGCATTTTGAGCCAAGACAGAGAGTATGGTTGTTTGATGCTAGGCTTCGTCTATTTCCAGGGAAGCTACAGAGCAAATGGAAGGGACCTTATCTTGTGAGAAAGGTATACGACAATGGTAGCATTGATATATCCGAGTTGTCTTCTGAGAGTACCTTTCGAGTGAACGGCCAGCGGCTCAAGCCATTTCTAGATCATGAGCCGCGGGTCGTTGATGTTGCCCCTATTCATTTTGCGTGAGATGTGGTCTCTTGACTCACATCTATTGCATCTCACGCCTAATTATCACTGTTCTTCTGACCTGTATAGATCCAGTTGTCCATATCACTCTACTCTTTAGTCCCACATCCCTTTTCTCATCTTATGATTATGCTATACTTAGGGTGCACTTTACCCTAAGTATAGGGGGGATGTAGGACCTTCGGGTATTCTTTTCATTCTTTCTACCCCTATTTTGCTGCTTATACTTAGGGATATTTTACCCTAAGTATAGGGGGGGCAGACTCTGTACATCCTTCACTCGGATTTCCCTTCATGTACAACTTGCTATACTTAGGATTATTCGATCCTAAGTATAGGGGGAAACCATCGAGTTCTCTTCATCCTATTCATTCATTCATCTCTGTATCTAGCCATTCCTTTTCACTTCCCTTTACAAAGCACGAGTTATGTCTTCTTCATCGCTCTTGATCACTCTGAGGACATCGTTTGAGATAAGTATAGGGGGGTGTGTATATATTTCATATATACTTTAGCCATAACTCGTACTTTGTGTGAGTGTGTCAATAAATAAAATGGCTAAAAAACCCTCAAAATCCATAAAATTAAAAAATTTTCCCTTGTGTATAAGATTTATTTTGCACATACATAGCTAGTGTACAAAATTATTTTTGTAAAAATGTTTTCAAAAATCTTTTTTGTAAAGTTTGTGTAAATACTTTCTTATCAAAATTATGTATATAGTACAAATTTTTTCCAAAATGTTTTGGAAATCAAAAGTTTGCAAAAATCTTGTGTAAATGTGTGTAAATACTTTTGCAAAACTTACATTTCATGCATTCATCCATTCATGATTTCAAAACATTTTGCAAAAATTTTGCACGATTGTAAATATTTGTAAATAGCATCTTTGTATATATGTATGTAGTTTTTCTGGATGATAGTTGACATTTAAACTAGCCTGGAATTAAATTGGGAAATGGAGCTTGATTAAGATCTTAATCCACCTAATTCTAAGAGGAACCTTATAGGGCTTAGGGTTAAGGCTTTTTAGGTCCATTGGGACTTAATTCTTTGAGTCCACTCGGCTATGAGCATATGTCATCTTGATGAGCCTAAATAGAGCACTTAACAACACACGCATGACTCTTAGAGACAATGGCTTGACTTGCACTAGCACTTTACACATAGCTCTCCACGGATGAGGTGGTGAGGAGGCAGTTTCCTTTGGCTTGGGGTAGCATATGAGGGTAGCACTTCTAGGCGGAACCTCTCTTCTTCTTCTAGTGAAGGAAGAGCGACTCAACTTGGTCTAGTGGTGATGAAGGCTAAAGACAGAAGTTGTGGGTTGCAATAAAGCTTCAAAAGAGGGATAGTCTACTGGCTCAAGAGGGAACACTCCTTGTATATATGCTGCACCATGTAGATATGTTGTACAGATGCACATGAAAAAAAGTGCAAAAAGAAAAGAACTCTAAAAAAGTGGTGGGTCGGATTGAAAATTTAATAACCCCACCGGAGTGTATATAGTCAAATAAAGCAAAAGCTTATGGTACCCATGTTACATCTCATGAAGCTTGCAGCGAGAGACTTAGCTACACTGGTTAGGCTCCCCGGGATACATGGCTACACTGGCCATGGTCCATTCTTCATCTTCTTCCCCCTCTTCTTGAGCCGGTTGCACTTGAACTTAGAAGGGAATACCCCGCTTCTCGAGGAAAGAGTTGCTAGACTGAGGCATTAGAGTTACCAGGTTGGGGGAGGTTGTTTCTTTATTACTTCTGAGGTGGAGAGCTACATATCACTTACACTGCATGGAAAGATTCATGGTCATTAGAGAGTTTGTGTATGTAGACTTGTTCTGATCTGGTTTATTGAGGAGTCTTGTCCATAGATTGGTGGAACTTAGAGGCTATTGAGTTTTAAGCTTAAGTCCAAATAAGGTCCCGACACATTAATAATCCAAAGATTTGATCGAGCTCCATATTTCAATTTAATAAAGGCAAGTTTAATAATCAGCCTTAATCCATGTATATTCTCCTCTTTTTCTTTTTCTTTCTTTCTTTTACACTTCTTTTTCAAATAAGTGTTTGCTAAGGGACTAGCAAAAGTTAAGTATAGGGGGGTAATGAATACCCATTCATCACTCTTTATTCTTATATTTTAGCTACAAAAACCTTTGCAAATACATGTATAGTCATGTAAATACAAATAATTATCAAAAGCATGCATTGTATAAAGTTTAATAATTAGCATGTTTTTTGTGCAAAAATAAAAGAATAAAGAGACAAAAGAAAAAGAGGAAATATTTAGAATAAATATTGAGCAACCTAACCCAAGGGAGGGCTCAGCATGGGCCTGACCGCATAAAAGCCAAAGTAGAGGGAGATAGGGGCTCATTTGTGTAAATAGACCTGTAAATTAATAAAAATATTTTCCTCCCAAAAATAGAATAAAAGTGGTTTGTATATATTGTATATATTTATAATTATAAAAATCAAAACAAAATTAGAAAAATTAAAAAGAAAATAAAAAGAGTCACTTGTGTACATATCCACCATGTACATACCACCACTCCTATATTTATTTCACCCTATAAATAAATAAATTAAAATTCCAAAAAATTTTGTAAATGGTGTAAATAAATAAAATAAAAACAACAAAAATAAAAACAAAATAACAAGAACAAAATAAAAAACCAAAAATAACATTGTAAATATACCTTGTACATAGATGTATATATATATATATCTACTTATTTCACCCTTGTATATAAATAATAAAAATAAAATGAAAATACCTTTTTATTCCTTATTTTATGTTATAAATAAATAAAATATAAAATAGGAATAAAAATGCACAAAAATAACAAATTAAAAATTAAAAAGGCATATTGTGTAAATACCTATATATAACATAAAGTGTACATACCCTATTTTTATTTTGAAAAATTAATTAAAAATCACCAAAAATAGAAAAAATAAAACAAAAATATTTCATGTTTTAAGTTTTTAATAAATCAGTCATTTGCTATTTTAAAATGAATTTTCAATTATTTTTGACGTGGCTGATTCCCATTGGTACACGGGGAATGTTGACCCCCGGTCAACTCCCCCCGCGGACCCTCTTCTCTCGCGGATCGGGCTATCGACCCGATTTCTCCTCTTTTTCCGTGCTCGATCCGCCCGCCATTTGCGCAAACCCCGGGTCCTACCCCTTCTTCTTGCATCCGAGACCCATGCCCGGGGGATTGCAGCGGGGTCCGCGCTCTGAGCAGCCCTACCCGATCAACCCTAGCCGAACCCCTGGGAGTATAAATCCCAAGCTCCGCCGCACGATTTCCCTATCTTTTGGCTCCCCTTCCTTCATCCTAGGACCTCCACCGTCATCCCCGAGGTGACAGCTCGTTGCTGGCAGTGTTGCAGAGAGGATAGGTTGGTTAGACCATCGATCCGGCGTCTTCGCGCCGCCGTGCTCCGCCCCAAGGTGGAGCTCGAGCCTCGGGCCACGAAGTCCCGCGAGGCAAGGACCCAGAGCACCAGCAGCTCATCCCCAGTCGACTCGACCACCTAGGTAGCCCTATTTTCCTTTCCTGTTCTTTAATTTTTGATTTCTCCCAAATCTCGCCATCGCCGACCATCATCGATTCCGGCCATACCCACCTTCCATTCGATCATCGGACCACACCACCGCACTCGCCTTCCTCCCGCGCACCTTCTCCGCCCCTCCGTTCAACCCAGCTCGCACAGGAGCTGGGGTTCGAACCCCTTCACCGTCGCATCGCCGGGGTTCTCCCGCACCACCGCACCGTCCAACTTCACCACCGCTAACGGGGTCGAGGCAGTTTGCCCTCGACCCAGGAGCTCTTTGGTTGCGTTTTGCATGTCAATCGAGGGATTTCTGAGGCCCTCCTACTTGAGAACCGGAGCTTCTCCTCCGCCGGAGTCGACAGAGCTCTCCGGAGCTCCGTAGATTCGTCGGAGGCGTTCTGCAGACGCGGGGAGCCAAGCCGAAGCTTCTCCGATCATCAGCATCCCCCGCGAAGGCCCGGAGCATGCGTACTGGGCCGACGAAGTTCGCCGGCCTTCTATTCCTCCAGGACCTTCAGACACCGTCCGATGCTCCTCCTGCTCCAGTTTTGATCGCCATCGTTTGCTTCAGGAGCTGCCAGCACCGTTGATTTGAGGAGGATCTGATCTGAGCCGTTCGATCTCGACGAAGAAGCGCCCTCTACCTTCCACCGTTGGATCTACACACGTGGCCGCTTCCCCATCGTCGGATCGCGCCAAGGTTTACAGGAGCGAGGCGCCTCTGCCTCTCCACCGTCCGATCTACACATGGCGCGCGCTCCGCCCTTGGATCTTGAATAAGGGGTAAATTGCTCGTAGGCCCCTCTAGTTTCCGCATTTATTATCTAGTCCTGTAAATATTTTTGAACCTTTACTTTCGTTGGGTAAATTGCACTTTGGACCTCATCTTTCTGCTATTTGCATATCTACCCCTGCCTGTAGTGTGTCACGTGCATCGACATGTGTTTTGTTGGGTTATTTGCATACTTAGCCTTGTAGTTCTGGGATGTTATTAAATGAATGAATCTTTTTAGATAATTGCATCTATGCCCCTGTGCGTGATTTTTTATAGCATGTGCGTGTATTAGTGGGTAAATTACACTAAGGTCCCTGGGCTTTTAATACGTGTTATTATTTAGCCCAGGAACTTTATTTCTTTGCAAATAGGTCCCTGTGTGCCCCAGACACGCGCCTCGCGCGTGATTTCTTGGGATTTTTGCACCGGACCTCCCAAAACTTTTGGTATTTACGTTTAGGTCCCTGTGCATTGTACCTTGGTTTAGATTTTTAATAAAATATCAAACTAACTCCAAATTCAATGAAAATTGGACACATGTCTCCTGCCATGGTGTAACAGTTTCTAGAATTTTTGGGGACATTTTTTATTTCATTTAATATTTTTAAAAATCCAAAAACACACATTTTCTTTACTGTCTGACTTGAAAAATAAAAAAAATTAAAACTCATCTAAAAAATTATAAAAAAATTAGCTATTGTTTATTTTGTCTTGTTTGATTTTCTGACCAATTTTGGTCATTTTTCATTATATAAAACTCATAAAAATTGAAAAACATCTAAAAACCTATAAAAATTCTAATAATTATTTTAAAAATTCAAAAATAATAATTCCAGTGGTCAAATTTTCTTTGTAGTTTTTAGTATACAGGAAAATTACCTCCAGGCTTTTTAAGGACTTTTAGATATTTTATCTAAGTCCCCCAAACTTGGTTGGACATTGTTGTTGTTTCCTTGCATTGGTCGATTTTTAGAAAATTAAATAAAAATCATAAAATACGAAAAATTCACTAAAAACAGTAAAAACCATACAATACATAAAAACATTTTTATTTGAATTTTTGAGTGATTCTTGATGCATTAAATAATTGCTTGAATTGACCTACTTCCCTTGTTTTCTTTATTTTCCTTATTAACCAAAAATCCAAAAAAATATATAAAAACTGATAATCCACCAAAAATAGTTTCTTTTTACTTTTCGATATTTTCGACTACTTCATAGGCCGCAAGGCCATCACGTGCTCCCTGAGTCCGACCCTGGTCGCTATACCAGGCTAATCTAATAGCCAGGACCGCTATTTATGTTCATTTGATTTTATCTTATTTTGGTGGTCTGAACCTCATTTTTCTTGATTGACCTAATTTATTGCTCGAGCGACTGAGGTCGCAATGACCTTGTTTATATTTTTACCTACCCTTAGTTGTTTGAGTGATAATTTTGGGCCATCAGATGGATGCAGGGCATGGGTGGTTGGGATCACAACTGGGAAAGCCCCTTCATGGAGGCTCTTTCCGCATCGATTAATGTGCTCGAGAAGATCCAGGATCCATTAATGGGATTATGGTTCAGTGTAGACAATGAAGTACTTGGGACACCCCTTATAGGCTTAAAATCTACCCAAACCAGGTTCTTTGAAGCTGGGACCTGCATGAAGTCGCTGTCTAGCTCGAGGAGATAAACCTTAACTAGAAATGAAGCTGGGATGCAAAGGGAATTGATGGAATGGAAGGGGCTTCAATGAAAGGCAAAGTAGGGTCCCCGATTTACTGATCGGTGGTCGATCAGGTTAGTCCAAATGGAGAATCATATGAATAACACATCAAGTAAGGTGACGAGATGGACGGCTAGGGTGGATACAGTCGGGGACTGGGTGAAATGTCCAAAGCCCTAGCGGCTCCGGCGAACAAAAAATTCAAAAAAGCTACAACTCTCTGCATAAGAACCTAATCTACTTACATAAATGAAACAATAGGAGGTAAATATACCTAAGAAATGAAAGTTTACAACTCTTATACCTACTTTGGGGCTAGGGAGTAGGGTGGTAGGAGAACCACCATGGATCGCTTCCTCTCCTCGCTCCGATGCTTCCCAAGCATGGGGAAGATGCTGTTGTCACCAGGCCTTCACACACACGCACACAAGGACGTGATTATGGGCTCCAAGATAGGTCAAGTTGGAATAAAGGAAAAATGAGTTGATTTATAGATGAAGAAGGCTGACGAACTTCGAGGTGATTTATTGAAAGGCTCAACGAAGATCAATAGGATCTAATGATTTGGCATGAGAGAGTATTGTGATGGGAAGAGAATTCATGAAAGTCTCGAGGTGATTTGATCAACCTGACGGCCCAGAAAAATCGATAAAAGGAGGGACTCAAAGTGCTAACACAAGTCAGAGGCAAGGTCAAGGTAGTTGACCAGGAGTCAACTATCCGCACCACCTGATGGGTCCACGTAGGACACATCAGAACAAAATAGGCCCTATTATTCACACCTAATTAATTAAATATAGTAAATAATTTTATTATTTTTTGGTTGTAAATAAAAAATGTTTATTATTTTATGTTGTACTTTATTACGATTTTTATTTATTTTTTGATTTTATTTATTACAAGGTAATTTTTAAAGGTATATTTATAGATATATTCATCTATGTTTTGTATATTTTATTTCTATTTTCTATTTTTGATCTACAAATTTATTTTATTATTTATATATTTATAACTTATTTTTTGCTACATAAATAGTTTTTATTATATTTTTTGATGTTATTTGTATACTTAAATAAATAGAGGTATAAATTAGATAGGTAGAGGCATATGTATTTTGCATACTTATTTTATTTTATGTTTTCCTTGTGGTTTTATTTTATTCTAAATATGTACAAATCACACAAATTATAAAAATATGAAATTTTAAAAATGATAAAGAATAAATAAAATGAATATGTTATTCAGGTATATTATACAATAAGGGTTCACAAATTAACTTTTGCATATTAGCTCTAAATTAAATGAAAACACCTTAATTAAATAACTCGTTACAAGTTATATACAATTAAATGTATTTTTGGTGTATTTTGAGTTTTTATTTGGGTGATATGGGTCTGTGACATTTGGATTTTCGTTTTTTTATTTTATTTATAAAATGTACATTGTATATTATTTTTGTGCAAACTCAATTCGCATTTTTCTATACATTATTATCTACAACTTTCATGTACAAAGTTTCTTTATTTGATGTATAAATAATATAGAATAAACTCGATTCTAAAAATGATTTAATGGTGAATTAAAAGAATAAGGGTTTTAGGTGATTTTTGTCTCTTATCTCCCCCTACTTTATTCCTTGTGGACCAACTAAATTCTTGACCTGGTCTCGGGGTTAAGGGTAATAAAACACATTTGGTGTTTTATTATTTTTCTTTTCTTTTCTTTATTCTATAATTTTGGCATTAAAATGAGTATCTTATATATAATTAATACAATAAATAATAAATGGTAATATGTACAAAATAATGTTATCTAAATGCATTAGCTAGGGGTTTTAATGCCAAAATGATAGAATAAAGGTAATGAAATGGGGATTCTTCACCCTCATACTTACCTTTGCTATTCCTTAGTAAACAATTATGCAATGAGTGTAAAAATTGAAAAATAAAAATAAAGAAAAGAAAAAATAAATAAATTGGAATAATAGTAGGATTTTAAACTTGCTTGTGATAGAGTCAAAGTTTGGAGTTCAGAGAAGGCCTTTAGATTAATGGTGTGTTCGTAACCCTGTTAAAGTCGGGAAGTGTGACGTAAAACCCTTAGATTCCATACTCCTATCATCCCATCCAAATCACAACTAGGTCAAAACCATCCTTCCAATTACATACTCTAGCTACCTTGAAATTATGGGACCATGTGTGTGGATTCGTTTAGCTCTTCCTAGACAAAACCATTGAACCATCAATGCATTAGCTCTTCTGGTAACACATCCTTGTGGAGATAGATATTCCCTTCTAACGTCAGGTACTCCCGGTCTTTACAACCGAGTGTGGGAGAGAAGTTAGAAGAATGGGAAGATAAGTGGGAATGGACTAGTGTAGTCTTCATTCCCTTGTGAAGTCAGTTAGTGTAACCGATTCTTCACCAAGAAGTAGGCTTTTTCTGAAACTCAAATTTTTGGTGAAATTTTTGGTGCAGGCTTCTTTGGATATTTTCTCCTACTTTGTATAGTTCCCTCATTCTTGTTTATACCCCGGTGGATATTTCATCTTCTGTTCCACCCACTGTTTTGGGGTCTTGGAAAATTTACGTTGGTAGACCATTCCTCATCCGAAGCATTGTCTCAATCCATCTCCTGTCTTTAGATATCCTTGTTACCAAAAGAAGTTGGTTAGAGTACCAGTGTACGCAATCCCCAAGAATGGTTCCGGATCTACCCTCGAAGAAGCGTCCTTGCATCATCCCGAACTTATACTCCAAGAGTTTTCAACAGTTCATCTGAGTTAAGCTATGTGCTAGGTGCGAGGTTTCCGTTCAAGTCACTGTCTCAAGAGTCGTATAGATGGTATGAAGGGTTCTTAATAAGCACATTGAATTGACTCATGAACTGTGCGTCCCTGACATTTTGTGGGCCCTGGGCAAAAAAATAATGGGCCCTTATAAATTTCGATGAACAATGTGCCTTTATATAATTTCATGACTTTAACATTGAGTTGTTCACTAAAATTTCGATTCTATAAGGGATCATTTTTTGACGAGTTGTTTCATAAAAAATCGATTCCATAAGAGCTCATTTTTTTAACAAATTGTTTCATCGAAAAAATCAACTGCTCATTTTTCGGTGAGTTGTTTTACTAAAAGTTTGATTCTACAAAGCCTCAATAGGACATATAATATTTTTTCTAAATTAAAGGTCGAATACATGTAAAAATAGACCCCTAAAGTTGATGGAACCCTGAGCCATTGCACTCGTAAACTACCCAAATCGACGTCCCTGATATTACCATGAGATTCACGTTACTACTACCGAATAAATAATTTACTAGACAAAATCATTCTTAAACGAATGGTTTATTATCCAAACAACTTCCTCCCTTTAATTAATCTTCAATCTACAATTGCAACACTCACAACAATCCCTGCTATTATTTCATTATCTCTTTGGAAGAAGGAAAAATATGTCTTAAAGTCATTATGCTACATGAAAATGCAACAACTACATGGGTATTTGAACTCACTCTTATTTTATGAATACAGAGAGGATATATATAGTTCAATATAGCATATGCCTTGTTATATTGTATCTATATTTATTTCACCACGAAAATAAGAGCCATATTCGTTCATTTCCCAATGCAATATATGTTATATATTAGTTAAGGAAAAAATGGGGTTTCCCCGTCCCCATTTTCCCACAATTTTTTTTAAATTCCACCATGTATATTCATCTATATATCTCTCCTATATGTCATTCAAATTTCGTTAGAAACAAAGACTCCTATCCCTCCATCTAGAACATGTACAATTACAACAGTTTTTTAGGGAAATTATTGCAATTTGAACATGTTACAGCAGTTTTAAGATCGTTAAAATTACATGTTTTAGATGGAGGGCATAGGAGGCTCTGTTGCTGACGCAATTTGAATGGCATATAGGAGGGATATATATATATATATATATATATATATATATATATAGGAAATATTTCCAATGAGGTGCACCTTTCCTGGATGCATGGAAAGCCACATCAATTTAAGCATTTATTCTATTTATTTTACACATTCTAACTCTATAAATTTAATACTAAATATTAACATAATATATATATATATATATCATGAAAGATTTATGAAATTATTAATATATTTGACATTAAATGTTTGTTACAATATGGATGATATATTTTACATAACTGTATTATCATCATTATTTTACAATATGTAGTTCAAATTTACAATATTGTTACGTAATTTACAAATTTGGTAGTGGCTTTCTGAATTTCAGGAAAGACCCACCTCATTAGAAGGGCTCCCTATATATAAATATGAATATACATGGTGAAATTTTTCAAAAAAATAAAAAAATTACGGAAAATGGGGTGGGGGAGCCATGTTGGTTGCCCGCAAGGGGCAGCCCTATCAAACCCATTAGTTAAACTTATTACAATTTATCTCAATTTTAGCAGTATCCAAAAAAATATAGGAGACAAATTAAATAGAAATCACACATCTTCCATCCATTGTTGATAATCACACAATTATACATCAATCTTAATTAATTCACATGCAATTAACCGTGTTGAATGTCAATTAACAATCTGTTCGAAGCTATGAAATTTATCCCTCGATCTACAATGCATGCGTGTCCCGCTATTGATTAATAATAAATCCCTATGGAAAGATGCAGTCCTAGAAATTTAAAAGAATTTTGAATTGCGAAACAAGTAAAGAATAGAAGATTTAAAAAAGAAGATAACAAAATAATAACAAAAGAATTATCGGATCCGATAAGACCGCAACCCCCTTAGCCACGATGCGCGCCTGCACTTGACCAATACCATTCATCCCTTTCAAATTTTTCGGGGGAGAGAGAGAGAGATATCAAGAGAACAGAGCATACGCCTGCACTTCACCAGTGTCGTTCCCATTCGAATTTTTCTCGATATCTTTGTTGTTATGTTCTCTCGATCTTTCTCTCCCGAAAAATTAAATTAAGAATTGCTTGAAAAAGTAAAATGTGGTCGTTGAGTAGAGGATTTCATGGGAAGAGCAAACATCTTATCCATATTGAGAATTTGGCAATAGAAATGTTGAGGTAGATGGGGATCTAAAAGGCCTATTTTTTAGATTTTTCAACATGCATGAAAATGGGCCCCTTAAAGTTCATGGGCCCTGGGCAGATGCACTTCCAAACAACCCCCAGGGCCGGCCCTTCTCATGAACATAGTCATGTGGAAACTTAATAATTAAGTCAAGGTGACCTGAAACATCACCGCAACTAGTCCTCAATGAGTTCCTCTAAAATTAGATGTATTAAGGTCTATTACGAGCTCCAATCTTCGAACTTTATTTTAGCTTGTTCAATTATCTATATTATTTTGAAAAATGCAAATGATATGTACAATGCAAGGACATCTTTTCATGATATCATTTTCCAATTTTGACTTTTTATGGATTTTTTAAAAGCTTTGCAATTTTTTATGCAATTTTTGAAGAAGACTTTTGCAAATGTTTTTGGATTTTTTGTATTTTGCAATTTTTTAGGGATTTTTGAAGATGAAACATTTTAGATAAGAAAATAGGTACAAATATTTACATGGGGATGCATAAATTATTTAAGACTTGCTTGGTTTTTTTAAGAATTTACACAAGGGTTATATGATATTTTTTATAAATATGTATATATAGTTAATAAAGATTTTTTTTGTGATGGCTATATTCCTCAAATTTATTTGAAATTATTTTACAAATTCTTTTGAAAACTATAGTTTAAAATTTTCTTGCAAATACTTTTACAACTATTTTGCAAACATTTGAAAATTATTTTGCAAAGGTTTTTCAAACGTTATATATAGATTTTTCAATTATTTTTACTATAATGTTACGAATAGGTTTTCACAATATTTTTATTTCTCATAAAGAAAAGAAATTTTAACAAACCAAACATTTTCACAAAGGTTGAAAACATTTTAAAGTTTTCAAGATTTTTCTAATAGATTTTCCAACTATTTCTCAATTGAAAATATTTTTACCTAATTTATTGATTAGTATATACAAAACCAATTTGAGGAATAATATTCTTCTTTCTATTAATGAATTGAATATGTTTGTATATAAATAGTAATTTAGCCATGTTTATTAAAAATACGAAAGTACGAGTTATGGCTAAAGTATATACATAGTATATACGACCCCCTATACTTAGCTTAAGTTATGTCCTAATAGATCGAATAGAAAAAAGAAGATATATCTCGTACTAAGTATACAAGAGTCTATACTACCATGACTAGAGAATAAGGAATGAAAGAATGAGAAGTCAACCACTGTTGAACGAAATTTTTGGATTTTTAATTTATTAGACGAAAATGTGGAATGAGTGTCATTGACCCAAATAATCTCACAAGCAAAGACTTTATTTTTTTTCTCAAGCGAAATTAATTACAGAAAATAATGTGAGCAAGAAAATTTTTGCTATTTAATTAATATGTATAGCAACAAGATCGAACTCAGGGAGGCTACAATTCCCGAGGGTTATTCCAATAATCGAATAATCAATTTAGAAAAAAAATGGGTTCTTAAATGCTAACGATCTTGGTTTTTAATGAAATTTTTGTCTTTTTATTTTTTTATTTCTATTTTTTTATTTTCCAATTTTTAAAATTTTTATGATTTTTAATTTGATTTTTTTTTAAAATTTTAAAACAACTTTATACATAAAATAATTGCAATTTTTAGATTTTTAAATATGAAAAAATACTAAAAATGTCCAAATAAAATATTTTTATGTTTTATGCTTTTTTACTAGTTTTTTTATAATTTTTCAGATATTTTTATATTTTTTTATATTTTTTAAAATGAATAAAATCAAGAATAAAGCAAAAATGATTAAACAATATTATTTTTTAATTTCAAAATACCAAATAAATGCAAAAATTATGAACATTATTTTTCCTAAAAACTCTAAGAAAGTGTCAACAATCAAGAACTGAAATCAAAATTTTGGATTTTTCTGCAGGTTTATATGATTTTGTTTTGATTTTTAGTATTTTGTAATTTTTATGGATTTTAAAAATATTTAATGCAAAAAATTGGGTCGAAAATATAATGCACAAAAATAAACCTATTCTATTTTTAATAATTTTCATGCAATATTTTAATTTTTTATTTTTCAATTTTTATATAGTAAAAAATGTGATGCTTTTGAATTTTTAATAATATCAAATGCTAATAAAATGCAATGAGAAAATTATACCATGAAAAACCACACACCATAAGCATAACATGATTTTTGCAAAATTTATTAAGCAATAAAAATATTTATTTCAACAAGACAAACAAGCAATAATAAGTCTGGAATTAAAGGGATTAAAATGAATTTATTAAAGTTTTTACAATAAAATTAAGAAGAAATAAGTTTAGGAAAGGAAATGCAATTTTCCCAAAATTATTAAAGGGATTTGGGCTTCATTCTTTTTCTCTTTTCGTTGCTTCTTCCTCAAGCCAAGAGGGAAAAGTGGGCATCGCCTCTCCTTCCTCCGTTCTGGATTCCACGCCCAAGGGAAGGGGGCGAAGACGACGTTTGGGCACGGTGGTTGGGATGCAGACGACTTCGAGCGGAGTAGGGCTACACGAAGGAGGTGGTGGGTGCCATTTGCGGGTTCTGGTCCTCACACTGGCAGTGAACGACAGTGCAGGAGGTCATCGAGGCGCGAGAGGTCGTGAGCTCTACTGGGTGATGGAAGACAACTTCGGATCTGCGGTGGCTGGGCCTTGCTCCAGGGGAAGAATGGCGGAGTTATTCGCTTCAGATGACGATCAGCGGTGGGGAGCTTCGATGGCGGATCGTCTCGAGGATGGGCGATTGGCGGTGGAGGCACGATGGTGCTGGCGTTGCCCTATAGATGACGAAGGGGGTTGACATCGGTTGTCGAGGGCGAGGGCTCCTTGTGCGCAGAGGAGCTGACGGGGCGACACACGCCCCACAGCTGAGGGATGCTCATGTGCGGTAACGGGGCTCCGTGCGATGGAGGTCAAGAGGGCTGCGAACTTCACCAGTGGAGGTCGGGCAATGACTCCAAAACGGAGGGCGACACACGTCCTCACACGGTGGAGGTGTACGACGGTGACAGGCAGCGTCGAGGCGGGGATCCAGTCGGCGGCAACAATGTCACCCAAATTTTTTTATTATTTTTTTATTTTTTTGTTTGTAAAAAACAGAAACGGGAAAGGCTTTTTTATATATTTTGTAAAAAAACTACAGAAATTTTTTTATTTCATGTAAAAACAGAAACAACTTTTTTATTTTCTCATTTTCTTTGAAATCTTTCTTTAATATTTTTTTAGAAGATAGTAATTGTATTTTTTGTCATTTTTTATTCTAGCAAATAAAATATAGATAAAAAAATGATATTTGACTCGAGGACGACGGCTCGTTCTAAAATCAAATACGAAAAACGTGAATGGTTTTGGATCCGGTGAAATGGGAGATCGGAGTCGTGTCTCCTGCCACTATACATGACTGGAGTTGAAAGATTGTGTGAGATAGAATGTGGTGCGAAGGGAAATCTTAGTTGGAGAGAACCATCGAGTTGGATTTGGAATTTTTATTTAGAAGAATTAACTATGATTAAGATCTATGATCTAAAATTGATAAAAATGACAACGAAATTAACTAACAAATGAATTAAGATAAAAAATAAAATGAACGATAGATCTCACCATAGAGTGGACAAATGTTGTAATCACCTCGATGAATGTCGCCTCCCTGTCACAGGACGGCTCGGAGGCTGGGCACCGCTCTTCAACAAGATTGCTCTTGAAAAAATATGCTCCTCTCCAAATGACTGATCCAATTGAAACGAGGGAGGATGAGCCATATAAATAGGAAAAAAATTTAAATTCAAAATTTGAAATGAGATAAAGATGAGGAAAAAATTGAAATGAGAGAGACATAAGAAAGGAAATTAGTGTTAATTAATAAATGTTCAATTTTTTATTTTTTGTGAGAGTTATTTAAGGGATTCAACTATATAGATATACTATATACATATGATACGTTATATACACAGTTAAAGAAGGAAATTAGTTTATTTTCTGTTTTAAAAGTTTTTTATTTTTATTTTTTATTCTTATTTTTTAAATAATTATTAGAAATATTTACAATTATTTACAAATACAATATGTACAAATAAATGGTAAAATTGCACAAACCACACCATAAAACCGTCTTTAAAACAGTAACTCCAAAATTTTTGACCACAACCATTTTAAAGATAATTTAATTTAGAATACTTTGGAGGAGTTTGGTTCAATTTGAGTTTAGGGTTTTTATCATTTGCACCCCTCTGAGATATTGCAATATCAGTTATACCCCTATCTTTTTTGAAATATCAGTTATACCCCTACCTTATTCAAGTTTTATCATATGCGCTCATCAAGTTAGTTGCTGTCCACTTCCATCTCAAAGGGACGCTAACTTTTGGATAAAGTGATTTTTTCTGACCAATAAGTGGGGTAGATTGGTCATTTTCTTAAATTCCTTCTCTTCTTCTTCATCCTCTTCGTCCTACTCCAAAGATGACAACCACCTCCCCAGCATCACCCCCTCTAGCTCCGCCTCCTCATCCACCGTCCCATTCAACCCCTCCTCCTCGGACCACCTCCTCCCCCGCTCCTCCAATCTAATTCTATCTCCTTGTGCTGCGCCTCAGGCCACCACCAACACCATTTCCCGAAATCGTAAAAGATACCTCCAGTAGTGTCCCTGTAGTCCTCAACGGGAAACAATGAGAGGTTTCCCCCGCTCTCAACCACTAGCAGCATCAACAATAGGAAGGTTCCAATCTTGGTGGTTCTCAGCCATGCAAACCCCCTGTCTGACAATTTTCGCCAGGATTCGGTGGAGCCGAAATAGGAGTTAACAACACAAAGCGGAATGCGGGTATCCCCACTACCAAGGTCCCCAAGATTTCAATTTTTGAGATCGGCTGCTCCGCAGCAGTCGCCCCCTGACCATTAGGACATCCTCTGGGCATTCGCGGTCGATCTCACATTCTGCGGACTTCTTCTCATTGGATGCCTTGCCGCCGCTCAACCCATTGCCTTATAAAGATGGGAACTCTGTGTTTCCCCAATCAGAACCGTTATCCATCTGGAGAAGAAAAGAGATGGGATCTCAACTTGGTTGGTTATATCGCGTGGAGAAGAAGGATTAGGTTGGAGGTTAGAGTCATGAAGATGATGGTTGTGAAAGAAGGGATAAGGAGTTGGGTTCCTGGAGGATCAGAGGAGGTTGCAGAGATGGAGTTGGTCCAACAGTGGAGGGGAGATGTGTTCGACAGTAGGGGGAAGTGCTGGAGGTAAGAGAAGGATAGGGCTATTTTATCTTCCAAGATATCCAAGGAGGAATACCTACCGTTTGGACATCTATGCCCTCTTAAGCTCACTATGGTTTGAAGAAAACCATGGTTAAGTTCAACTTATTGACGGTCAAAGTAACAGAGGGGCACAAGTGATATAACGACAAGAAGTGAGGGGCACAACTGATATTACCAAAAAGATAGGGGTATAACTGAAATTGTGATATCTCAGAGGGGCGCAAGTGACAAAAACCCTTGAGTTTATATGGAGCCAGAATTGGTCTTTCAATTTTTTCTTTATGACTTTTTTCAGATGTGGTTACTTTTAGTTTGTACATGATTTTATTTCGCAAACATTTTCATTATTTAGGAAACATTTTTACTTACAACTTTTGTTTTGAAAATTATTTAATTTAAGGTTAATTTATGTAAAAATAAAATAGGTAAGTATACAAATATTTACAACACATTTTTTGGATTTTCTTATTAAGGACCCTATCTCTCCCTACTTTATACACGGTCGATTAAGTCAAGTCTTGACCTTCTCTCGGAGATCGGGTCAGCCTGTATCTATTAAATATATACAGTCTTTTTTCTTTTCCTTTTTCTTTTATTTATTAATTTAATGTTAAAATAGTAATAAATGTACAATATTTACACACTAATGCAGGTTAGTAAGAATTTGGAGTTAGTATTATATACATGTGTTAATAAGGGATTTTAAGCTAAAATAAATGAATAAAGATGATGACTTGCAGACTCATCATCCCCCCTATGCTTTACCTTTGATAGTCCCTTAGCAATCACTTATTGGAAATAATAAGTGAATGAAAGAGAAGAAAATAAAAGCAAAGAAATTAGGACAATTTTAAGTATTAAACTTATCTTCATAATATTGTAGTTTGGAGCTCTGTCAGACCTTTGGATTATTAGTGTGGCGAATCTTATTGGGAAACGTATTTAAAACCTAACAACTTTCAAGTTCCACAAGACTCCTATGCAGATCGCCTCAACAGTCAGGTCATAACAAGTATACATACACAATTTCTTATGACTATGAATCTTTACTTGTATTGTGTAAGTGAAATATAGCTCCCCATCTCAAAAGTAGCAAAGAAACAACCTCTCTCAACAAGGTAACTCTAGTCCCCCGGTCTAGCAACTCTTTCCTTGAGGAGGGGGGATATTCTCTTGTAAGTTCAAGTACAACCAGCTCAAGAAGAGGATATGGAGAAGAGAATGGACGATAACGTGTATAGCTTACCTATCCTTGGATGCATGACAAGTGTAGCCAAGTCATCCGCTATTAGCTTACAAAAATTTGAATTTGAAGCTCTTTTTTTTCACTTGTATATACACTCCTGCAGGCATTTTATTTTTCAATTAAGCATGTCCACTTTTTGAGATTCTGCATTTTTTCTTTCTTTTTTGTTTTTTTAATATATATACAAGGTGCATCATATACATAGGATTTTTTCCACGAGAGCTAGTAGACTATCCCTCTTTTTAAGCATTATTGCAACCCCTCAACATCCTGTCTTTAGACATCAATGCCACTAGATCAGGTTGAGATGCACAACCCTCCCTAGAGGAAGATGAGAGGTTCCGCCTAGATGTACTATCGTCGTATGCTACTCCAAGCCAAAAGATTCTGCCTCCTCACTACCACCTCCATGAAGAGTTACGTGCAGAGTGCTTGTCCAAGATAAGCCATGGTCTAGAAGAATCATGTGTGTGTTGTTAAATATCTACTTAGAGTGATCAAGACGACATGTGGACATAGTCTTATGGACTCAAAGAATTAAGTCAATAGGACCTGAAAAGTCCTAACTCCAATTCTTATAAGGTTCCTATGAAATTAAGTGGATTAAGGTCCAAGTAAGCTCCATTCTTTAATTTTATTCTAGACTTAGTTTTAGTGTCAATATTATCGAGAAAAATGCACATGCAAATGCAAGCAATATATGTACAATGTAAAGAAAAGAAAGAAATTTCTTTTTTTAATAATTTTCTAATTTTGATCTTTTTATGGATATTTGGAAAATAGAAAAAATGATGCACACTTGAAAAAAAGATTTTTTTGAACTATAAATATGCACATTTTTATAGAGTTTTGGTTATGTAGTTTTTAGGTATTTTTTTAAAGAAAAAGGGTTAGTAATATATACAAGTATATACAAGGAATTCTTTTATGTAAGATGATTTTTTTGTTTTTTTTTTTAATTTTATTTTTTTATTTTCGTTCTTTTATTTTTTAGATTTTATAATTTCGTTGTTTTTTGTTTTATATCATTTTTTGGTTAAATATTTTTTTATTTAAATTTATAATCTATATTTTTTAAATTGTTAATTTTTGTTTTTTTGTTTTTTGTTTTTCTTTTTTTAACTTCTCTTTTTTAATTTTTATAATTTTAGTTTTTTATATTTTGATTTTATTTTGTTTTTTATTTTTTAATATTATTTTTTCTATTTTTTTTGTAAATATGGAAGAGGACTAAAGTTTATATACACAAGCACATAGATTTTACACATTTATATAGATATCACAAAAATAACCATAATAGAAGTACGAGTTATGTCTAAAGTATATATACAATATATACGACACCCCATATACTTAGCTCAAACAATGTCCTTATTGTGATTAGAGAGTGACAAAGTAATACATAACTCGTGCTAAGTAGAGAAAAGTGAAAAGACTCCTATGCTACAACAACTCAAAGAAAATATGAAAAAAATAGAAGTCCGTGATCCCCCCTATATTTAGGATCAAGTACTACTAAGTATAGAAGACTGTACAAGAGCGAAAAAATCGATGAAGAGAATGTACGGACTTAGCGGCTCGACTTGCCCCCCTATACTTAGGGTAGATTAACCTTAAGCATAGAATATCAATAAGTTGGAGGACAATTAAGAGATCAAAAGAATAAAAACACAAAAAGGACGATATGATCAACATCACCCCCCTACACTTAGGGTAGAGTATCCCAAGGTATAAGCAACAACATGAGTGATGAATAGGACGAATGTGAACAACACAAACCATTTACCCTCCATATACATAGGATAAAGTACATCCTAAGTATAGCACACATATATAGACAAGATGTGAACGATAACATGAAAGAAAGAAGGAGAAAATCAAGATGAAACACATATATACAAGTTATACATTGTTGAGGTGCCTCTCAACAAGAGCTAGAGTTTATGCCCCTAGTTGGGCACAAAGGCTAGGAAAACAAAATATCAAGGTTCATGACAACATTTGTAATGCGAATACCGTATTATCTTTGTTGTCTTGGTGTGAGAACAACGTGGTCAACAATGTAAACGAGGACACCCAGATAGGTAATCAGGCGGGTGTCTGCTATTGGGTAAATAGATGTGTAGATAAGCTCGAGCACCGGTAGCAAAAAAGAAATCTTCGCCTCATGGTCAAGATGGAGTGAATGTGTAGAGACGAAAAATGGAATGTGGAGAAAAAAGGATCAGTCATGGAATTCTCCACGTTAATCACTGTATCGAAAATGTATGGAAGGTCACAATCAGGAGACTCAATAAGAAGTAGATATCCAATGCATGTAATGAAAAGAACTAAGGGAAATTATCGAATATCTCAAAGGTCGGCTCATCCTTGCGAGGGTCGTCAAGGAGAGAAGAAAGATCAAGAACATAATGATCAGAAGTATCGAAAGAATAAGAACATTCAGAATAATCAGAAGACTTGATCTTGTGATCTGACAAATCGAATGCGTAAACAGGGATTAAAACTGATTACATAGTACACACCACCCGCAGATAACCCTTGGGGAGATGTGAGAAATCAGAATAATTCGAGGGCGAAAACGGATGATTATATAAAAATAACAGGTTCTGAGCTTGGGAAAAGAAAAATCATCCAATTGATCAGGAATATCATGCTCAAAAAACTCTTGGTCAATATCAAAGTGATCATTAACCTGTTAATGTGAAGGTATCTGATTTTGGGAAATATTGGACAACATCTGGACCTCAGAGTGAATGGTGGCAGGGAGGGAAAACATGAGTGATGATATTTTTTCATTTTAGATTTTTTAGTGACTACTAATGATCTAGTGATGATAATCGTAACCAACTCAACACCAAGCTCAAACAAACACAATGCAAAACCCCAATTCACTAACTCAACGCAATGTGAATATCATGAAGGTTCGGGCATTTATCTTGTCAATTTTAGAGTTAGGTGATCAATAAAAAGTTCTACAAATAGTTAGGTTGGCTTATGGGACTGGGGCACTAACCTTAGAGTGTACGTGAGCAAGTAAATGTGAATACAATGAGGGGGTTGCTCTCCCAAAACAATGATGTGAATCAATTACATTTAATTTTAGGGGTCAAAGTGATATTAGCAGTCCCAATATTAACTTTTCAGTTTTCACTTTTTTGATATTTTTAAATAAAATCAAGTCTAACAAATTTTCTGATTTCCTTTATCCATATATCCACAAAACAGAGGGAGGAAAAGCCGATGCACGATTAAACACAATGATGCATGCATGGGTTAAGAGATGCATACCTTGTCGCTAGCACTCTGCATGCAAAATGATCTGCACAGAATTAAAATACATAAATTGTATGAACCTATATGATGCAAGTGAACCATCCTAAGATGATAGCTTCTATTATGGGAAGAACTGTTGCTAACTAATCAGAAGAGAGACCTGAGTCCGGTCTTCAAAGTCGCTCGGTGCTCGCCACAATAGGTCCTACTAACGTTGTATGCGACTTCTCACGGCACATGATTTCTAATCTAATTAAGTTAACTTTTTTTAGTTGACTAAGTCCGTACGTGGTCTATAGGAATAAATAATCTATTAGGTTATTTAGACCTTAGTTCTACCGAGCTCAACCAAATAATTAAAGCAATCAATAAGTGTCTCACGAAATGCGAGTGAAACACAGAAAAAAATAAGGCGATGGAAACAAAACTAGTGAGGTCCCCCAGTGCACCAACACTTGGCGAAATGGACCCCACAACAAATGAATGTTCGTTTACAAGATTTAAAATGCTAGAAATAAATAAAACAAAGTCTAATTTTTTTGGTTGGTCTCCTTCCAATCTTCTTCTCCTCCTCTCACGCTCTCCTGGACTTCAAGATGAATCAAGCCTCCTCTGCTTTGCTTGGGTGCTTCGGCTCTCCTAGGATCGCCTCCTTCTCTCCGTAGGCCCTCACAAGAAAAAGAAAAGAAAAAATGTGTAAGAAATACAATTATAAAATATGAGCAGGAAAAATGAAATAAATAAAATGAATATGAACAATAAAATATATGTGAAAAAATATAAACAAATATGTACAACCAAGAATAGCAGGTGAAAGAGAAACATAATTACCCTTGTCGTGCCTCCCCAGTAATGATGCCATTTTATTAACATGCTTTTCTTGGTTTAAATTGAAAGAATTATGAATAAGTTGTTGAAGCCCAATCAAGCATCAACAAAAAAATATTTTTTCTTCTCAAGCAAAATTAATAATAGAAAATATGTGAGCAAGAGATTTTTTTAATTAAATAACCTGTATAGCA
Organism: Ottelia alismoides; assembly: GCA_037367405.1. Taxonomy (NCBI): domain Eukaryota; kingdom Viridiplantae; phylum Streptophyta; class Magnoliopsida; order Alismatales; family Hydrocharitaceae; genus Ottelia; species Ottelia alismoides. Next base: position 392,648 of record JAZKJV010003504.1, on the reverse strand, counting down.
ACATGATCAAACTCCGGGAGGATACAATTCCTGAGGATTATTCAAATAATTGAAAAATCAATTAAGAAAAAATGGGATCTCAAATGCTAACTATCTTGCTTTTCGTGAAAATTTTATTTTTTTAATTTTTGATTTTTAAATTCTATTTTTTCTTGTTTACAAAATTTAAATGATTTTAATTATGCAATTTTTAAAATTTTCATAAATATAATTTTTAAAACAACATTATACACAAAAGAGATGCAATTTTTTAGATTTTTTTAATATGACAAGAATACTCTAAAATGTAAAAATAAAATATTTTTATGTTTTATGATTTTTTACTGTTTTTGTATTTTTTTAGAGTTTTTTATACTTTTTAGGATTTTGAAAATTAGTAAAATCAGGGAATAATACAAATAGCGAGCAAACCCGATTATTTTTGAATTTACAAATACCAAATAAATGCAAAAATTATGAAAATTATTTTTCCTAAAAATTTCAGGAAATCATCTACAATAAGGAACTAAAATCACAATTTTTGGATTTTTCTACAATTATATATGAGTTTTTAAGATTATTAGTATTTTTCTATTTTTATGGATTTTAAAAACAGCTAGTGCACGAAAATTGGACCGAAAATTAAATGCACAAAAATAAACCTAATCTGATTATTTTAATTTTTTATGCAATATTTCATTTTTTTATGATTTTTCTAATTTCAAATAGTGAAAAATGTGATGTTTTTATTTTTTAATAATATCAAATGCCAAGAAATTGCAATAAGAAATTTACACTATGAAAACATACACACCAGAAGCATAACATAATTTTTACAAATTTTTTGAGCAATGAAAATATTTATTTTAACAAGACAAAGCAAGCAATAATAAGTATGGAATTAAAGGGATTAAAATGCAATTTATTAATGTTTTTACAGCAAAAACTAACAATAAATAAGTTCAGGAAAGCAAAATCAATTTACCCATTTTTTTAAAGGGATTATGGCTTGATTCGTTTTCTCTTTTCATTGTTTCTTCCTCAGGCCAAGAGGAAAAGTGGGCGTCGCCTCTCCTTCCTCTGTTCTTGATTCCACCCCTAAGGGAAGGGAAGGGGGGGGGGCGACATCGTTCGAGCACAGTGATTGGGATGCAGATGGCTTCGAGTAGAGTGGGGCTGCACAAAGGAGGCGGCGTGCACTGCTTGTGGGTTGTGGTCCTCACGTTGGCAGTGAATGGCGATGCAGGAGGCCAGCGAGGCGTGGGAGGTCATGAGCTCCACTGGGCGATGGAAGATAGTTTCGGATCTGCGATGACTAGACCTTGATCCTGGGGAAGAGCGGTAGGGTTGCTCATGTCAGACTGTAGTCGACGCTGGGGAGCTTTGATAGAGGATCCACTTGAGAACAAGCGATTGGTGGTGGAAGCGCGGTGGTACTGGAGCGGCTCTAGAGATGATGAAGGGGGTTAGCGTAAGTTATCGAGGGCGAGGGCTCCTTATGCACAAAGGAGCTGGCGGGGCAACACCTGCCCCGCGGTTTATGTTTGCTCGTGTACGACAACTGTGCTCCATGCGATGAAGGTCGAGAGGGCTGCGAACTTCACCGGCGGAGTTCGGGAGGCGGCTCTAAGACAGATGGCAACGCACATCCTTACACGGTGGAGGTTTACGACGGTGACGGGTGGCGTTAAGGCAGGGCTCCTGTTAGCAGCAAAAATTTGCCGAAAAATATTAATTTATCTTATTTTTTATCATAAAAAACAAAAATGAAAAGCTTTTTTTTATTTTTTTTGTAAAAACTGCTAAATTTTTGTTTATTGTAAAAAAAGGAAAAAAATATTTTCGTATTTTTTTAAATCTTTCTTTAATATTTTCAAAAGATAACTATTGTATTTTATTTTAATTTTTTTCAGTAAATAAAATATATAAAAATGATATCCTACTCGAGCACGACGGCTCAGTCTAATATCAAATACGAAAAATGTGAATGGTTTTGGATCCAATGAAATGGGAGATCGGAGCCGTGTCTCCAGCCACCGTGTGTGATCAAAGATGAAAGATTGCGTGAGATAGAATGTGAAGCGAAGGGAAATCGAAGTTGGAAATGAACCAATCGTGTCCGATTGGGAATTTTGATTTAGAATAGTTAACTGCAATTAAGAGCTATGATTTAAAATTGAAAAAATGACAACGAATTAACTATGAATGATTATCTACGATTAATATCAAAAATAAATTGAATAATGGATCTCACCACGGAGTGGTCAAATGCTGTAATCGCCTCGATGAATGTCGCCTCGCAGTCGTTGGAAGGCTCAGAAGCCGGGCGCCCCTTCAACGAGATTGCTCTCGTATAAAATATGCTCGCCTCCAAAAGATTGATCCAATTGAAATGAGGGTTAATGACCCATATAAATAGAAAAGAAAAGAATTTGAAATTCAAATCTGAAATGAGATAAAGATTAGAAAAAAAAATTTGAAATGAGATAGAGATAAGAAAGGAAATTAGTGTTAAAAATCTTTACATAAATTTTATTTATTTATTTTCGTCACTTAATTGAATTACATAATAAATGTTTAATTTTTTATTTTTTGTGAGGGTTATTTAAGTGATTGAACAATATACATAGACTAAATACATATGGTATGTTATATATAGTAAAAGAAGGAAATTATTTTATTTTTTTTATTCTAAAAGTTTTGTATTTTTATTTTTTGTTATTACTTTTATTTTTAAATAATTATTAGAAAATATTTACAAATATATTATGTACAAATAAATGGTAAAATTGCACAGACCACACCAGAAAAAGGTCTTTCAAACCGTAACTCCAAAAAGAATGAAACCACAACCATTTTAAAGATTTAATTTAGAATACAATGGAAGTGAGTTTGTTTCAATTTGAGAGTCAGAATTGGTCTTTCAATTATCGCTTTATGGCTTTTTCCGAATGTGGTTACTTTTATTTTTTACATGATTTTATTTTGCAAACATTTTTATTATTTAGGAAATATTTTTATTTGCAACACTTATTTTGATAATTATTTAATTTGAAGTAATTTAGTATAAATAAAATATTGTAAGTATACAAATATTTACAACACATATTTTTTTGAATTTTCTGATTAAGGACCCTATCTCCCCCTACTTTATTCCAGGTTGATCACATCAAGTCTTGACCTACTCTCAGGGTTCGGGTAAGCCTGTATCTATTACATATATGCATTATTTTTTCTTTTCTTTTTTTTTCTTTATTTTTTCTTTATTTATTTTATGTTAAAATAGTAAAAAATGTACAATATTTACATATAGATGCAAGTTAGTAAGAAGATGGAGTTAGTATTATGTACATGTGTTTTATAAAGGACTTTAAGAAAAAATAAATGTATAAAGATGACGAAATGCAAATTCATCAACCATCCCCCTATACTTAGGATCAACTAATCCTAAGTTTAGCATATTGTAACAACATGCAGGGAGGGCTGAGGGTGGGAATGAACCATCACAACGATTCAACCTATCTTACCATATACTTATGGTAAGATATTCCTAAGTATAGATAGGAATATCAACAAGGGAGTAGACAAGTGGTGAGAATGAACAAGTTACTTCACTCACCCCCTATAATTTGGATGAAGCATATCCTAAGTCTAGAAGCAATGAATGAGGAATACAAAGAAGGAAATACAAAAAGAAAAGAAGAAAACAAGAAAAGAAGAAAATAAGCAAACTAAGGAAGATTTTTTAAGGGACATTATCTGAATCTTTCAATGCTATTGAGGTTGTGGTTACTCCTTCAGTGCATATCAATTAGACAGAATCGATAATGACCAGGAAAGTGTCATGTGTAAGGTAAGGCTTCAATAACTGGCCATTGATGACAAACGATTGTCCATAAGGAGAAAATTATGATATCACAATGCTTCTTTTGTCACGTACTTCTTGCACTCTGAATGGACATATCGATTTACTCTTTAATTTTTCTGAGAATATCTTCAACTTTGCATCAAATAGCCATACTTTCTATCCAATCTCGAAGGTCTTTCGTCCGATGTGTTGGTCATGCCAGTGTTCAACCTTCTTCTTGTACATAAATGTGTTATTATATGCACAGTCTCAGAATCCCAAGAGCCTGTTCAGATTATCTTTCCTTTTCTTACTAGCTTTTTGTGAGTCTAAACTGAAAAATTTAATTGCCCACAATGAACTATGAATTAATTCCATGGGCAGGAGGCATGATTTTCCATATACAAGACGGTAGGGCGACATGACCAAGGGAGACTTGTAAGCGGTTATGTTTGCCCAAAGGACAGAGTCCAAGAGTTGGGACTAATTCTTCATGTCTGACTTCACAAGCTTCTGCAAATTGTCTTGATTTCTCTATTTAATAGTTCTACCATTCCATTGGTCTAGGGATGATAAAAAGATGCGACTCGATGCTCAGTGCCTTAATCCTTCATCAATTTCTTGACCTCCCTGTAAATGAAGTAGCTACCCCCATTTGATACTAGTATCTTCAGAATCCTACACTACGAGATGATGTTCTATTTCAAAAAGCGACAAACTGTACAGATGTCTGCGGCTTTAGCATGGATAGCTTCAACCCAATGAATCACATAATCAATAGTAAGAAGGATGTGCTCATATCCCTTACTGCTGAGGAAGGGTCCCATGAAATCGATGTCCCAAGCATTGAATACATCTGTAATCTTAATGAATTTCAGGGATATTGAATCCTTAGTTGTGAGGGTACCTTTTAATCTTAGACAGTTAGTACAACGCTTAATGTATGCTGCAACATCCTTGAATAAGGTAGGCCACCAAAGGATAAACTACAATACTTTCATGGTTGTTCTATCACTAGAGTGGTGTCCACCAGATTCAAGCATATGATAATTCTCAAGGACATTGAGATGCTCCTCATGAGGGATACACCTACACCAAATGTAGTCCGTTCCTTCCCTGAATAAGAGAAGATCTTCCAATTAGTAGAAATGGACAGTAGACAAGGACTTGTCCTTCTTGATTTGCATTCAATCTTGTGTAACTACACCAGAGATGAGGTAGTTCACAATATTGGAATACCAAGGGAGTGAATCCACCACTAAAACCGATTCATCAGGAAAAGGTGTCTAAGATGGGTGCACTTCTCAGTGGAGGCTCCTACTGCTCAATTATGAAGAGGTGATCTGCTACCACATTTTGAATCCCAAGCTTGTCTTTGATTTCCAAGTGGAACTCATGGAGGATAAAGATCCATCTGATCAGTCTAGGCTTGGCATCCTTCTTCTGCTGTAAATATCTGATAGCAAAGTGGTCAGTATAGATGGTTACTTTAGATCTAAGAAAATTGGATTTGAACTTCTCAAGGGCCAAAACCACTGCCAGCAATTATTTCTCTGTGACAGTATAGTTTCTCTGAGATTTGTCTAGTGTTTTACTAGCATAGTGAATGGCATAGGATGCCTTGTCTTTTCTTTGTCCTAGAATAACCCCAACTGCAAAGTTTGATGCATCCATCATGATATCAAAAGGAAGAGACCAATCTGGCGGTTGTATGATTGGAGGTTGAGTAACTAGCTCCTTTAACTGATTAACCGAATGGAGAACCTACTGATTGACATTAAACTAAGTCTTCTTGCATAATAATTCTATGAGAGGCCAAAAAATATGGCTGAAATCACGAATGAATCTCTTGTAGAATCCCACTTGCCCTAGAAATGACCTCATGCTTCTGACTGTCTGAGGTGGCTCTAACTTAGCAATCACATCCACCTTTGCCGGGTCAACTTCTTTGCCATATTTGGAAATGGTGTGACCTAGAACAGTCCCATCCGTAAACATGAAGTGGCTCTTTTACCAAGATAGTGCAAGATTTGCTTCCCGGCATTTATGTAGTCCTCAGTCTAGGTGCTGAAGATAAGAATTGAAACTATCACCATAGATGGAGAAGTCACCCACATAAACCTCAAGAAAACTGCCTACCATCTCGGCGAAAACTACAAGCATGCATATTTGGAATTTAGCAAGTGAATTGCATAGGCCAAAAGGCATTCTCCTCAAAGCATAGGTATCAAACGAGCAAGTGAAGATAGTATTCTCTTGGTCCTCAGGGGAAATTACCACTTGGTTGTTCCCAGAGTACCCATCTAGAAAGTATAAACTCCTTGCCAGCTAGTCATCCCAATACTTTATCAATGAACGACAAGGGGAAATGGTCCTTCTTGGTTGATGTATTAAGACAACGGAAGTCAATACATACATGTCACGATGTCATTATCGGAGTAGAGATCTACTCTCTGTCATTTATAACCACATTGAGCCTGAATTTCTTCAGAACTATATGTAGAGGGCTCACCCATTTTGAGTCATAGATTGGATAAATGAATCCCGCATCACACCACTTTGTGTTCTATTTGATGACGACGTCCCACAAATTTGGGTTCAGTCTCCTTTTAAACTCTCGATACAATTTGGCATCATATTTCAGATAAATATGGTGTGAGTACAAAGTAGGATTTATCACGTGGAGATCAGATATCTGCCAAACAAACATCTTGCGGTTCCATTCTAGAACCTCGAAGAGTCGAGATTCTTGATCCGGGGTAAGTCTGCTGCAGATGATGACCGGATACATGTTCTCTTGGAAGCATACTTTAGGCCTGTTGGATGTGGCTTTAATTCAGGTTCTGATCTGGCCTTCTTCTCGCTGACTTCAGAAACTTTGCTTGTTGGAGGATGATTTGTCATAACTTTACAAGTAGTATTGCTCACCTCAGTTTCTTTCTATTCAACTGATAATGTGCCAAATGGATTTGCATTGAATTCATCATGTGCGGACTGTTGTGAATCGTCTAAATCAAATAGATGCATCAACAAATTGGAATCTGTATCCCAAGTGGCATCAGAGCTCATATTGATTGTGCTTTCCTAGTCATCCTCAGGAGAAAGGATTTGAGGGTCCATTTGTCATTCAAAGAGAGGTTAATATCTCTGAAATCTGCAATCAAGTCATAGTGTGCTTCAGGAGAGGCTACCTGACTTTCATCAGATCCAATCTTTGGCTTACTGTCCATGTCTATTGTAACTCTGTGATTGCTCGAGCTAAACATGATCTTCCCATACCCATAGTCAACTATGGCCACTATGGTACATAGGAATGGCCGTCCAAGGATAATAGGGGTATGCAATAATGGTGCTGGTGAGTCCATATCAAAGACCACAAAATCATTAGGAAAATGCATATCCTGCACCTTTACTATAACGTCTTCTGACAAACCTCAAGGTCGCTTGATGGATCAATCAGAATTCTTGAGAGGACGAACCCGAATTCTTGTAATACTGATGAGGGCAGGTGGTTGATGGAAGAACCACTTCAAGTAAAGTTTGATCGAAAATCTAGTCAAAAATCTCGCATTTAATCAAAGGCGATCCTTTTTTCTTGCTTCCTTTGAGGGATATTGCTAATAGCTACGGCTATAGCCATGATGAGGATATGCTTCTCAACTTGCTGGCATCTTTTGTTACGAGATGGCCGATGCTTGTTTGTATATGACTCCTTGAAACCTTTCTTCACAACAACCATGTATTCCATGGATTTCATCAATGGAATCTCAACAATCAAATTATAAATAATATTCACAACTCTAGGATCACATAATGCACTTTTTCGTTTTGTATTTTTTTGGAATTTCCTATTTCATTTGGAAAAGGAATATTTACAATGTTGAAATCAAAAGCAGTATTCTTATTTACAACAAAATTCTTGTCCATAAAATTCCATACATTTATCTTACAAAAAGGTGTACATGCTGGAGATAAAGATTTTGTAGCTGGTGGAAAAGCAAAAAGGTGCAGTCTACGTTCCGTCGATGGGTGTCGGATGCTTATAGCTACTCCGTGGCTTGCGTGACTTCACATCAACTGCGATCATCTTTTTGGTCTTTTTGATCTTGCTGATATTTTTGTTCTTTTTTGTTGGTGGAGATAGGGATGGGTCGCAGCTGGCATGGCTCCTCCTTCTTCCCCATATGAACATGTAGTTGCCATGGCTGATGTAGAAGATGATGATTCACATGTCAAAGCTTTATTCATCCCTATTATAGTGGTAGATGGGGGCAAAGTCCTACCTCTCCTGAGAGTGACACCATTAGATAAAACAAAATCATGATTATTTAACTCGATAGGCACATAAACGACATCACATTCTACCTGCTCTTTCCTCTTTAAATTATCAGGGTGAGCAGGAATAGGAGTTTTAGTTGTAGTCAAGTCGTTGAGATTCTTGGTCATCTCTGCTAGACCCTTCACGAGTTGAGCCATGCAATCTAGGGTAGGGTTCACTGGAACCTCCTCAGAATTTTCAACATGCAGACTACGTTGTTGCTGATGGTTGGGAGACTGAGGCTATGACTGTTGATGTTGTTGAGATGGAGGAGCGAGGTGATACTGTTGATATGGAGGAGGGGATATTGCTGCTACTGTCCAGCCGCATACTCATAATACGGTTGTTGATGACGGTAGTGTAGATGTTGGTATTGTTGAGATTGTCTATAGTTTCCTTACTATAGAGATATGCGATGCTGGTATTGAGGCTGAGATTGAAAGGACTGAGGAAAATGACCACCCTGAGGTTGGCGGTAAGGTCGGTTGGTTGTTAGCTGGCACTTCTGTTATCACATAGGATGGGACAACTATGCATGATTTCTCCAAACACCGTTTACTTCTTGGATCCGGGGTGGTGATGGAAATGTTGGACTAGAAGATGGGAGGAAGTCTGGATGGTAGACCACCATTGACTACTGCGGTAGTGCCTGCTTGGGCGCCTACATGTAGTATACGTGTTAGATGGCTCGTTGTTGTTAACTCAGCTGAGGCTGATGTGGAGGTGATAGTTCATCCTTCTTATCAGTAGTAGTCTCTGATGATGGTACAATCTACTGAATAGAATTGATAGCGATCACCAGCAACTCCATCTGCTTAATGATTTGATCCATCTTATCTAGATTTTGTGTCCTATGTTCGATCAGAGCAAGCTTCTTGAGATCCCGTGACCGAGTTTCGATAATGTCAACTTTTCAAAGATGACCCCCGATGATACTGAGTGGAGCTCTCATCTTTCTCTGCCTCATGAGATGCTGCCATGTGAACTGGCTTCTGGAGGACCTGTGGTTGTCTTTGATAAGCACGCGATGAAGATAAGACAACCTCACCCTCGGCCATTTCTTTGAAAAGCTATCATACCATGTCTTCATCCTTGTTAAAATGTGATCGTCCGCATGCAACATCCCCTAGTATCTGGCTCTCTACATTCAAGTCCCTGAAAAAGAGCTGGACTATACTGGTCCTTGGTATCTCATGGTGGGGGAATTTCTCGTGTAGGTCTGTAAATAACTCACAAGCTTCATGGATAGATTCATGGGTGGTCTGGGAGAAGTTGTTGATCTTGGCTCGCATCTGGTTGAGCTTCCCGAGAGGGTAGAATTTGTGAAGGAACACATATTTTAGTTCCTCGCAAGTTACCACGACATTTACCAAATGATTGAATTAATAGAGGACCTTGTCCAGTAAGCTTGAGAAGAACACTGTCATCTTCATTATACCCAACATAATGTTAGGGGTAGATGGTCGTCCTGCAGATGTGAGAGAACTACTTCAGGTGAATGTACGACTCCTTGTTGGTTTTCCCGTGAAATGAGGGGAGGAGCACAAGGAACTAGGGCTTGAGCCCGAAGTGAGCATGAATTGGTGGGATGCAAATCCATTCAGTCATCTGGCTGTCTCCAAGATCATATGTCTTTTTCAGTGTAGGTTGAGGGTTCTCATTCCCTGACCCCTGCTCTTGGTTTGGATAGTCACATGGTATTTCTCCACCTCCTCCTGCATGCATCTTCATTACAACATTCAGCATATCCTAAAATGCAGTTTGGGCTAGGGCTTGCTCTATCAGTTGCTGCTGTATGGATTGGATGGAAGCCAGCAACTGAGCATTCACCTGATTATGATCTCACATCAGTCCCTACTCTAGTTGGGTAGTCGTTTCCCCTTTCCCTTTCCTTAAGGAGCCATCCCTCGATCTGAGTCTGAAGAAATGATTTTTGGATTGGGATCTAAGACTAGGGTTGGCTTCTATCTACAATATGAGAGAGTCCCAATCAGACCATTTGAAATTGAATTTCTAGCTACCATGATGAATATGAGATTAGGGTCAATGTCAGGTAGTTGTGAATGGAATAGAGATGTAGACTGTAATCGACCTCTACTCACAATGAGTGAGAAGGGGACAAGAGTAGTCCCAATTTATTTGGTGATAAAGAGGGGGGGGGGGAGAAAATGAGGAGTCTATAGATCGGTTTGCAATGTCCGAATCGGGTTCTCGGGAATCACCTCATATTTATTGACAGTGTCAAGTCCATGGAATCGATGTGGGTATCGACGGAATCCTGACTAAATCATCCATGTATCGTCATCAAGGAGCAAGAGAAGATCGATATGGGAAGAAAGATACGATGGTTAACGAGGAATAAAAAGGAGTGTGGAACAGTAGAAAGGCTCAAAATGAGCAGGGGGACAAGGAGAAGACACTCATAACAAAATTTACGTAAATGCACAGGATTTGTTTTTTCAACCTTAATCTAGATCCATACAAATGAAATACAAAATTAGATTCACCAACTGACACCATGCGAAGCCGTAAAGGATTAGATATTTATTATCTTTTAATTTTTAGAGTTGTTATTTCAGGCATATCTTACAACAAGTCCTTAGCACATTAACCCTATATAGGAGAGAGTACTACCAAAAAAGTATGTTATACTTGTCTTCCTCCTTTGTAACCTATAGTCTGCACTTTTTTAGGTCCTTGTAACCCTTCTTTAATCTCTACTCTATCAAATAAATAGAGGGAGCAAGCTTATAGGAAAAATCGCTACTTCGGACCTTGCCTGCAATGGAATCACCCATGAGCTTGCAAGGACCTACTCGGATGCAAACCAAAGAGACAAACACACTCGTGAGGGAGTGGAGTAAGCTCAGTACTTCAGACCAAGTCGATGTTCCACATAGGGCATGCTGACATGGCCCTACTCTATCACGTATGATACAAGAGCCATTACTTCAGAAATCTGGGCGATACACAAGGTAGTTAGAGACTGGATTTTTGGCTCCAATCCCTAGCAGGTCATGCCTTGCTCATGTGAGAGGTTTTGAACCCCTCCTAAGGTACCAGAAAACAATAAGGGCTTTATGAACCCAATGCAGTGACTGTCCATTACAGATTTTTATTAAGGTTAAAGTTTATTTAGTAGTCCTCTTGTTTTAATTTCTGGGGTTTTCACTTTTTTGGGCATTTTGCATACAAGTGCCTAACAATTTTTGTAGATTTTTATCTATGTCCTAGGTGCTCAAAATCAGAGGGAGATAACGAAAAAGTCGTGTAAGTTGATTCAATGGTGGAAATCTCACAATTGAATCTAGTGATGCATCGTTGAGTTAGAGGACTTATAATGCTTGCCAAGTCTCTCCATGTGGTAAGCAAAATAGAATTATGAAATCTATCTATATGGCAGTGTGCAATAAAAAAATTCCCCTAAACAGTAGATGCTATTAAACATGAAGAACCATTTATTAATTATTCAGAGACAAACCATACTGCATGGTCTTGGAGACATCTCGATGCATGCCATAACGGGTCCTGTTAGCATTGTATGATGTTGCTGGCAATACATGGGTTTAAATCCAAATAACTAAGATTTATTTGTTTGACTAGATCTAATCATAAGAGACTATGGGAGAATGCAATTCTTATAGGATTTGGACCAAATTACTGATCCAAGCATCCTACAAGATAAAGGCTCATGAACATAAAACTAATAAAAATAAGGCAGAAAACCGAAAACATCATGAAACAAAATAAAAGAAGGTGGTAGAAACAAAGGAAAATTATAACAAGGCCCCCAGGTGAACAAACACCCAAGCACTTAACCTCATTGTGTAGAGTAGTGTCCAAGTATTTAATTATTAAAAGTAAATAATCTCTCTCTCACCAATAAATAAATATAGTCTAAATCTATGCTAAGCTACCTCTCCTTGCCACATTTGCCACTTCTCTAACTGGTCAAAGCCTGAAGACCAGTGTCTACTAAGCTTGGCTGTATCAACCTCCTAAGAAGCCGTCCTCACGTATCAAGACCTCACAACAAATACAACAATAGAGGTATATTAGCGCATATAATCAAATAATCAAATTAATGTACCAAAAATAGTTATGTACAAGTTATAAAGGAATCACTAAATATGCATAAAGAAATGAATAAATAATTGAAAAAAAATCAAGAAATGAGTAAACGAATGTACATAATAGGCTACAAAATAGGCTACACACACTACTACTGGCAACGACGCCATTTGATGACCACTGAATTCTAAGGGTCATATGGTTTCACAAGGAGAAACCAGAGTTGATGTATTGACCACTCAAAAGACCATGCAATTGGACCACAATATAAATCCAGTAATGAATAGCAAAAATGTGGAGTGAAAATTTATTATTCTCTACAAAACTAGGTGTATAGAAATCATGCAAGTAGAGGACGAACCACACAGAGCAAACCATGTAGCCTACAATTATTACTAATCAATGTGTGGTGTGTTCAAACTTGTCTCTTATCCCCTTTTCAGGTTTTTAAGCTTATAATTATATATATATATATATATTGATTTTCTGATTTTTATCTTCTTTTTATGTTTTCAAATTTTCAAATTTCTTTTCTTTTTAATATATAAGAATGATATATATATACAATATGTATAAAATAGATAATATATACATAGAAAATATAAAAATAAATAGTCCAAAATTAGGAAACTACCCACTAGTACAACCCTATTTTTTAAGGTTTTATAAATATATTTAGCTATTTATAATATTAATAGTTAAATAAAACATATATAAGTAGATATACACTACAATAATTAGTATATAATAAAAATTCATAGAATAAAGTTTTTGTGTTTTATATATTTTTCTAATGTTTTTTGTACTTTTTTTGGAATTTATGCTATTTTTATGCATTTTAAAGTAAAATATATCACAAATTAGAGATTCAATAAATAAGCCGAATTGACTTGGTGATTAAAAATAAAAAATAAGGTTCAAAATCTTCCAAATAAATTTTAATAGATAAATATTAATATGAAAAAAAACTATAAAATAGAATGATATGTTTTTGGGTTTTTTATGTTTTTTCACATTTTACTGGACTTTGGAGCTTTTAATTTTTAGTCTATTTGTTTTTAGGGATTTTTCATCTGGAGTAAGTAAACACTAAAATAGACAACATATATTTAATGGGATTTTTTCAAAACTTTTTTCTTTTTTTGGTTGTTTGTAATTCAAACATTGGTAAAAACATGGTCATTTTAATTTTAATTCAATTTTAATAAATAGTTTAAATAACAGAATTTCAAAAATAAATATGGCATGTGAAAATACATGTTAGCAGATAGCTAACCGTATTTTGGCTTAATTTTTGGAGCACAATGCTACTTTTAATAAATGAAATCCAAGCATCAATAATACATGATCTAGGAAGGGTATATTTGCAATTGAAATAAAAGGAGAGGGATCATGTGTAATTTTTCTAGAAATATACAATTTATATCTAACGTTATTGGACTCAACATAAATACAAAAATCCGCAAGGGTGTATACTTGCAAAATGACCATCTCACGTTGGACAACACATGAGGTGACCTGGCACGAACCTAAGTATAATATGCAAGACTATAGGGGTCTCCATGAAAAATATCCTCATTTTTTCACAATATATAATTTTTTACAGAACTAATAATTAAATAGAAAAATTAAAGGTAGGAGATTTGCAATTTACCCAAAATGTACGGAGACAGACGGTCAGATGGATTCACTTATACACGTTGCGCTCTATCTTCTTGCCATACTCCTTCACCGATTGATGCTTCAAATCTGGTCTTGATGCTCTATCAACGACTAAAGTACGCATCGCCTGGATGGCTGGGAACACAACTGGGAAAGTGATGAAATGAGATTTATCAAGGGTCGTGTTAATCCACAAGGCGGATCAACAGTCGATGCGGTGACCGCTCAATAATCCTCAAATCAATCAACAATTAACCCACAAAGCAAGAATGTATCAATTAAGTCCAAAAATAAATGTGAATTAATTTTTATTACTCTACAACAAAATGTATAGCGACAAGCATGTAGAGGTCGAACCACAGAGAGCAATACAAAATGCGTAGCCTAGATGTATCACCAAGTCATCCATGTGTGAAGCTTGTTTTTATGTGGGTTTTGGGTTTTTGTAATTTTTTTTTATATTTTTGTTTTTATAATTTTTATTTTGATTTTATATTTTATACTTTTTTTTTTATTTTCTTTTCTTTTTATATTATTAATTATATAAATCTATATACTATATATATATAAAGAGATATATATATATATAGGAAGAGAGAGAGAAGTAATGTAGAATACATATATATATTTATAAACATAAAAACTTAATATATAGACTTATATTTTTAATCTTCTCTCTTTTTTTTTATATATATATTTTTTTATATTTCTAATTTTTATGTACTTTTCAATTAAAAAATGTCCACAATATAGGACTAAATAAAGGGCCGTATATAGTTTGGGTTTTAAAAATATCAAATAATACCCAAAATTGCCCAAATTAATTTTCACATATTAATAATAATATATAGATAATTATAAAAGAGAGAAATGTATTTTTAGGGTTTTTAAAGAGTTTTTCTAATTTTTATGTTGTTTTTGGGGTTTTATGATTTTTTTTTTAATTTTCTTTTTCATATTTTTAGGGTTTTTCATTTTCTGGACTCAATAGATATATAAATATATCATATATCATTTTTTTGGAATTTTTCGAAAACATTTGCTAATTTTTTTGTATTTTCTAATTTAGACAGTACAAAAATGGCTTCTTTTTCATTTTTAATAAGTAGGAAAAATGCAAAAAATGCGAAATAAAATATGTGCGTGAACAAGCATGGCATGGAGCATCTACCCTAATTTTTGTGAATTTTTAGAAGCCATGTGGGTATTTTTAATAAATAGATAAAGAGACAAAAAGTAATTAAGCCTGGGAGGGGCATTTTTGCAAATAAAATAACATCCAGGGGCACAGGTGCAAAAATACCAAAACATTATAACGTGTTTTTGAATTTTAAGGACTAAAACTAATTAACTAAACCCGCCAGGGCCCCCTCGCAATTTAACCATCACGCGGGACAGCACGTGATCCGCACTCACAGGGACCTAAACGCAATTACAGAAAATGTAGGGTCCTTGTTGCAATTTTTCACAAAAATAATACACTGAATATTTTATTTAATGGACTAAACATAAATATGCAAATCTACAGGGGGACTTGTGCAATTTTACCACCTCACGTGGGACAACACGTGAGGTGACGTGGACTGGACCCAAGTGTAATATGCAAGAACTACAGGGGGTCATAAGCAAAATATCCACATTATTTACAACGTTATATTTTATTTACACTATTAAATATGAAATATACAAAAATGCAGGGGCTGGATATGCAAATTACCCCTAAAGTGCGCGCTGGCGAACGGTTGGGATTTCTTCACTTGCCACGTGTCGCTCATCCAACGGCTGGTACCGCTTCGCCGATGAACGCTTGAGATTAGATCACTTGAGGTGATCTGACGGTCGCTACGGAGCTCCATCCAACGGCTCTGGTTCAATCTGGGACCTTCGTCTTCATCCAACGGCGGAGGGGGCATCTGGAAGAACAGGGAAGAACCCTCGCCTGAGCGAGCTTCTCCCGGCTGGATCTCGCACCTCCGCCGTTCATCGCTGCTCCAAGGTGTCCCAAAAGCTTCCTGGAAGGTTCCTCTGTCGTCCGGAGGTGTTGGATCGACCAGAGGTACACTGGAGCACCCTCGCGAGGTCGGAGAAGAAGTGGGGCTCCAGGTACCTCCGGCGTGACTTGATTTCGCCTCAGGGTGCTTATTCGCGCACCAGACCTGCATGGGAAGATAGCATGGTTCGAGGGGATGCTCCTCGACCAAAAAGGTTGAAGCTGTGCAGCAAAATGAGGTGGAACGGAGGAGCTCCGACGAAGGGCGGAGGAGGAGCTCCGATTCGCCAAGACCTGGGGTCCTGGGTTGAACAAGTGTGTGCATTTGATGGAGAACTCGAAGGGGATGAAGATGAGGCGATTTAGGCGGTCGGAGACAGATGGGATCACAGTGGGGAAGTCGCCGGAGCTCAGCTCCGGCGAACTTCGAATTTCGGATTTTGGCCTAAGCCAGTCATCTAAATGCTAACCTAAGGACTGGAATTAAAATCTAATGCTAAAACCTAACTACTAAGCAAGAAAGAACATCTCTTATACCTGGGGGCCTCCAGGGAGCAGGGTGGTCGCCGGAGCACCACCGCGACAAAACTTCTCCGACCTCCGGCCAAGTCGAGGTGCTGGGCGACTCCTCCTGTCACGAGGAACACACCAGGAGCAAGAACAAGGCTTTTTGGTGGAGTGAAAATGGCCAACTTTGGCCGGGAAGTCGGAGGTTTTTATTTATAGACATTCCGAGGGACCCCCAATGACCGGCGTTTATTGATTAAACCAATGAGTATCAGATTGATCTAGGATCTTGGCGGGCATCATGGATGATCAGAGGACAAATCTTGTGAAGGAAGCGAGTGCGATGGTTCACTGAGCCAGGCGGGAAAAATGGCGGAAATCGGGGAAAAGACAGGTCGCGTGAAGTCAGACGCCTGGAGGTCCAGTTGACCTGCGGTCAACAGGCGCGACGCGCCCATTGGTCCACCTCAGCTGATACACGCCAAAATAGGGAATATTTCGTGAAATTGAATTATTTGGCATAGTAAATGATTTTATTATTTTTTTCCTATAAAATAAAAAATGTGTATTATTTCATGTAGTATTTATTTATGATTTTTATTTATTTTTTTGGATTATTTTATTATGGTTTTATTAAAATAATGTGTATATGTATGTATTTTATATATATTTTTGTATATTTTATTTTTAATTTGTTTATCTTATTTTATTATTTTATTTTCTTATTTTATGAATTTATAACTTATTTTTATGAGTATAAGGGTATTTTTGTTTGATTTTTATGTATTCATTTACATTTTCAAATAAATATGTATATGTATAAGTAAGTATACTTATAGGTATTTTACCTATAGATTATATACATCTTATTTATTTAGTGAGTTTTCTTTATTTTTCTTTTAGATTTGTATTTTTAATATGTGTTATGTGATATTTACAACATTATAACAAATGTGGATGAATAAAGAATAAAGGAATAAAATCCCCTTTTACATATAAGTGGTATAGGTATTTTGTCTATGTGGTACATAGACTTATTTTATTTTACAAATTATTTTTGGTTTTCTTTTAATGTCCATATGTATAAGTATTATATACATTATTCACAAGATTCTAAAAATATGAATTTGTAAGAATAATAACTATTGAATAAAATGAATATTTTAACCGGGTACTATATACAATGAGGGTCAAAAACCTAACTTCCACCGATGGATTCTAAAAATTATGAAACTATTTTTATAAAAGAGTTCATGAAATGCTATGTACAATTAAAGGTGAGTTTGGGTGATTTGGAGTTTTTATTTGCAAGATATGGGTCTGGGAAGTTGAGATTTTTGCTTTTTATTCTGGGTATAAAATGTACACTGAGTATTATTTTTGTACAAACTCAATTTTGTATTTTTATTTACATTATTATCTACAACTTTCATGTACAAAGTTTCTTTATTTGATGAATAAATAATTATGCATAAAATAGGTGTCAAAAATGCATAAAGGAATGAATAAATAAATGAGGTATTTATTGTATATCAGCCCTTATCTCCCCCTACTTTATTCCTTGTCGACCAATACCATGCTGGCCTTGGTCTCGGGGTTAAGGTCATAAAATATTTGCAATATTTTATTCCTTTTTCTTTTCTTCTCTTTATTCTATAATTTTGGCATTAAAAACCTTATTTAATGTACAATTAATGCAATGAATAATGAATGTTATTATGTACAAATTGATGCTATTTACATGCATTTGCCGGGGTTTTTGAGGCCAAAATGATAGAATAAAGGTGATGAAATGGAGATTCATCACCCCCCTATACTTGCCTTTGCTAGTCCCTAGCAAACACTTATGCAATAAGCGCAAAAAAGAATAAAGAAAAGAAAAGGAAAATGCAAGAAAAATAGAGTGAATTGGGGTGCTTTCAGTGCAATGCACGTCCTTACAAAATCTGAATTTGGAGCTCCTGTCAGACCTTGGGTGCGAAGGTGTGTGGAACCTAGTCGGGAACCAAATTTAAAACACAACAGCCTTCGAGAGTCACAGAACTTGGTTCAAATCACCTCAATAGCCCGGTCAGAACTAGCCTACATCATACGCAAACCCTTATGACTATGAAGCTGACTTGTACAGTGTAAGTGATAGTGGCTCCCCACCTCAGAAGTGGCAAAGAAACAACCTCCCCCATCCTGGTAACTCTAATGCCTCGGTCTAGCAACTCTTTCCTCGAGAAGCGGGGTATTCCCTTCTAAGTTCAAGTGCAACCGGCTCAAGAAGAGGGGGAAGAAGTATAGACTTTTGGAAGCTCAGCCAGTGTAGCCGAGTCTCCCGCTGCAAGCTTCATGAGATGAAACATGGATACCATAAGCTTTTGCTTTATTGAACTATATACACTCCGGTGGGGTTATTAAATTTTCAATCCGACCCACCACTTTTTTTGGAGTTCCTTTTTGCATTTTTTTTTATTGCATCTGTATAACATATCTACATGGTGCAGCATATATACAAGAAATTTCTCCTTGAGCCAGTAGACTATCCCTCTTTTGAAGCTTTATTGCAACCCTCGGCTTCTGTCTTTAGCCTTCATCACCACTAGACCAAGTTGAGGTGCACTTCCTTCACTATAAGAAGAAGAGAGGTTCCGCCTAGAAGTACTACCCTCATATGCTACCCCAAGCCAAAGGAAACTGCCTCCTCACCACCTCATCCATGGAGAGCTATGTGAAAGGTGCAGGTGTCCAAGTTAGGTCACGGCCGACAAGAGTCATGCGTGTGTTTCGAAAAGTTCTAGTTAGTCCACTGAGGTGCCTTGAACCCAGCCCTGATTTCTCAAAGAATTAAGTCTGAATAGACCTGAAGTACCTTAAACCTAGTTCCCATAAGGTTCCAGTGCAGTTAGGTGCAGTAAGGTCCAACCGAGCTCCACTCTGAGACTTTATTAGACTGATTCAATCATTAAGCTCACTCAAAAAGAATATGAATGGTATGCTTTTGCTTATGCACAATGAATGATGCAGTTTTTCACAACGAAGCAAAGAATGTTTTTACACAAAGAAATTTTGCAAACAAAATAAGAGCTTGACACATACAAAGAGTATCTACCATTATTTACACGGGCGTACTGCTTTATTTTCAAAATATAGGAATTTATACAGACTTTACATGGAATAGTTTATTTAGGTTGTTGAGAAAGAATTTTATGTACTTTATTTCTTATTTACAGGTATTTGTAATATAGTGATCTTATCCTTCAGTTCTTAGTTTTGAAAATAGTTTTGCAAACTATAGTACACGATAATTTTTGCAATCATTTACACGCATTTGAAAACTATTTTTGCAAAGAATTTTCACACTATATGTACATTTTTCGCAATAATTTTGACAAGCATTTTTCAAAACATTTGCACATAGGTTTTTGAAATCCTTTCTTTCACACAAAGAAAAAAAATTTGCAATCAACACAGTTTCACGTATTTGAAATCATTTCACATCAAATTTTCTAAAACTGGTCACACTATTTTTCAAATCATACTGTATAGGTATCTGATTTATTAATCAGTAGGTACAAGAGAAGAAAAATTGTTTTTGACGTATAGTATGGTTCTGTTCTTATAAACTTTATTTGGCTTATTCCTTATTTACAAATGAAAGATTTTTGTGCAAATTCCTCAGACTTACTCGAGAAACATTTTCACAAGGGTTTTCGAAAACTCTAGTCCAAAAATAATTTTTGTAACATGTACACGCATTTGAAAATCCTTTTACAAATGTTTTACACAACATAGATAGATTTTTCAAAACACCTTTGACAATCAACTTTTCACAATCATTTGCACACTAATTTTCACAAAGTTTTTGCTTTCACTCAAAGAAAATAGGTTTTACACACAAACTAATTTTTCAATCGTTGAATACTTTTTCACGCTATTTTCAAACAACTTTCACAGGATTTTTCAAAGGAAAACGTTTCATACAAAACCCTTTTCTGACTTACTAGTCAGCATAATTACAATTAGCCTGAGGAACTCACAATCATCTTTTATTATTATAAAGCTACTTTTTACATTTTATTTTATTTTTCAGTATGAGTTATGGCTTTTAGTATATACACAGTATATACGACCCCCCTATACTTAGCTTGAGCTATGTCCTCATAGATCGAAAGGAGAAAGTAAAGACATAACTCGTACTTCATATAGACAGATCTAAAGAATAAATATGAACGAAATGAATGAATGAGAAGTTGACCGTCCCCCCTATACTTAGGATAAAAGAATCCTTAGTATAGCAGACTGTACAAAAAGCGGGGAGGGTCAAGGGTGAGAATACACTGATCGTACTCAGATTGTCTCCCCCTATACTTAGGGTAGGATACTCCTAAGTATAGAAGAGGAGACAATGGAGATGATCGAACTGACATCAAGAACTCTAGGTGCACATCCCCCTATACTTAGGACAAAGTACGTCCTAAGTATAGAAAACTGTCTACAAAGGCGGCACGTTTTAGATAGAAAAAGAAAATAGATAAGGAAAAGAAGAAAAGAAGAAAAGAAGAAAATCAGATCAATAATGGTTGGAATACATCGTCTGAATCTGTTGGTGCTGCAGGAGGTGTAGAGATATCCCCGGAGTGCACTAACTGAATAGAGTCAACAACGGCCAAGAACGAATCTGGTTCCAAGTAAGGCTTCAGTAGTTGGCCGTTGACGACGAAGGGTTGTGCGTCAGGGGACAATTCTGATATAGCAATGCTTCCGTTGTCACGCACTTCACATACTCGAAATGGCCCTGTCCACTTACTTTTTAATTTACCTGGGAATATCCGCAACTTTGCATCAAACAACCACACTTTCTGCCCAACATCGAAGGTCTTTCGTCTGATGTGCCGGTCATGCCAGCGTTTCACCTTCTCTTTGTACATCAAGGTGTTATCGTATGCGTAGTCTCGGAATTCCAAGAGCCTGTTCAGATCATCCTTTCGCTTCTGACCCCCTTTTCGTGAGTCCAAGTTACAATTACTAATTGCCCAAAGGGATTTGTGAATTAGTTCTACGGGCAGATGGCATGGTTTTCCATATACAAGACGGTAGGGCGACATGCCCAAGGGAGACTTGTAGGCCGTACGGTAAGCCCAAAGAGCTGAGTCCAGGAGTTGAGACCAGTCTTTTCTGTTTGGCCTAACAAGTTTCTGCAATATGGTCTTGATTTCTCTATTGGATAACTCCGCCATGCCATTGGTCTGCGGATGATAAGGAGATGCGACGCGGTGATCGATGCCGTACTCCTTCGTTAACTTCTTGACCTCTTTGTTGATGAAATGACTACCCCCGTCGGATATGAGAATCTTCGGTATCCCAAACCGCGAAATGATGTTCTTCTTCAGAAACTGGCAAACTGTTTTGCTGTCGGCGGCTCGGGCGGGAGTAGCTTCGACCCAACGACTCACGTAATCTACGGCAAGAAGGATGTGCTCAAAACCTTGACTATTAGGGAAAGGTCCCATGAAGTCAATGCCCCATGCATCGAAAACATCTGCTATCTGAATGATTTTCAGAGGCATTGAGTCTTTGGCAGTGAGTGTTCCTTTCAGTTGCTGACAATCAAGGCATCTCTTAGCAAATTCTGCTGCATCCTTAAATAAAGTGGGCCACCAGAGGCCACACTGCAATACTTTCGCTGCCGTACGATCTCCAGAATGGTGCCCACCAGATTCGAGCGAATGACAATGCTCGAGGACACTAGATTGCTCCGTCTGAGGAATGCACCTGCGCCAAATACAATCTGCTCCTTCCCTGAATAGAAGGGGATCTTCCCACTGGTAAAAGCGGATGGTCGACATGAAGTTGTTCTTCTGATTCTTCGTCCAATCCGAAGGTATTACCCCAGAGGCGAGGTAGTTTACAATGTCAGCATACCAAGGGAGAGCATCCACGGCTAAGATAGCTTCGTCAGGGAAGGTCTCTGTGATAGGTGCATCGCTCAAAGGAGAGTCGTGCTGCTCTATTCTGGAGAGGTGATCTGCTACCACGTTCTGAACTCCAGGTTTGTCCTTAATTTCCAGATCGAATTCCTGGAGGAGAAGGATCCAACGAATCAGTCTGGGCTTGGCATCCTTCTTCTGCTGTAGGTACCGAATAGCAGAGTGGTCTGTGAAAATTGTGACCTTTGATCCCAACAAATAGGATCTGAACTTCTCTAAGGCGAAGACCACAGCCAGCAGTTCTTTCTCTGTTACTGTATAATTTCTTTGGGCTTCATCTAATGTTCTGCTGGCATAGTGAATGGCATAGGGCGCCTTATCTTTCCTCTGCCCTAGAACAGCTCCGACTGCAAAATCTGACGCATCGGTCATTATTTCAAAGGGAAGAGTCCAGTCTGGAGGCTGCAAGATTGGAGCTTGAGTGATAAGCCCCTTCAATTGATTGAAGGCAAGGTGAACTGGCTGATCAACAATAAACTCTGTCTCCTTGCACAAAAGTTCTGTCAGAGGTCGGGCAATGCGACTGAAGTCCTTGATAAATCGTCTGTAAAATCCCACATGCCCCAGGAATGACCTCACATTCTTTACTGACTGAGGTGGCTGCAGGTTTGAAATGACATCTACCTTGGCTGGGTCGACTTCCATGCCACGTTTGGAAACGACATGCCCCAACACAATACCCTCTGTGACCATAAAGTGGCTCTTTTCCCATGAGAGCACTAAATTAACTTCCCGGCATTTCTGAAGCACTCTGTCTAGGTGCTCGAGGCAAGAATCGAAACTGTCACCATAGACGGAGAAATCATCCATGAACACCTCGAGAAAACTGCCTACCATTTCGGCGAAGACTGCTAGCATGCATCTTTGGAAGGTTGCGGGTGCATTGCATAGTCCAAAGGGCATCCTCTTGAAGGCGTAGGTGCTGAACGGGCAAGTGAAGGTAGTCTTCTCTTGATCTTCAGGGGCGATCGCCACTTGGTTGTACCCGGAGTACCCGTCCAGGAAGCAGAAGAACTCCTTGCCTGCTAATCTCTCCAAGACTTGATCAATAAATGGCAAGGGGAAGTGGTCCTTCTTGGTTGCTGTATTTAGGCGGCGGTAGTCAACACACACCCGCCAAGATGTCGGTACCCGAGTTGAAATCTCCTCTCCTTTTTCATTTGTGATCACAGTAAGCCCGGATTTCTTGGGAACTACATGCAGGGGGCTTACCCACTTTGAATCGGAGATGGGATAAATGAAGCCTGCATCACACCACTTTGTGATTTCTTTCATTACCACGTCCCGAAGGTTAGGGTTTAGCCTTCTCTGAAATTCGCGGGACGGCTTGGCATCGTCTTCTAGATAGATATGGTGTGAGCACAGAGCTGGATTTATCCCTCGGAGGTCTGATACGCTCCAGCCAAGTGCCTTGCGGTTCTTTTCTAAAATCTCGAGAAGTCGAGATTCTTGATCCAGATTCAGCCTGCTGCTGATGATGACTGGATGCATGTGTTCTTCACCCGTAAGGAAAGCATACTTCAGGCCTGCAGGAAGTGGCTTGAGTTCTGGTTTCGGTCTGTCCCCTTTACCGGTCACTTCTGATACCATGCTGGTGGTGGAATGTATTTTGAGACTGTTACCATCCTCAACATCCTGTTGAGATCCCAGTGATGTACCGAACGGTTCTGCGGTGAGCTGATTATGTTCGGTCTGGAGTGAATGCTCAAGAAGATGCGCCTGCATCCGAGAATCTGTCTCCCACACATCATCGGAGCATATGCTGACCGTGCTTTCCAAGTCCTCCTCAAGAGTGAGGATTTCTCGGGTCCATGGATCGTCCAATGATAACTCTGAATCTCTGATCTCTGCAATAAACTCACAGTCTGCTTCTGATGCTGCTTGACTCTCATCAGGCGTGGCGTTCTGCTCCTTGTTCATGTTGATGGTGATTCGCTGGGTCTTCGAGCTGAAGGTGATCTTTCCAGACCCGTAGTCAACCACGGCGCCGGAAGTACGGAGAAATGGTCTGCCGAGGATGATAGGAGTCTAGAGCAGTGGTGCAGGGGAGTCCATATCAAGGACTACGAAGTCAGCTGGGAATTTCATATCCTGCACGGTAACTATGACATCTTCCAACAAACCGCGGGGCCGCTTAACGGATCGGTCAGCGAACTGAAGGATCATTCGTGTCTGCTTGAGCGGTCCCAGCACGAATTCTTGCATTATTGACGAGGGCAGAAGGTTGATGGAAGAGCCGCTGTCAAGAAGAGTACGCTCGAAGACCTGATCGAAGATCACACAACTGATCAGAGGTGCTCCTGAGTCGTGCTTTTTCTGGGGGAGGTTGGTGATAGCTGCAACTGTGGCCATGGACAGAACGTGTCTTTCTACCTCTCAGCGTCTGTTGTCTTGCGCTGGGCGACGCCTGTTGGTACATGCCTCTTTCAATCCTTTCTTCACAGCTGGCATGTATTCCACGGCCTTCAACAAGGGAATCTCAATAGTCAATTTATCCAAAATATCTACAACACCCGGATCAGACAATGCAGTTTTTCTTTTTGCCATTTTTTTGGATTTTTGTATTGCATGCGGAAAAGGAATATTCACAATACTGGCAGGAAAATTAGAGTTCTTATTTACATCAAGATTATCGCCCACAGAATGTTGTACATCCGGACTACAAAAAGGTGTACAAGCTGGATCTAACTCTGCTGGTGCTGCTGGGCGATCAAAAAGGGTAGCATTGGCTCCATCGGCTGGCACAGGATCGGCTGCTGCTGGCGGCTCCTCCAAGGCTGGCGCGGCTTCACTTCTGCTACAGGCTTCTTTTTGGTGTTTTTGTTTTTGCGGATTTTTTTGTATTTTTGGCTGGAATTGCTTTTGGCAATGCACGACGGCTGGACTGGCTTCTCCTTCCTCTTCCTCCTCACCCGCCCTTGGAGTTGGCACGGCTGATGCGGAAGATGACGATCCACCTGTTTCTTTATTCACCCCATATCTGGTAGCAGGCGGAGGTAAGGCCCTACCGCTCCTGAGAGTAACAGCATTAGAAAACGCAGTAATATCATTATCACACGCGGACTGGACATCACATTCTACCTGCTCCTTCTTCTTGAAATTATTGGGGTTGGCTTCGACCTGCGCCGGAATGGTAGTGCGAGTGGCGGTCAGGTCATCAAGCCGCTTGGTCATCTCCGCTAGCCCTTGGACAAGCTGGGCTAGACACTCCATGGTGGGATTAGCTGAGGGTACATCAGAAGATGCAGCGTGCAGACTACGCTGTTGTTGGTTAGGTGGGTGGGGAGGCTGCTGATGGTGTTGCTGTGGTGGAGCGGGAAGTTGAAGTTGTTGGTAGGACGGAGAGGGATACTGCTGGTATGATTGAGGCTGAGCAGCCGCGTATTGGTGATACGGCTGTGGATGGCGATACTGTGGCTGCTGCTGATACGGAAAGTTCTGCCTCCATTGATGTGCGAACTGAGGAGGCTGCTGGTGTTGCTGAGAGGGGTGCCCAAAACGACCACCCTGAGGTTGGTGGTACTGCCGGTTGGCAAATGGCTGACCCTGGAGTTGTCCCTGAGGACGGGTCGGCTGTGCATCATTAGTCCAAACCCCATTAACTTCCTGGACCAGGGGTGGTGGCGGGAACACTGAATCGGTGTCTGAGATAAACTCTGGTTGGTACACAACCATCTGCTGTTGCGGCTGGCTCTGATCAGGTGCCTGCACGTAGTACACGTGCTGAACTGTCGGTGGTTGCTGGCTTGGCTGAGGCTGGTGTAGCGGTGGTTGCTCGTCTTTTCTCTCAGCTGGAGCTTCGAGCGGTGCTGCCGACTGAACGGAATTGATGGTACCTACCAGCAGTTCTAGCTGCTTGGTGATGTGATCCAGTTTGTCCAAACTCTGGGTCCTCTTCTCGATCACAGCGAGTTTCTCAAGGTCCTGTGATCGCTTCTCGATTATGTCGACCTTAGAGAGATGGCCCCCGATGATGCTGAGGTTAGAGCTCTCATCTCTCTCTGCTTCTTTTGATGCAGCCATGTGAACTTGTTTCTGAAGGATCTGGGGCTGCTTTTGGTATGCCTTGGATGAAGAGAGGGCGGCCTCTCCTTCGGCCATTTCTTCGAAAATTTGCCATACAACGTCTTCATCCTTGTTGAAGTGGGAGCCCCCACATGCTGCGTCTACGAGCCTTTGACTTTCAATGTTCAGTCCCCCAAAGAAATGCTGGACCAAGCTGGTCTTCGGAATATCATGATGGGGACACTTCTCCTGCAGATCAGTGAATCTCTCCCATGCTTCATGTATCGACTCACGGGGTCCTTGGGAGAAATTACTGATACGGGCCCGCATCTGGTTGAGTCGACCCAGAGGGTAATACTTGTGCAAGAAGGCGGACTTCAACTCCTCCCAGGTCGTCACGACCTTTCCCATGTGATTGACCCAATAAAGGGCCTTATCCTGTAGACTGAAGGGGAAAGCCGTCATCTTGACAATGTCCAGGGGGACATTCGGATAGTGGGTGGTGCGGCAAATGCGGGAGAATTGCTGCAGGTGAATGTACGGCTCTTCATTGGTGTTGCCATGGAATGCAGGGAGAAGGGCTATAAATTGGGGTTTCAGCTCGAAGTGAGCGTGTACCGGTGGGATGAGAATCCACTCGGTCATCTGGCTGTCTCCTGGATTGTATGTTTCTTTGAGTGTTGGCTTCGGCTGTGGTTGGAATTCAGGATCATCATTGGGGTCGTCACCACCTCCTCCACCTCCATCTCCTCCTCCCCTGCCTCCTCTGCCTCGGCCTCCTCCTCCGTCGTTACGGTTTATCACATCATTCAACATGTCCTGGAAAGCCGTCTGCGTAAGGGCCTGCTCAGTCAGCTGCTGCTGTATTGCCTGGATGGATGCCAGCAACTGTGCATTGACTTGGTTCTGATCTGGCATCTGTCCCTCTGGTGTGGGTGGCTGCTGACCCTTGCCCTTTCCTCCTGGCGCCATGTCAGGGTCTGAATCGGACGAAATGAACTCTGGAGGAGTCTCCAGGGCTCGCACTGTCTTCTATCTGCATAATGAGACGGTCCGAATCAGATCACTTGCCACAAATACTCAGCTGTCGTGATGAGGCTGGAGCTTAAGTCAACCCCAGCGTGTCGTGAATGGAAAAAATGATGTAGACTGTAATCAACTCCCATTCACAACGGCGGTAGTGGGACAAAAGTGATCCCCGTTTATTGGGTGGCCAAGAGAAAGGTAGAAAACGAGGAGTCTGGAGTCCGATCCGCAAAGTCCGGATCAGTTCTCGGGAATCGCCTCGAAATTATTGGCGAAGGTGAGTCCATGGAATCGATGTAGGTGTCGGCATGGTCCCGACGAAACCATCCATGGATCAACTTCGCGGAGCACAAGAGAATATTGGATTTTGGAAGAACGATACGATGGTCAACGAGGAACAAAAAGGAGTGTAAAACAGTAGAGAGGCTCGGTTGAGAGGGGTGGTCGAAGGAAGACATAACAGAATTGGCGCAAAGGCGCGGGACTTTGATCTTTGACCCTTAATCTAGATCCATACAAACACAAGACAAAATCGGGTTCACCAACTCACGCCATGGGAAGCCGTGAAAGCTCGGCTATTTATTATCTTTTCATTTTTAGAGTTGTGATTTTTCAGGCATTTATTATAACAAGTCCTTAGTACGCTACCCTATAGGAGAGAGAGTACTGCCGGAAGAGTATCCCGTACTTGTCCTCCTCCTGTGTAACCTGTAGTCTGTACTTTTTGGAGTCCTTGTAACCCTTCCTGGATCCCTACTCAGCCAAAGAAAAGAGAGAGGAAGCCGATAGGCGAAACCAATACTTCGGTTCTCGCTCGCAACGGAATCACCCGTGAGCGTGCAAGAACCTACTCGGACGCAGGACGATGAGACAGACACCCCCGTGAAGGCGTGGCCTTTGCTCAATACTTCGGACAGGGTCGATGCTCTCACAACAGAGAGTCACCATTGGTGACCAAGTCCTACTCGCCTACGTACGATAGAAGCGCCATTACTTCGGAAATCCAGGCGATACACAAGGCAGTTGCAGACTGGGTTTTGGGCTCTAATCCTTAGGGGTCGCACTCGCTCGAGGGAGTAGGGTTTTGGTCCCCCTCCAAAGTACCTGAAAACAATGAGGGCTTTATGAACCCGGTACAAGGATAGTTCATTACAGATTTTAATTAAGGTCAAAGTTTATTTAGCAGTCCCCTTGTTTTAATTTTTTTTTGGGTTTTCACTTTTTTTTGGATCTGTTTTCATACCAGCGCCTAACGTTTTTGTAGATTTTCATTTAAGTCCTAGGTGCTCAAAATCAGAGGGAGATAGCGGAAAAGCCATGCAAGTGGTTCTATGATGGAAATCTCACCATTGAACCGGATGATGCATGCTGAGTTAGAAGACTTACAGTGCATCCCAGCTCTCTCCATGTGGTATGCAAAACAGAATTTTTTAAACCTATCTACATGACGGTGTGCATTCGTCAAAATCGCCCTAAACATTAGCTGCTATTAGCGTGAAGAACCATAAGCTTGGTCATTCATCTTTAACCTAAGGGTCCGGTCTTGGCTCACCCCTCCTCTTCTCGACACACTCGAGTTTAGGAGTAGCGCTTGATGGGGCTCGCTCACGGCACGTGGGTTAAGAGATAAATGACTTAGCTGTTTAAGTTTGACTAGATCCATACGAAGTGGACTATAGGAACATGCATTCTTGTTAATGTTTGGACCTAGCTACCGAGTCAAGCAACCTATATCTAGGGGCTCCAAGCACACAAAACAAAGTAGAATAAAGGCGGAAAGCTCAAAACAGCGGGAAACAAAATAAAGAAGGCGGTAGAAATCGCGGAAAACAGCGATGAGGCCCCCAGGTGAACAGACACCCGGGCACTGGACCTCATTGTGAAGAGTAGAGTCCTGTTAATTATTACATGCCAAAATTGTCTCTCTCTCACCAAAAATTACAGAGATAATCCTAAGTGTTCTAAGCCTATCTAATCCACATCTCCTTGCTTCCTTGATACTCTCTCCTGATGGTCATGCGAAGGGAAGACCATCCTCCTCCAAGCTTGGCTGCATTGGCCTCCTAAGAAGCCATCCTTGCGTGGCGGACCCTCGCATCAAAGTCACAAAAAGAATGTATTAGAACAACTCAATCAATTAATCATAGAGCAGATAAATTAATCACAGTAAATAAAGGAATGAAGCATGGTGATTAATGGCAATAAAGTAGCTGCTCACAAAATATCATCAATTATGAATCAAAAATGCACACAAGAATGACAAAAATAACGTAGGCTATGCTCATCGCATCCCCGGCAACGGCGCCATTTGATGAAATGAGATTTATCAAGGGTCGTGTTAATCCACAAGGCGGATCAACAGTCGATGCGGTGACCGCTCAATAATCCTCAAATCAATCAAAAATTAACCCACAAAGCAAGAATGTATCAATTAAGTCCAAAAATAAATGTGAATTAATTTTTATTACTCTACAACAAAATGTATAGCGACAAGCATGTAGAGGTCGAACCACAGAGAGCAATACAAAATGCGTAGCCTAGATGTATCACCAAGTCATCCATGTGTGAAGCTTGTTTTTATGTGGGTTTTGGGTTTTTGTAATTTTTTTTTATATTTTTGTTTTTATAATTTTTATTTTGATTTTATATTTTATACTTTTTTTTTATTTTCTTTTCTTTTTATATTATTAATTATATAAATCTATATACTATATATATATATAAAGAGATATATATATATATATAGGAAGAGAGAGAGAAGTAATGTAGAATACATATATATATTTATAAACATAAAAACTTAATATATAGACTTATATTTTTAATCTTCTCTCTTTTTTTTTATATATATATTTTTTTATATTTCTAATTTTTATGTACTTTTCAATTCAAAAATGTCCACAATATAGGACTAAATAAAGGGCCGTATATAGTTTGGGTTTTAAAAATATCAAATAATACCCAAAATTGCCCAAATTAATTTTCACATATTAATAATAATATATAGATAATTATAAAAGAGAGAAATGTATTTTTAGGGTTTTTAAAGAGTTTTTCTAATTTTTATGTTGTTTTTGGGGTTTTATGATTTTTTTTTTAATTTTCTTTTTCATATTTTTAGGGTTTTTCATTTTCTGGACTCAATAGATATATAAATATATCATATATCATTTTTTTGGAATTTTTCGAAAACATTTGCTAATTTTTTTGTATTTTCTAATTTAGACAGTACAAAAATGGCTTCTTTTTCATTTTTAATAAGTAGGAAAAATGCAAAAAATGCGAAATAAAATATGTGCGTGAACAAGCATGGCATGGAGCATCTACCCTAATTTTTGTGAATTTTTAGAAGCCATGTGGGTATTTTTAATAAATAGATAAAGAGACAAAAAGTAATTAAGCCTGGCAGGGGCATTTTTGCAAATAAAATAACATCCAGGGGCACAGGTGCAAAAATACCAAAACATTATAACGTGTTTTTGAATTTTAAGGACTAAAACTAATTAACTAAACCCGCCAGGGACCGCTCGCAATTTAACCATCACGCGGGACAGCACGTGATCCGCACTCACAGGGACCTAAACGCAATTACAGAAAATGTAGGGTCCTTGTTGCAATTTTTCACAAAAATAATACACTGAATATTTTATTTAATGGACTAAACATAAATATGCAAATCTACAGGGGGACTTGTGCAATTTTACCACCTCACGTGGGACAACACGTGAGGTGACGTGGACTGGACCCAAGTGTAATATGCAAGAACTACAGGGGGTCATAAGCAAAATATCCACATTATTTACAACGTTATATTTTATTTACACTATTAAATATGAAATATACAAAAATGCAGGGGCTGGATATGCAAATTACCCCTAAAGTGCGCGCTGGCGAACGGTTGGGATTTCTTCACTTGCCACGTGTCGCTCATCCAACGGCTGGTACCGCTTCGCCGATGAACGCTTGAGATTAGATCACTTGAGGTGATCTGACGGTCGCTACGGAGCTCCATCCAACGGCTCTGGTTCAATCTGGGACCTTCGTCTTCATCCAACGGCGGAGGGGGCATCTGGAAGAACAGGGAAGAACCCTCGCCTGAGCGAGCTTCTCCCGGCTGGATCTCGCACCTCCGCCGTTCATCGCTGCTCCAAGGTGTCCCAAAAGCTTCCTGGAAGGTTCCTCTGTCGTCCGGAGGTGTTGGATCGACCAGAGGTACACTGGAGCACCCTCGCGAGGTCGGAGAAGAAGTGGGGCTCCAGGTACCTCCGGCGTGACTTGATTTCGCCTCAGGGTGCTTATTCGCGCACCAGACCTGCATGGGAAGATAGCATGGTTCGAGGGGATGCTCCTCGACCAAAAAGGTTGAAGCTGTGCAGCAAAATGAGGTGGAACGGAGGAGCTCCGACGAAGGGCGGAGGAGGAGCTCCGATTCGCCAAGACCTGGGGTCCTGGGTTGAACAAGTGTGTGCATTTGATGGAGAACTCGAAGGGGATGAAGATGAGGCGATTTAGGCGGTCGGAGACAGATGGGATCACAGTGGGGAAGTCGCCGGAGCTCAGCTCCGGCGAACTTCGAATTTCGGATTTTGGCCTAAGCCAGTCATCTAAATGCTAACCTAAGGACTGGAATTAAAATCTAATGCTAAAACCTAACTACTAAGCAAGAAAGAACAGCTCTTATACCTGGGGGCCTCCAGGGAGCAGGGTGGTCGCCGGAGCACCACCGCGACAAAACTTCTCCGACTTCCGGCCAAGTCGAGGTGCTGGGCGACTCCTCCTGTCACGAGGAACACACCAGGAGCAAGAACAAGGCTTTTTGGTGGAGTGAAAATGGCCAACTTTGGCCGGGAAGTCGGAGGTTTTTATTTATAGACATTCCGAGGGACCCCCAATGACCGGCGTTTATTGATTAAACCAATGAGTATCAGATTGATCTAGGATCTTGGCGGGCATCATGGATGATCAGAGGACAAATCTTGTGAAGGAAGCGAGTGCGATGGTTCACTGAGCCAGGCGGGAAAAATGGCGGAAATCGGGGAAAAGACAGGTCGCGTGAAGTCAGACGCCTGGAGGTCCAGTTGACCTGCGGTCAACAGGCGCGACGCGCCCATTGGTCCACCTCAGCTGATACACGCCAAAATAGGGAATATTTCGCGAAATTGAATTATTTGGCATAGTAAATGATTTTATTATTTTTTTCCTATAAAATAAAAAATGTGTATTATTTCATGTAGTATTTATTTATGATTTTTATTTATTTTTTTGGATTATTTTATTATGGTTTTATTAAAATAATGTGTATATGTATGTATTTTATATATATTTTTGTATATTTTATTTTTAATTTGTTTATCTTATTTTATTATTTTATTTTCTTATTTTATGAATTTATAACTTATTTTTATGAGTATAAGGGTATTTTTGTTTGATTTTTATGTATTCATTTACATTTTCAAATAAATATGTATATGTATAAGTAAGTATACTTATAGGTATTTTACCTATAGATTATATACATCTTATTTATTTAGTGAGTTTTCTTTATTTTTCTTTTAGATTTGTATTTTTAATATGTGTTATGTGATATTTACAACATTATAACAAATGTGGATGAATAAAGAATAAAGGAATAAAATCCCCTTTTACATATAAGTGGTATAGGTATTTTGTCTATGTGGTACATAGACTTAATTTATTTTACAAATTATTTTTGGTTTTCTTTTAGTGTCCATATGTATAAGTATTATATACATTATTCACAAGATTCTAAAAATATGAATTTGTAAGAATAATAACTATTGAATAAAATGAATATTTTAACCGGGTACTATATACAATGAGGGTCAAAAACCTAACTTCCACCGATGGATTCTAAAAATTATGAAACTATTTTTATAAAAGAGTTCATGAAATGCTATGTACAATTAAAGGTGAGTTTGGGTGATTTGGAGTTTTTATTTGCAAGATATGGGTCTGGGAAGTTGAGATTTTTGCTTTTTATTCTGGGTATAAAATGTACACTGAGTATTATTTTTGTACAAACTCAATTTTGTATTTTTATTTACATTATTATCTACAACTTTCATGTACAAAGTTTCTTTATTTGATGAATAAATAATTATGCATAAAATAGGTGTCAAAAATGCATAAAGGAATGAATAAATAAATGAGGTATTTATTGTATATCAGCCCTTATCTCCCCCTACTTTATTCCTTGTCGACCAATACCATGCTGGCCTTGGTCTCGGGGTTAAGGTCATAAAATATTTGCAATATTTTATTCCTTTTTCTTTTCTTCTCTTTATTCTATAATTTTGGCATTAAAAACCTTATTTAATGTACAATTAATGCAATGAATAATGAATGTTATTATGTACAAATTGATGCTATTTACATGCATTTGCCGGGGTTTTTGAGGCCAAAATGATAGAAT
The DNA here is from genome assembly GCA_037367405.1 of Ottelia alismoides. Classification (NCBI taxonomy): domain Eukaryota; kingdom Viridiplantae; phylum Streptophyta; class Magnoliopsida; order Alismatales; family Hydrocharitaceae; genus Ottelia; species Ottelia alismoides. Next base: position 358,835 of record JAZKJV010003504.1, on the reverse strand, counting down.
AAAGGTGATGAAATGGAGATTCATCAGAAAGCCCCTTCATCGGACTGTATCTCCTCATCATAAAGAACATGGATGAATTGAGATTCCCATGACCTTCAATCCGTCAATGCTTGCTCCTCTTGTGGTATTCTACATCGATCTTGGGGTCTACATGACCGGGAGGCTCGTCCGCATCAAATGATGTACCGAGAAGATCCAGGACCTTGTGATGGGTCCTGGTTCAGCGTGGAAAATGAAGCACCTGAGATACCCCTTGTAGGCTCAAAATCAATCTAACTTGGGTTCTTTAAAGATGGGACATGCACGAAGACATTGTCTTTCTCGAGGCGATAAACCTCGACCAGAAATAAAAAGCTAGATGCAAAGAGAGTAGATGGAATGGAAGGGGCTCTGGTATGCAGCAGAGTAGGGGCCCTGATTCACTGATCGGGGGCTGATCAGGTTGGTCCATATGGAGAATCATATGAAAAACATGCAGGGTAAGGTGATGAGATGGATGACAAGGGAAGATATAGTCGGGGACTTGGTGAAATGGCCAGATCCATAGCGACTCCAACAAACGAAAAATTCAGAAAAGCTACAATTCTACTACATAAGAACCTAATCTACTCACGGAAATGATACAACATGAAGTAAATCTACCTAAGAAATTAAAGTTCGTAGCTTTTATACTTGATTTGGGTTTAGGGAGAAGGGTGGTAGGAGAACTACCGTGGATTGCCTTCTCTCCTCGTTCTGACGCTCTTCAGGCATGGGGAAGGTGAAGCTGTGACCTGGCCTTCATACACACACACATGCAAGGGCATGATTAGGGGCTCCAAAAGGGAACAAGTTTGAATGAAGGACCATGGATTTGATTTATAAACGAAGAGGGTTGATGAACTTCCACGTGAATTATTGAAAGGCTTGATAAAAGTTAATAAGATCTAATGATCCGACATGAGAGAATATTGTGATGGGAAGATAATCTATGAAGGTCTCGAGGTGATTCGATCAACCTGGTAGCCTTAAAAAAGCGAGAAAAGGAGGGACTCGAGGTGTTGACACAAGTTAGAGGCGAGGCAAGGGTAGTTGACCAGGAGTCAACTATCAATGCCACCTGATTGGTCTACGTAGGACACATTAGGACAAAATATGCCCTATTATTCAAACTTATATAATTAAATATAGTAAATGATTTTATTTATTTTTTGTTATGAAATATTTTTTTTTTATTTTATGTAGTCTTCTATTATGATTTTTATTTATTTTTTTGGGTTTATTTATTATAAGTTAATTTCTATATGTATATCTATATTTATATTCATCTATGTTTTGTATATTTTATTTCTATTTTGTATTTTATTTTATATATTTATAACTATTTTAAGCACATAAATATGTTTTTATTATATTTTTCTAATGTTATTTGTATACTTAAATAAATAGTGGTATAAATAAAATATGTAGAACTATAGGTATTTTGTCTTTGTATTTTACTTACTTATATTATTTTGTTTTTTATTTATGGTTTTATTCTATTCTAAATGTATACATGCATTATAAATAATATTCAAAAAATATAAAGATAACAAGTTGTAAAAATGATAAAGAATAAATAAAATGATTATTTTATTCAGGTATATTATACAATAAGGGCCCAAAATCTAACTATTTCTTATTAGCTCTAAATTAAATGAAACAAGCTTCATTAAATAGCTAATTAAAAGTTATATAGAATTGAAGGGTGATTTTGTGTATTTTAAGTTTTTATTTGGGCAATATGGGTCTGTGAAGTTTGAGTTTTGGCTTTTTATTTTGTGTATAAAATCTACATTGTATTATGCAAACTTGATTTTTTATTTCTGTATACATTAATATCTATAACTTTCATGTACAAAGTTCTCTATTTGATGTATAAATAGTAAAGAATAAAATAGGTCCAAAAATTCTTTATCGATGAATTAAAAGAATAGGATTTATTTTGACCCTTATCTCCCCCTAATTTATTCGTTATCAACCAACTCAATTCTTGACCTAGTCTCAGGGTTTAAGGTAATAAACCACCTTTGATGTTTTTTCTTTTTCCTTATCTTTCTTTATTCCATAATTTTGATATTAAAACAATATTTTATATACAATTAATACGATAAATAATAAATGGTAATATCTACAAAATAATACTAAATCCAATAAATATGATCAAATGGAGATTCATAACTGGCCAATCAGAGGGCACGAGAGAAATAAATAATATAGCCTAGACGATAAAATACAATAAATTGTTAAAGTAATCAATTAAAAATAAAAAATGAATTTAAAAATTAAATAATGCAAATAAAAATTATTAACAATAAATTAAAGTGAATTTTCATTGTTGTTTTATTAAATTAATAATGTATATACGAGGGTTAAAATAAACATAAAGGATTATTTTTATATACGTATACCTATACACACAAGACTTTGATTTTTAATTAATTATTTTTAGAAATATATAAATAATTTAATATTTTATTTATTTACAATATTTTACAAGGGTTTTATGAAATTTTTATTTTATTTTCAGAAATTAATTTATTAGGTTAATTAAATAGGTATAAGTATATTATATATATAGTGATACAATATACAATATATACATGATTTTATTTTTGTTGATTTCTGATTTTGTGATTTTTATTTTATATAAGTTAAATACAATTTTCTCTATTACTAAAATACAATATCCACAAATATATACAAAAAACACGAGGTGGCATGCAAGAGGCCTCATGGCCCTCCTAGTGACCCACGAGAAGCATAGAGGAAGCCCTTTTCAGGGACGGTGACTATGGCATTAGATTTGAGTTGGTAGTTGCAGTGGGATTTAGGTCAGAACACTAGTCTAGGACCGTTGCTCTGATACCATGTGGAAAATAATGAAAGAACACAATGAGTTGTTTATTAAAGAAGTTTAGGGACCCATATATAAGACCAAACCTTACAGAGCTCAAAAGAACAAAATGCATGCGTACCTCCATGGGGTTACAATAGAATATAAGAGTGTAATTTATTGTAATCTCTAACAATGTTGATAATTAAATAATATATATAGTGTATATAGGTATATTATACAATACTACCACAATTAGCCGCATTTCACACCTTAACTCTGATTTTTACAAAACCGCCTCCATTTTAAAGATATTTAATTTGAATTACAACGAAAGTGAGTTTGATGAATTTGGAGTCCTGGAGGAGCAGATATTGATATTGAAAGTTGAGCTTTGTGGATTTTAGAGAGTGTTGTCATTTACACAATATATACATATTTGTGTTGCAATTATTTTTATTATTTACAAAAGAAATAATTCACAAATTTCTAAAAGAAACAAGTGTTATTTACAAAGGATTCCATAGTGAATAAATTAATTAAATGACATGTAATATAGACAATATTGCACATGTTATGAATATATACAAGTGACAAATGAATTTTCTAGATTTTCTGGTAATTAGAAAGTGAGACTGAGCACAATGAACATAGATCATCCTCTCGAGATAACCCTCGAGGAGTGGTGAAAATTCGTAGATCTGACTTAGAGGATATAATGAAGGAAATCACTCAAATTGTGGGTTCTACCTCCAAGGATGAGAGGATCCTAAAAGTGGACTAGAGCACACAGGACCGGAGAAAAGGGAGATATTATTAGAGTGATCATTCTCCTGGCATGAAGTAGAAAGCTGGCCTGTATGATCAACTTTTACCATGGGTCCCTCACAAGATCTGTCTGTCTCAATAATACGATCAATATCCTCAATAGGGGTCTCCACAGAATAGTCAGAAGAAAATGATACACGGGAGTATGAAGATGATGGGCGAGACATACAAGACATGAGTCCTTATCAAAATCCAACCGTATGATGGGTGAAATCAAACCAGACGAGGCAAAATTGTATCTCAAGAAGAGAGTCATCTTGAGCAGGACCATGAATGTAGGTATGCGGGTAATATGGTTAAAAAGAAGCTGCAAGATCTAGCTGGAGAAGGTAAGGATGGCCCATAATCACTAAGCAGATTCAAGGAAGGAAAAGAAGAAAAGAAGAGACGACTCAAAGACTGCTAACTAGAAGTAGAAATGAATGCACTTGGATTCACTGATAAAAAACTATATACCAAGCAAACTCCAATTCACCAACTTGCTATGGTGAAGACCGTAAGGGTTAGGTCAATTATCTTTTCGATTTTAGAGTTGTGAATTTCAAGCAGATGTATGAGCACGTAGGAATAGACCTGGGATGGGGGCTCTAAGTCCTAATGTGTACAAGCCTATCCTAAAAAAGCTCCATACAATGGAGGAGTTGTTCTTCCTAATATAATGAATCCAATTATGTTTATTTTAAGGTCAAGCAGTGTTAGTAGTCCTATTTTTATTTTGTCTATCACTTTTTTTATTATTTTTCATACATGATGCCTAATGAGATTTCAGTTATTTTTAGATCCTATGTGTTCAAAATCAAAGGAAGAGATCGAGAAAGTAATGCAAGCGAGGAATCAATGATGCATGCTCAGTTAGAAGACTTACAATGCTTCATAGCTCTCTCCATGGGGCATGCTAAGAAGAACTGAAATCTATACCGTGATCAAATACAAAGCAATGAAAGCACCCTAGTATAGAAATTGCTTTTATCATGAAGAACCAAAGCTACTACTCAGAAATAGAACCCAAAAGATACGATCTTGGAGGCTCCTCGATGCCCACCACAGTGGGTCCTGCAAGCGATGCATGGGAACCTCTCGCAGTGTGTGGTTCTAAGACCAAGTGAGAAGCAATTAAGTTTGACTAAGTCCAAGCGAGTATCTATAAGCACATGCAATATTTTGGGCTTAGGACTTAGCCTATCGTACAAAAATCTTATGATAGGGCATAATCGCACAAATAAGGAAAAATAAAAGTGAAAAACAATGAAAATAAAAAGAGAGAAAATACAAAAACAAATGAGGCCCCCAAGTGAACAATCACCGGGGAAGTGGACCTCGTGAAGTGTTAAGAGTCCTGGATAGTACGAATTATTACAAAGAAAAGTGTCTCTTTCTCAATTCGCATTACAAAACAAAATACAACTAAGATCACAAAAGGCACTATCTTCAAAATTTCCTCAAGTTGTTTCTTGCTTCTCACTCCTACAGGCTAGGTTAGAAAACCAACTCCTTGCCTTGAGGGATGCACTGAATATCCTAGGAAATACGTCCTCGGTCCATGATCCCACGCAATAAGGTCAAATAAGAAGAAGGTTAGACGGTTCCAATGAAAATCAAATAAGATGAAAAATAAATTTAAAATAGACAAGAGGAACATAAAACCAATCTATGTGTTTTTTCTACATGGTAACGACACCATTTGATGACACAAATCTTACGAGGGTCTAAAATAGTATCCTCACAGAGAGCAAAGATAAAATGTTGCTAAGGAGACTACTCACGAGATCCGAGATCGATCAACAATTAACTCACAAATAAATAGAGCATATAAGTCTAAAACAAGCGGATCAATATACCCTACAAAAGATGGGTATAAATGCAAGTATGTAGAGTATCTAACACAGGGAACACACAAGATAGATCAGGAAAATTGATTCCAAAATTGTCCTTTTCTAATTTTTTTTAAATTTATTTTTATGTTAATTTTTATTTATATATAATGGATTTTTGTTTTTATATTTTTTGTTTGTTTTATTTTTATAATTTTTATTATCTTTTAATATTTTTTGATTTTTGATTTTTATAATAATTATAAAGTATAATATAAGTAAATATAGATAAATCTATATATAGAGCTTTTAAATTTATAAATATAGTTGTAAATACTCAAAAATCCCTTTTATATATTTTCCTCTCTTTTGGGTATTTTTCTGATAAATTTATAATTTTATGTATTTTCAATTGAATTATTATGGTATAATAATGACTGGAATAAATAGATCGAATTGTTTTGGAATTTAAAAATATCAAAATAACTCAAAATTTTCTAAAACTTCTTTTAATATATAATTAAATATAGAAGTCAAAATTCAGAAACAAAAACAAGTATTTTTGTATTTTTAAATTTTTATGATTTTTAAAAGGATTTTGGAGATTTTTATTTTTTTTTATATTTTTCTTTTTCTATTTGTAGGGATTTTTTTGTCTGTAGATGCCAAATAGACTACTAAAAAAATAAATTTATGTAACTTTACAAAAAATTTAATTTTTTGTATTTTTCTAATCATGACAAAGAAAAATAACTCTATTTTTTATTTTTAATAAATATGGGATGAAATACCTAAATAAAATTACTTGTGGTAGAATATCATATAAGGCATTTATCTTGATTTTCTACGAATTTTTAGGACCCAAGAACTAATTTTAACAGAATAAAATCAATATAAAGAAAATGTAACCTGGTAGGGACCTAAATGCAATTTACCAAACGTACTCTTCAATTAGGGCTAATCATGTAAAAATCGCATAAAATATTCTACTTCACATTAGTAGGGGTATAATTGTAATATAAAAAATGTGTGAGGTCCTCATTGCAAAGGTCCAAAACATTTTAACACAAGAATTAAAAATTACAATATTGCATTGAAATAATAAAAGCATAAGGGCCCTCCTGCAAAATGCCCTCACCTCACGCATACAGACACACGAGGTGATGTGGCGAAGGACCTCAATGCAATTAATGGAAAGCTATGTGATCAAACACAACAATTTTTATACTACAGATGAATGTTTAGAAATTAAAACAGAATTACACAAAAAGGCTTTGGTATATGTGCAAAATTACCCCAAAGGCATGCGGGTGAACGGTTGGATCTCTTCCACTTATCCATGTGGCACGTCCAATGTAGGCGATACTAGTTCGTCGATGAAGAGATCTGATCATACTCTGCATCTCATCTGATGACGAAAACTGGGAGTGAATGCACATTTGAGATTTGAACTAGGAGGACACCTCGGATCAGACGGATGTTGCTTCTCACAAAAAATAAGGAAGAACTCACCTTCCCTGGCCTACTTCATTCGTTCCCATGAACTCGTATAAGAGCCAAAAGGTTCCAGAGAGTCGCCCGCTTTGATAGTTGACATTAAAATGGTCAAGAGCTCGTTAGAGGCCTTCATCGTAGATGAGGTACCTTTAGCTTCTTCCCTGCCTCAAAAATCCTCCAGATGGGGTTCCTGCAGCTCTATTCATTTGTTTCTTAAGAGGAGCCAAAAACGAAGTCTGCTAGGATTTTTGTTTTTATATTTTTCATTTTTTTAATTTTATATTTTATATTTTCTTTTTATATTTTTTCATTTTTAATTTTTAGTTATAAAGAATTATAAAAGTAAATATAGATTTATTTATATAGAGAGCTTTTCTAAATTCAAATATAACTATAAATACTCAAAAAACACAAAATAGAATAGTTAAGCTTTTTTATATTTTTTCCATATTTTGGGTACTTTTATGATAAATTTTACTAGTTTTTGTATTTTTAATTGAATTAGTATTGTAAAACAATGATTAAAATAAATAGTCCGAATTGATTTGAAATTTAAAATATCAAAATAGCTCAAAATTTTCCAAACCTCTTTTAATATATAATTAAATATAGAAGACAAATTCAAAAATAAGAACAAGTATTTTTGGATATTTATATTTTTTAGATTTTTAAAAAGATTCTACAACTTTTAAATTTTTAATATTTTTCTTTTTCTATTTTTAGGGATTTTTGGTCCGTAGATGCCAAATAGGCTACTAAACAAAATATTATTTTTATGTAAATTTCATATCATTTTTCTATTTTTTGTATTTTTCCTAGGCTAGACAAGAAAAAATATCTCTATTTTTTATTATATAAATATGGTATAAAACACCCTAATGAAATTATATGTGGTAGAATATTATATAAGGAATTTACCCTGATTTTCTACCAATTTTTAGGACCTAAGAACTATTTAACAAAAATAAAATCAACATAAAGAAAATGTAACCTAGTAGCAGGGACCTAAATGTAATTTAACAAAAGTACTCTTCAATTCCTGAACCCCTAAAAGTCTAGGGTCATTCATGTAAAAAATCTATAATATATTCTACTTAACACACTGGTAAGGGTATAGTTGTAATATACAAAATGTGTGAGGTCGTCTTTGCAAAGTTATAAAAATGTTTAACATAAGAATTAAATTTACAGGATTTCTTCGAAATAAAAAGAATAGGGACTCTCCTGTAAAATGCCCTCACCTCATGCACACAGGTACGTGAGGTGGCACGATGATGGACCTAAATGCAATTAATGGAAAGTTAAGTGATCAAACTATAAATAATAAAAAAGTTTTTGTACTGCAAATGAATGTTTAGAAAGTAAAACAAAATTAAATAAAAGGTTCAGGATATAGGTGCAAAATTACACCAAAGGCGCAGGGGTGAACGGTCGGATTTCTTCCACTTATCCACATGGTGCGTCTAAGGTTGGGAAAACAAGTTTGTCGATGAAAATTAGACCATGGGTCTCATCTGAGAATGGAAACTGAGCATGAATGCACAATTGAGATTAGAACTGGGAGGACATCTTGGATCGGATGGATGCTGCTTCTCATGAAGAATAAGGTAGAACTCCCCTTCCCTAGACTTCGATCGATCTATTCCCTTACTTCCTTTGTTCCCACGAGCTCGAATAAGGGCCAAAAGTTTACCGGTTGTCTCCCGCTTTAATAGGTGTAAAAATGGTCAAGAGCTTGTCGGAGGCCCCCGTCAGATTCGAGGTACCTTTAGCTTCTTCCCTTCCTCGAAAATCCTCCGGATGGGGTTCCTTCAGCTCTATTCCTGTGGTTCTTAAGAGGAGCCAAAAACGTAGTCCCTTGGTGCTTCTTGGTCGGAATGGAGTAGAGATTGAGGTAAATGGTGTTCTCCGGCGGTACAATGGAGAAGGAGAACAAAACTCCTATTTTGGAGAGGATTAGGGTGTACTGAGGTGACCTGGATATGAAGGAGTGGTTAAGGAATGACATGGAAATGAAGGCGAGGTCGGAGGACTATCGGACACGATAGAATAAAGGCCAGAGCTGGGAGCTATGATGAACGATTTTTTTGGATTTTTTGATGATTCTACAAAGACACTAAAGGGACTAAAGACTGATTGATGATACTGTTAAACTTCATAATCGAAAATACTATAGATAGAGGCTTATGGGACCAAAGGAGCATGAGCTAGTCATCATGGTAGATCAACTCCGACAAAGTGGCAGATCACTCGATTCAGACCCAATCTCGCTTACAAAACCCACAGACAACTGCATGTTGGCACTAGGAACATTGACAAGATCTCGGGTTAGGGTTTGAATGGGGAAAGAATGATGAAAATCAAGAGGAAGGAGGCAGAGGGGGTTACGTACATGCGGATTTGGCTATGGTAGAACACTCAATACAGTGGTCCTCAGATCGATGCATGGTGTTGGCGTGAAAGTCATTCAATTGAGGAAGATAGTTAATAAGGGAATCAAGCAATAATAATGCAAGAATCATGCAGAATAAATTGAGGAAAACAATGGTCTTATGTTCTAACAACGCATGCCTATGAGGGACGGGGAGTTGACTGAGGTCAACTCTGACCTGTTGCTCATTGTCCATGTAGGACAAAAGAGGACAAAATCGAAAATAAATACTTTATTAATTCATTTAAAAATAATAAATGATTTTTTTATTAAAGCATAAAAGTACTTATTATTTTATGTAGTATTTTAATATGATATTTATTTATTTTATGAGTTAATTTATTATTGGAGTATTTTTATAAGGGTAAATATAGGTATATTTACCTATATAATATATATTTTTTTATTTTGTATATTAAATTTTATTATTTTATACATATAATTTATATTTTTATAACTTATTTAAATTCACTTAGATATATTTTTGTTGTATTTTTCTGATATAATATATTCAATTAATTAATTATATGTATTATTTAGATACTTATATGTATAGTGTATTCATCTATGTATTTTTGAATCTTTATTTATTTTAGTGTATTTTTAATGGTTTTATTTTATTCTATCTATGTATGTTACTTATAATTAATGTTTAAAAAATTATAAAATTATAAAATATTAATAATATAATGAATAAATAAAATGAATATTTTAATTAGGTATATTGTACAATAGGGGTCCAATACCTTAATTTTGCATCTTTACTCTAAATTAAATGAAACACCTTCATTAAATAGATATTAAAAAGCTATATATGATTAACGATGATTTTGAATCATTTTGAGTTCATATGGAGAAGATATGGGTATGTGAAGTTTTGACTTTGGATACTTATTCTGAGTGTATAAGGTACATTGTTGTTATTTTTATGTGAAATAAATTTTGTATTTTTCTATGCATTTTTATCTACAACTTCCATGTACAAAATTTATTAGTTTGAGGAATAATAATATTGAATAAATGTGTCTTGAAAAAGAATTATTGAAGAATAAATAATTTTGGTTTTTATGGTGTTTTTGGCAATTATCTCCCCATGCTTTACTCATTGTCGACCCAATCATCATGATACCTAGTCCTTGGGGATTAACATAATATAATAGCCTTGACATTTTATTACCTTTTCTTTTTTTCTTTAGTCTTTTATTTTGGCTTTAAATGTAATATTTTATGCATTTATTTACACAATAAATAATAGATGTTAATTTATGCAAAGTTTGATATATACATGCATTTATATAGGATTTAAGGGCCAAAATGAAAGAATAAAGGTGATGAAATGGAGATTCGTCGATGCACACCAGCTCACCGGTGTATAGACCTTGAATCATCAACCTATCGATTTGCCAAATGTACATACCCAAACATATATTAACACATATGTCTCCGATTAGAGGATGCAGGCTTATATTGTGACAATATACGACCTAGGTCTCGGCTATCTTGATCTTGCTAAGTTAACTCTTTGACCTAGCTTATCTAACACCTTCGAATTGCTAAGAGATCAATAATAATCACTTGATAGTGCTTGATGATTCCTTAATCTAGCTCTTTAGATATCATCCAAACACCAGCCTCTATGATTCACAATTTGAATAGATAGATGTATGATCACTAAGATGGATATGGTACATAACCCTAATTGTAATAATGGACCTATAATTCAAATTACTTGTTCTTTATTTCATATCGGGAAATGATTTGCAATAAAATTTACTATATAATGTCTCAACGTGGGGTTGAATGTCCACCAATAACCCACTAGCCCAAAGAGACATTAATGGGATAATCTTTAAACCCACACTCATGTGATAATCATAAGCTATTTCGAAAAATAACTTGGTAAGCTGACTGATCACTCTGTTCCCAGGAGACTACACCAAGTTCTTTAATAGTACTTGCATATCTCCTAGTAACAATGTTCACATCCAATGCGAATGTTGCATCTTATGCAACCAATACTCAATCTTTGTTAAAGCTGTTATAGTGGTATTGACAATACAACTTAATAATCATTATAAAGAGTATGCAATTTATATTATCCTTATCAGAATGCCCTTATTCTTGGATATCTCTATCTCCTAAGACTAGGACCTAGTCTTAGCTCTCATAAGGCATATGCAAATAAGACCTTTTATATCACTATAAAGTTTTAAGTTCTTGGAGATAAGACTTTGATATTACTATATCAAAAAATCCTATCTTCTCTGAAGATATTGTTATTACTGCAATTAAGTGTTTATCTCCATAATAGTAACAATTTACTACTCCAATTGTATGGCAGGCATCTAGCTTTTGTTCACATCTAACACACACCGGGCTTCTAGTAACCAATGCATATGGGCAAGCGACATTAGCATTCAGTTCCTCAACTCTTTGAGGTGTTATCCCTTTAGATAGGTCAGTACCATATCTTAAGGGAAGGAAGCCTTTCTTAGGGTTTTCCAAAAACTGAAACATGTCAAAGGTGTACCATAAATGTGATGGTCCCAATACTTTCTTCTCTTTGCTTCTGAACAATTTCAGTTATCCATGAGATCATATCTCAATGTATGGAACAATAAGATTATAAAATACTTATTATCATCCTAATATCATTTAAAATGATTAGCATTTTTATATACATTTAGCATGATGAACATAATGGTACTCCCACTAAGCTTTGTGTGTATTTAGTGGATTCGAGCCGTGATTTGAAGTCTTTACCTTCTCATCAGGTTCCCTCTTTCTCTTGAAGATCCATTTAAACCTAATGGGTCTTCTCGTTATAGGTGTATTCTCGAGGTTCCATATACAACTCATGTATATAAAGTCTACATTAGACTTCATTGCTAACATCCATCTTTCCATGTCATGATCTTCAAAAACTTCATCATATGAAGTTAGATCATTGTCAGGCTTAACTGACACATGGAATTCATACCATTTAGGGGGTCTTACCACCCTCAAACTAAATTGAAGATGTATGTGTGTTTCATCTATAATTGTCCTTTTAGTTTCTGATTTTAAAAGCCTCATTATCTTTACGAGATTCAATGAGTTCCTTTACTTCATTTTCATCTTGATTCTCAAGAAGGTCATCCTCTTAGAATCATATTCTTGGAGATGAAATCCTTTAAGAATCTCAAGGTCATAAAGTAGGTATCCAACACCGTCCTTTATATTCCTAATGAAGAAGTAGTCTCTTATGCTAAATTAGAGCTTACTTGCATCCATGATATGGTCATGGACCAAGCAATTCTAAATCCTCTAGTGTACAACACTGGTTAGGTTCTAAACCATAGCTTATGAGGGTTTTGATTTACATGGAATCTTATTAAGCATATATATTATAGTCTCAACTACATATATACTTGGAAATTAAGAGGCAATTATGCTAATGTTCATCATTGATCAAATCATGTCATGATTCAATTGCATCTCCCTACAACTCTATTGAGTTTAGGTGTATCAAGAGGAGTGAGAGGAATGATATTCCTATCTCCATATCGTATTCCTTGAATTCATCTAATGGGTATATGCTACCTTAGATAGATCAAATTCATTTCATCTGCCTTCAAACTTTGGTTCTAAACCAAAATTGTGAGATATTTGAACATTTAAAATGTTTTTAATGTGAAGGGAGGAAATCTTATATCATAAAAATAATTAAAAGATATCACATATCATTAATGTTTATTATGACATAGATGATCCACACACAACAATATGCATGAGATCTTGAATACCTTGGCATCTAACACCATTTCAAAAAAATGATGCATTGGACATCTTTACTTTGAATACTATATTCACTAGTATGTAGGATTTGAAATTTAAGAAATTCTAAAGTTTCATCTCTTACTAGTCTATTGATCTCATCAATAGACATATAGCCAAGGCTTGATGCCAGATCATTGTTAAGTGATCTTTATCCTCCTATTGATTTATTAAAATTTCAATATTTAGACATGTTAATAAACCATTCATTAATTATATAATTTAGTGGAGTCCTCTAGATGTTATAGTACTATATGAAATATATCCATCATAACTCTTTATGACATGTCTATTCCAGAATGCATGTTTATTTTGAACATTTAGAAATAAACAATCAATGTATTCTAATATCTAGGTCATACAGACAATCTATAAGACTAAGGGCTCTCCCACTAAAAATATGTAGTCTATTTATCCAATGGAGATTGTTGCAACAATTGAATAAACATCCATGTGGATGACTACTAAACCTTAAGATCAAATTTTCTAGTCTTTTGTAACATATGCAACCAATTGCATGTGTTACTTAAAGAATGAGATACAAGTATTATATTTTGATCTTATAAAATAAGTAATTCAATTATAATGACTATATGTAGATGTATAATATACCGATGTACTCTCTGAGTCCTTCTCTGAGGATAGTCATACCTTTAATACATCAGCTTGTTGTAGTATTGTCATTCATCTAACTCTTTGGATGTCATATGTATCGAAGTCATAGAAGTATAATCAACTCTTTTCTTTTTTTACTTTCCTTCTTACATTGGTCAGACACATGCTTCCACTGCTTCCTTATCTATAAACAACCATTGCTTTAGACAAAGGATATCTTATGTTGAATGTTAGACATGTGATCCCAGGGTGAACCATTCTTACAATAAATGTTATTGTAATATATATTTGTTTATCTATAAAAGTTATTGATGTTTCACTCCCTTTCTGAAATTAAATGAATGAATGCACTATAATGTCCCTCTGTACAATAAGGGTTATGTACCATGGCCATCTTGATGATCATATAGTTGTTGATTCATTAAATGAATAATAGAGGCTGGTGTTTGGATGAATATCTAAGGAGCTAGATAGAGGACTCATCAAGCACTATCAAATGATTATTAAGAGATGATCTCCAACCTGAGTAGGAGATGGAAATCCTTTCTCACATAGACTGATATCTGACCGACCTCTTGATGTAGGTCCTCTGCATAGGAATAGTGATTCGGAGGTGTCAGATTAGTTAGGTCAATGGGTTGACTTGGCGAGATCGCGATAACCTAAGTCCTATGTTGAATGCTGTCACAGAATAGCCATGCATCCTCTGACCGGAGACAGATGTGTTACTATATGTCTAAGTGTGTACATTTGGCAGACCAATAGGTTGATGACCTAACCAAGGTCTATACACCGGCGTGCTGGTGTGCATGTAAGGGCATATGAGTCATACAATCTTCCAAAGGGATCATACATGCTCATTTATGAACCGGAAGAGAAGAGCTCACTCATGAGGTATTGGGACCGATCAAATTCCATGCATGGTCGTCGTGATTTGGAAGCATGACATGAATTTGAAGGTAAGATATATTCTTTGGGAAAGCATATGATCGATACCAATTCCCAATGACCAAGATTGAGAAACTTGGTGATCAAACTCTGAAGAAGATAGTGAAAAATTTATCTTGATCTTCAGATTGATCATAGGTCTTCCAATATGCAGGATGTACAGGTATTGGGAATACCTGAGGGTGATGTGATCATAAACGATTGTATAACCATGACGCTTCCATTCTGAGGGAGTGATGAAACTGGTCTGGATTTTAGTGACTCCTTTCAGTAGAGAAGCAATCTAATCTTAGTCCAAGTGTTGGACATTGATATGAATAAGATTCAGATTAAACGAGAAGATTAGATTTGAGGTCTTGATTTAATAAAGCATCTATGGGAGGTCCGTAAGATCTGGATTTGAGATGAAATCTCAACATCCAAGCCACTATACGTGGAACAATACAATCGCCCTGTTCTTATCTCCAAGTATCTGCAGAGAAAGCACATTATTCTTGAAAGGGTTCAAGAATAATTCATTTGATGAATTACATAGCCAAGAAAGAAGGGCTTGATGATTAAATGAGATTTAATCATCAAGCATAATATGAATGAGATTCATATTGTGAGAATAATTATCCAAGATAATTAAATAAGATTTAATTATCAAGGATTAGAGAATGTGGATAATGCTATCCATAATATTTGTGTATTATAAATATGATTTATAGTATACATATATAGGAGAGAGAATTTTTGTAAATAGCATTTGTTAATTATTAATGTGGATTGGATTCACATTAATTAATTAATTGGAAATGCAATTTACAAATTAGTTTGGGTTGTGAATATAATTCACATATTTATCAATGGCATGATTGAAAATATTAAAAATTAATTTGGAATTAAATGGTGGATATTTTTGTGATAATAGTTATTACAAATATATTAAGAAATAATAGATAAAATAAAAAGGAAAATAACTACCACAAATATGGGTGGCATCAACCATGCGTGACACCCCCTAAATTTGGGGGCGGTTTATTGTCTTCCCTTTTTATCTAGTTATCTCTTGATAATTAATTTATGTTAAATTAAATTATGTTGATAATGTTGCAACATATATTTGATTTAAATATAAATTAATGTTGTTGGTTTTAACCAACAACAATCTTGGCCATTGATTAATACATAGATCAACTTGGACGTTGGATCTATGTGTCCCATGGATTGAGATCCATTGGATCCCAAACTAATATATAAGGATGGCTAACCTAGACTTTCAAGGTACATGAAATAGAGTTGTACGAGGTTAGCACTCTCTCTCTCTCTCTCATTCTCGCCTACTCTCTCTCCCTCTTATTCAAGGTGGCCGACCATCTTGTATTGGGAAAGAGAGTATCTCATCTTTGCCTTCGACGACTCGAGAATCTCCTTCTTCATTGGGTCTGCTTGCTCTAAAGGAAGACGAGGGATTTCGTTGGACGAAATCAGGGGATTCGTTGCTTGGATCTTCATTGAGGATTGCGGGAGGAACGCGTCTCATCATCGCGCCTGCAAGTGCATTCTTCGTGGATCAGACTTCAGACAGGAGGATCTCTTATTTTAGAGATCTTGTGATTACAACCACACTTCAAGTGGTATTTTTTATACTTTGTGATTTGATGAAACGATCCGAGAAATGTTCTCGTGATCATGTGGTTTCATCACTTGTTTAAAAGAAATTTAATTTCCGCTGCATCTAGCGACTAGTGCGACTAGTCGCCCCGATCGCATATGATGCGATAAACATACTTCCGTGATGCGCTTAAGGATACTCAATATCCTTCAAGTGGTATCAGAGCCTTTGCTCGAATAAGGTTTTGGATATGATCCATGGACCTAGTACGACTTGGGTTTGAAAGGGTCGCGAAATTTTATCGTATTTCAATTTTTGCACCTTTGTCTAATTGGATTTTTCAGTACTGTTTAAATTTTTTAAACACAAAATTTGCAATTGTATATAGGGAAACTATAGGATCTGAGTTTATGTAATTTGGATTTCATTTTCTCAAGATATTGCCCTTTGAATAATCATGTATTCACAATTGCGGGAACAACAGATCTGAACGTGATTAATGAATTAATTACTGTTTTGATATGCCACGAAATGCATGAAATATCACTTGAGTTCTTTCATAAATCAAATTGGCAATCTTAGGAAACTGATTTTGCAATTTTTGGATTTAAATTGATCAAGATAAGTTAATTTTGGAGATTGGGGGCCACTGCTGGAAATTGACAATTTTGATCATGAACCATGTGATAGTCATTCAAATATGATGACGAAAATTAATTGTTAATTTTCTGAAATAATTAGTGATAAATATTTTTGAAATATTTAAAGATATAATTATTTCATTGAATGACATTTGCCTAAACCAAGATAATAAGATAGTTGATTTTAATCATTAATTGGTTGACATGAAATCATCAACAAACAATTTTTTTCATGAAGAACCTTAGTTTATCCTACAATAGTTGTAGGACAACTATTACATTAAAATCCTCTTGCTTGAATAGGATTGGGGATTTGTTTAGCAAATCTCCTTATAATATTATCAAAATGGTTTTGATGTATATTATATGGTATAATTTCAGTTGAAGAAAACCGATGAGCATCTCAACGTACATGATGATCTATCTGGCATTATCCTTTCCTGATGTGAATATGGTGCCTAGTCGGAGAGCATTGGGGTCACGGGTTGCAACGTATGTGGTCCGTCCCACTCTCGTCAGTATTGGCCATGACAGTGGGTAGGGACTCGATAATGCCGGAGAAGTCAAAGTATATTTTTCTAATTATTAAAATTCGAATAATATGTACTTTGAGATTATACCTACTATTCAAGTAACAATCAAGTTTTTTGATTGATAAATTGGATTTATGATTAATTTAATGTGATTAAATTAATTATATCCAATAAACACTCTATTATGAATAGATGTGTATTTCCCTTGGAAGAATTAATTATGTGAATATGATTCACGATAATTAATTGTTACAATTTGAATATGAGATGGAGGATCACATAAGTGACATTCATGGTCTCCCATCAAGGCAAAGGATTTCATCGCCAGATGTTGTATATAGGAGACGCCTGTCCGAAGTGACAGATCCTATATATGATTTATTGGGATCGGGTTCTTTGCTTCTCGAAAGAGTAAGGCCGTATACGAAGTGACCCCAATATTGGGTCCTCATATTATTGGGGCGATATTGGATTGCGTATAGCGAGTATTAAGCCTGTTGACAGTTTGTTCAGTTAACAACAGATCAACATCATCTTAGGGGTGGTGGGCCCGGGTGGTAAAGACCGAATTGGGAAATGCAAGTTGGACTTGCAAGGAAGAATGTGTTCTCGCTTCTCTTTATTCAAGTCACAAGTTCTCATATTATTGGGATGTGATAAGGATTGAGAGGATATCCCAGATCTTGCTTGAGATATAGAGGTAAGTGTATCTCTTATTTTGAAAGAAAATAAGGAAATAATCTTTCAAAGTTGACATAGCAAAACGAATTTGATTTAAAATGCCTTAGTCAAATGTCTTAAAATGAATATATATTTATCTATATATTCTAATATAGTGCATTCTTAATTTTAGAAAATGAAGTCCATGAACCCACTTAGCAGGCTCCTGGAGGTCAACCCGTTGACCGGACCAAATTATTACCCTAAGACTGCGGAAGATAAATCATATAATGAGAAATATGATGAAGACCATAATCTAGCAAGGTGTTATATCCTTGGGTCATTGTCCAATGTGCTTCAGAAGCAACATGTGGAAATGAACCATTGCCAAGTTATGCTGAATCTGAAAGAAATGTTCGATCACATAAACCGCACACAACGTTACAGTGTGATGAAAGAGCTTATTCGCTGCAAGATGTAGGAAGGGACCTCTGTCAGAGAACACGTACTTAAAGTGTTTGGTACCTCTCTGAATTGGAAACCTTGGGAGCCTGCATGGATTCTGACATGCAGGATGATTTTATTCTCCTGTCGCTCCCTTAGTCTTTCAACAACTTTGTCGTGTCCTATCACATGAGCAAAGGCGGTTTCACTAACGCTGGGCTGTTAGCTACATTGAAGTATGTAGAAGACGTGATGAGGAAGGACGACCCCTCTGCTAGTGCAATGGTTGTACAAGTGAGAGGAAAATGTGGGCGGAAGCAAGGTTATCGGAAGGGCCCGACCCAGAAGAGAAAGAAGAAGAATCAAGGAGTTGGATCATCTTCTAGTGCTTCCACACTAATGACATCGAAAAGGGCCGATGTTTGTCACCACTTCAAGAAGCTGGGGCACTGCCAGATCATTGTTAAGTGATCTTTATCCTCCTATTGATTTATTACGGTTTAAATTTTCAATATTTAGACATGTTAATAAACCATTCATTAATTTTATAATTTAGTGGAGTCCTCTAGATGTTATAGTACTATATGAAATATATCCATCATAACTCTTTATGACATGTCTATTCCAGAATGCAGGTTTATTTTCAACATTTAGAAATAAACAATTAATATATTGTAATATCTAGGTCATACAAACAATCTATAAGACTAAGGGCTCTCCCACTAAAAATATGTAGTCTAATTATCCAATGGAGATTGTTGCAACAATTGAATCAACATCCATGTGGATGACTACTAAACCTTAAGATCAAATTTTCTAGTCTTCTATAACATATGCAACCAATTGCATGTGTTACTTAAAGAATGAGATACAAGTATTATATTTTGATCTTATAAAATAAGTAATTCAATTATAATGGTTATATGTAGATATATAATATACCGATGTACTTTCTGAGTCCTTCTCTGAGGATAGTCATACCTTTAATACATCAGCTTGTTGTAGTATGGTCATTCATCTAACTCTTTGGATGTCATATGTATCGAAGTCATAGAAGTATAATCAACTCTTTTCTTTTTTTACTTTCCTTCTTACATATCTATAAACAACCATTGCTTTAGACAAAGGATATCTTATGTTGAATGTTAGACATGTGAGCCCAGGGCGAACCATTCTTACAATAAATGTTATTGTAATATATATTTGTTTATCTATAATAGTTATTGATGTTTCACTCCCTTTCTGAAATTAAATGAATGAATGCACTATAATGTATCTCTGTACGATAAGGGTTATGTACCATGGCCATCTTGACGGTCATATAGCTGTTGATTCATTAAATGAATAATAGAGGCTGGTGTTTGGATGAATATCTAAGGAGCTAGATAGAGGACTCATCAAGCACTATCAAATGATTATTAAGAGATGATCTCCAGCCTGAGTAGGAGATGGAAATCCTTTCTCACATAGACTGATATCTGACCGACCTCTTGATGCAGGTCCTCTGCATAGGAATAGTTATTCGGAGGTGTCAGATTAGTTAGGTCAATGGGTTGACATGGCGAGATCACGATAACCTAAGTCCTATGTTGAATGCTGTCACAGCATACCCATGCATCCTCTGACCGGAGACAGATGTGTTACTATATGTCTAAGTGTGTACATTTGGCAGACCAATAGGTTGATGACCTAACCAAGATCTATACACCGGCGTGCTGGTGTGCATGTAAGGGCATATGAGTCATACAATCTTCCAAAGGGATCATACATGCTCATTTATGAACCGGAAGACAAGAGCTCACTCATGAGGTATTGGGACCGATCAAATTCCATGCATGGTCGTCGTGATTTGGAAGCATGACATGAATTTGAAGGTATGGTATATGCTTTGGGAAAGCATATGATCGATACCAATTCCCAATGACCAAGATTGAGAAACTTGGTGATCAAACTATGAAGAAGATAGTGAAAAATTTATCTTGATCTTCAGATTGATCATAGGTCTTCCAGTATGCAGGATGTACAGGTATTGGGAATACCTGAGGGTGATGTGATCATAAACGATTGTATAACCATGACGCTTCCATTCTGAGGGAGAGATGAATCTGGTCTGGATTTTAGTGACTCCTTTCAGTAGAGAAGCAATCTAATCTTAGTCCAAGTGTTGGACATTGATCTGAATAAGATTCGGATTCAACGAGAAGATTAGATTTGAGGTCTTGATTTAATAAAGCATCTATGGGAGGTCCGTAAGATCTGGATTTGAGATGAAATCTCAAAATCCAAGCCACTATACGTGGGACAATACAATCGCCCTGTTCTTATCTCCAAGTATCTGCGGAGAAAGCACATTATTCTTGAAGGGGTTCAAGAATAATTTATTTGATGAATTACATAGCCAAGAAAGAAGGGCTTGATGATTAAATGAGATTTAGTCATCAAGCATAATATGAATGAGATTCATATTGTGAGAATAATTATCCAAGATAATTAAATAAGATTTAATTATCAAGGATTAGAGAATGTGGATAATCCTATCCATAATATTTGTGTATTATAAATATGATTTATAGTATATATATCCAGGAGAGAGAATTTTTGTAAATAGCATTTGTTAATTATTAATGTGGATTGGATTCACATTAATTAATTAATTGGAAATGCAATTTACAAATTAGTTTGGGTTGTGAATATAATTCACATATTTATCAATGGCATGATTGAAAATATTAAAAATTAATTTGGAATTAATTTGGTGGATATTTTTGTGGTAATAGTTATTACAAATATATTAAGAAATAATAGATGAAATAAAAAGAAAAATAACTACCATAAATATGGGTGGCATCAACCATGCGTGACACCCCCTAAATTTGGGGGCGATTTATTGTCTTCCGTTTTTTATCTAGTTATCTCTTGATAATTAATTTATGTTAAATAAAATTATGTTGATAATGTTGCAACATATATTTGATTTAAATATAAATTAATGTTGTTGGTTTTAACCAACAACAATCTTGGCCATTGATTAATACATAGATCAACGTGGACGTTGGATCTATGTGTCCCATGGATTGAGATCCATTGGATCCCAAACTAATATATAAGGATGGCTAACCTAGACTTTCAAGGTACATGAAATAGAGTTGTACGAGGTTAGCTCTCTCTCTCTCTCTCATTCTCGCCTACTCTCTCTCTCTCTCTCTCTCTCTCTTCTTCAAGGTGGCCGACCATCTTGTATTGAGAAAGAGAGTATCTCATCTTTTCCTTCGACGACTCGAGAATCTCCTTCTTCATTGGGTCTGCTTGCTCTAAAGGAAGATGAGGGATTTCGTTGGACGAAATCAGGGGATTCGTTGCTTGGATCTTCATTGAGGATTGCGGGAGGAACGCGTCTCATCATCGCGCCCGCAAGTGCATTCTTCGTGGATCGGACTTCAGACAGGAGGATCTCTTATTTTAGAGATCTTGTGATTACAACCACACTTCAAGTGGTATTTTTTATACTTTGTGATTTGATGAAATGATCCGAGAAATGTTCTCGTGATCATGTGGTTTCATCACTTGTTTAAAAGAAATTTAATTTCCGCCGCATCTAGCGACTAGTGCGATTAGTCGCCCCGATCGCATATGATGCGATCAACACGCTTCCATGATGCATTTAAGGATACTCAATATCCTTCAAGTGGTATCAGAGCCTTTGCTCGAATAAGGTTTCGGATATGATCCACGGACCTAGTACGACTTGGGTTTGAAAGGGTCGCGAAATTTTACCGTATTTCAATTTTTGCACCTTTGTCAAATTGGATTTTTTAGTACTGCTTAAATTTTTTAAACACAAAATTTGCAATTATATATAGGGATACTATAAGATCTGAGTTTATGTAATTTGGATTTCATTTTCTCAAGATATTGCCCTTTGAATAATCATGTATTCACAATTGCGGGAACAACAGATCTGAACGTGATTAATGAATTAATTACTGTTTTGATATGCCACTAAATGTATGAAATATCACTTGAGTTCTTTCATAAATCAAATTGGCAATCTTAGGAAACTGATTTTGCAATTTTTGGATTTAAATTGATCAAGATAAGTTAATTTTGGAGATTGGGGGTCACTGCTGGAAATTGACAATTTTGATCATGAACCATGTGATAGTCATTCAAATATGATGATGAAAATTAATTGTTAATTTTCTGAAATAATTAGTGATAAATATTTTAGAAATATTTAAAGATATAATTATTTCATTGAATGACATTTGCCTAAACCAAGATGATAAGATAGTTGATCTTAATCATTAATTGGTTGACATGAAATCATCAACAAACAATTTTTTTCACGAAGAACCTTAGTTTATCCTACAATAGTTGTAGGACAACTATTACATGAAAATCCTCTTGCTTGAATAGGATTGGGGATTTGTTTAGCAAATCTCCTTATAATATTATCAAAATGGTTTTGATGTATATTATATGGTATAATTTCGGTTGAAGAAAACCGATGAGCATCTCAACGTACATGATGATCTATCTGGCATTATCCTTTCCTGATGTGGATATGGTGCCTAGTCGGAGAGCATTGGGGTCACGGGTTGCAACGTATGTGGTCCGTCCCACTCTCGTCAGTATTGGCCATGACAGTGGGTAGGGTCTCGATAATGCCGGAGAAGTCAAAGTATATTTTTCTAATTATTAAAATTCGAATAATATGTACTTTGAGATTATACCTACTATTCAAGTAACAATCAAGTTTGTTGATTGATAAGTTGGATTGATGATTAATTTAATGTGATTAAATTAATTATATCCAATAAACACTCTATTATGAATAGATGTGTATTTCCCTTGGAAGAATTAATTATGTGAATATAATTCACGATAATTAATTGTTACAATTTGAATATGAGGTGGAGGATCACATAAGTGACATTCATGGTCTCCCATCAAGGCAAAGGATTTCATCGCCAGATGTTGTATATAGGAGACGCCTGTCCGAAGTGACAGATCCTATATATGATTTATTGGGATCGGGTTCTTTGCTTCTCGAAAGAGTAAGGCCGTATACGTAGTGACCCCAATATTGGGTCCTCATATTATTGGGGTGATATTGAATTGCATATAGCGAGTATTAAGCCTGTTGACAGTTGGTTCAGTTAACAACAGATCAACATCATCTTAGGGGTGGTGGGCCCGGGTGGTAAAGACCGAATTGGGAAATGCAAGTTGGACTTGCAAGGAAGAATGTGTTCTCACTTCTCTTTATTCAAGTCACAAGTTCTCATATTATTGGGATGTGATAAGGATTGAGAGGATATCCCAGATCTTGCTTGAGATATAGCGGTAAGTGTATCTCTTACTTTAAAAGAAAATAAGGAAATAATCTTTCAAAGTTGACATAGCAAGACGAATTTGATTTAAAATGCCTTAATCAAATGTCTTAAAATGAATATATATTTATCTATATATTCTAATATAGTGCATTCTTAATTTTAGAAAATGAAGTCCATGAACCCACTTAGCAGGCTCCTGGAGGTCAACCCGTTGACCGGACCAAATTATTACCCTAAGACTGCGGAAGATAAATCATATAATGAGAAATATGATGAAGACCGTAATCTAGCAAGGTGTTATATCCTTGGGTCATTGTCCAATGTGCTTCAGAAGCAACATGTGGAAATGAACCATTGCCAAGTTATGCTGAATATGAAAGAAATGTTCGGTGACATAAACCGCACACAACGTTACAGTGTGACGAAAGAGCTTATTCGCTGCAAGATGTAGGAAGGGACCTCTGTCAGAGAACACGTACTTAAAGTGTTTGGTACCTCTCTGAATTGGAAACCCTGGGAGCCTACATGGATTCTGACATGCAGGCTGATTTTATTATCCTGTCGCTCCCTAATTCTTTCAACAACTTTGTCATGTCCTATCACATGAGCAAAGGCGATTTCACTAACGCTGGGCTGTTAGATACATTGAAGTCTGTAGAAGACGTGATGAGGAAGGACGACCCCTCTGCTAGTGCAATGGTTGTACAAGTGAGAGGAAAGTGTGGGTGGAAGCAAGGTTATCGGAAGGGCCCGACCCAGAAGAGAAAGAAGAAGAATCAAGGAGTTGGATCATCTTCTAGTGCTTCCACACTAATGACATCGAAAAGGGCTGATGTTTGTCACCACTTCAAGAAGTTGGGGCACTGGCAGCATAACTGCCCAGATTACCTGAAGTCTGCTGACAAAGGTAAAGCTCCAGCAGGTATGAAATCTACTTTCATCATTGAAACTAGCTTTCTCATTGGACGAGAAGGAAGTTGGGTTATAGATTCTGGTGCTTCTGTTCATGTATGCAATTCATTGCATTTGTTTCAGGAAACTAGGAATCTGGAGGAAGGGGAGATAGTCATCCAGATGGGATCTGATGCAAGTATTGCAGCAGTCGCCATCTGGACGTGCAGACTATCATTATCTAGTGGTCGAGTCCTAGTACTTAAAGAGTATCTTTATGTACCTGAAATCAGGAGGAATTTGATATCTGTATCTAAGCTTGTTAGACATGGATACTCCTTCTTGTTCTGTAATAAGTTAGTCATTAATTAATATGATAAATTTATTGCGGAAGGTGTTCTGACTTCTGGTGGACTCTATGAATTGTGTATTGATGAATTTGTCATGAATGTCACTACCACTGATAATAAAAAACGCTAAAAGATCCAGGGAGAATGGAAATCATTCGAATATGATTTGGCATCAAAGGCTTGGTCATTTATCTGTTGATAGAATCAATAGATTGATAAAGGATGGACCTTTAGATTTTCTATAGGTTTAATCTTTACCTACCTGTAAACATTGCATTCGAGGTAAAATGACTAGAACACCTTTCCATAACAAGGTTATGAGATGCGAAGGTATTCTTGACCTAATACATACTGATGTATGTGGTCCCTTCAGTACCACGACTAGAAATGGATATCGATATCATTTGATGTTTATTGATGACCATTCGCGTTACGGGTTTGTCTTCCTACTACATCATAAATCTGAAACCTTTGAAAAGTTCAAAGGGTTTAAGGCTTTTGTTGAGAACCAAACCGATAGGAAGATCAAACAGATTCGATCTGACCGAGATGGTGAGTACCTCTCAGATGAATTCAAGGAATATCGTAAAGAGAATGGAATTTTCTCCAATCTCACTCCCCCTGGAACTCCCCAACTTAATGGTGTTGCTGAGAGACAAAATAGGACCATCATGGACATGGTCCGCTCAATGATGAGCAAAGCACGTTTACCTCTTAATTTCTGGGGATATGCAGTAGAGACTGCAATTTATATCCTGAACAAGATTCCTAGCAAGTATGTACCCAAGAATCCTCACGAGCTCCGGTATGGTACCAAACTTAGTGTTAAACACTTGAGGGTTTGGGGATGCTTGGTCCATGCAAAGAACGTGGATGCAAGTAAGCTAGAATCTCGCACTTGTAAGTGCTACTTCATTGGGTATGTTAAAGATGGTATTGGATACCAGCTTTATGACCCTGAGACCCAAAAGGTTTTTGTCTATAGGGATGTGAAATTTCTGGAGGATGATTTCGTTAAAGGTCAAGACAAAAATGAAGTAGAGGAACTCATTGAATCCCCTCAGGATTATGAGATTCCTGAACCAGAAACTGAAGAGATAAACAAAGATGAAACACTCATACCTCTTCGAAGGAGTTCGAGGTGGTTGCACCACCTGAAAGGTATGGATTCCATGTGTCAGGGGAAAATGACAATGATCCCTCTTCATTTGATGAAGCACTTGCGGATCATGACATGGATAGATGGATGCTAGCAATGAAGTCAGAAATTGACTCCATGCATAAGAATGGTGTATGGACCCTAGAGGATCCACCTAAAGGGGTAAAACCCATTGGGTGTAAATGGATCTTCAAGAGAAAGAGGGGACCTGATGGGAAAGTAGAGACTTTCAAGGCACGGCTCGTAGCCATGGGCTACACATAGAGAGAAGGCATCAACTACGATGAGACGTTCTCTCATGTGGCCATGCTTAAGTCCATCAGGACACTACTAGGTATAGATGCATCTCTTGACTATGACATCTGGCAGATGGACGTCAAGACATCTTTACTCGTTAGATACCTTGAGGAGGATATCTATATGGAGCAGCCCCAGGGCTTCATAGTTGAGGGTGGGAAAGTAAGCAAGATGAAGAAATCCATCTATGGGCTCAAACAAGCTTCTCGTAGCTGGAACATCAGATTTGACGAAACCATAAAGAGTTATGATTTTGTGCAGAATCCTGATGAACCTTGTGTACAAGAAGCTTACTGGAAGCATCATTGTGTTCATCGTGCTTTACGCAGATTATATCCTTATCATTGGGAATGATACAAGAATGATGACCAGTGTGAAGATTTGGTTGTCCCATACCTTCGAGATGAAAGATCTTGGAGAAGCCTCTTACATCTTAGGCCTGAAGTTGTTCAGAAATCGAGAAAAGAGAATATTGGGATTATCACAACATGGATACATCAAGAAGATTCTTGAACGATTCCATGTGGATAGCTCCAAGAAAGGATTCCTCCCTTTAGGACATGGTATCCATCTGTCCAAAGGGATGGCTCCTCAAAGTGTTGAGGAAAGGAAGGCCATGGCTGGATGCCCCTATGCATCAGCTGTAGGAAGCCCGATATATGCCATGATGTGTACTAGGCCAGACATCTGTCATGCAGTGGGAGTGGTAAGTCGTTACCAATCTTGCTATGGAGAGAAACACTGGAATGCAGTAAAGAACATATTCAAATATCTAAGACGGACGCAAGATTACATCTTGGTCTATGGGTGGTGCTGTGAGATGGAGAAGCAAGAAGCAGGACACTACGACAGATTCAACAACAATAGTCGAATACGTTGCCGCATCGGATGCTGCAAAAGAGGCGGTGTTGTTACGCAAGTTCATCTTGGAGCTTGGCGTAGTTTCCTCTGATAGTCCAATCTCGTTACTCTGCGATAACACGGGAGCCATTGCCCAGGCAAAGGAACCCAAATGGCATAAAAAGAGCAAGCATGTGGAAAGGAAATACCACATTATTCGGGAGATTCAAAAGCGTGGTGACATCATCATCACCAAGGTCGCCTCTGCCGACAATGTTGCTGATCCTCTTACCAAACCTTTGACACAGAAGGTTTTTGACCAGCATGTAATGAGTATGGGTTTACAGATTGTACCTGAATGGTTCTGAGGGCTAGTGGGAGATTGTTAGACATGTGATCCTAGGGCGAACCATTCTTGCAATAAATGTTATTGTAATATATATTTGTTTATCAATAGAAGTTATTGATGTTTCACTCCCATTCTAAAATTAAATCAATGAATGCACTATGAGATCCCTCTGTATAATTAGGGTTATGTACCATGGCCATCTTGATGATCATATAGCTGTTGATTCATTAAATGAATAATAGAGGCTGGTATTTGGATGAATATCTAAGGAGTTAGATAGAGGACTCATCAAGCACCGTCAAATGATTATTAAGAGATGATCTCCATCCTGAGTAGGAGATAGCAATCCTTTCTCACATAGGCTAATATATGACCGACCTCTTGATGCAGGTCCTCTTCATGGGAATAGTGATTCGAAGGTGTCAGACTAGTTAGGTCAATGGGTTGACTTGGCGAGATCGAGATAACCTAAGTCCTATGTTGAATGCTGTCACAGCATAGGCACACATCCTCTGAACGGAGACAGATGTGTTATTATATGTCTGAGGGTGTACATTTGGAAGAACAATAGGTTGATGACCTAACCAAGGTCTATACACCAGCACACTGGTGTGCATGTTAGGGCATATGTGTAATACAATCTCTCAAAGGGATCATACAAGTTCTTTTATGAAACGGAAGACATGAGCTCACTCATGAGGTATTGGGACCAATCAAATTCCATGCATGGTCGTCGTGCTTTGGAAGCATGACATGAATTTGAAGGTATGATATCTGCTTTGGGAATTAATATGATCGATACCAATTCCCAATGACCAAGATTGAGAAATTTGGTGATCAAACTCTGAAGAAGACAGTGAAAAATTGATCTTGATCTTCAAGTTGATCATAGGTCTTCCAGTATGAAGGTTGTACATGTATTGGGAATATCTGAGGGTGTTGTGATCATAAATGATTGTATAACCATGACACTTCCATTCCGAGGGAGTGATGAAACCGTCAAATGAGAAGATTAGATTTGAGGTCTTGATTTAATCAAGCATCTTTGGGAGGTCCTATCTGTATTTGAGATGAGATCTCAACATCCAAGTCACTACACGTGGAACAATACAATCGCCCTGTCCTTATATCCAAGTATCTGCGGAGAAAGCACATTATTCTTGAAGGGGTTCAAGAATAATTCATTTGATGAATTACATATCCAAGCAAGAAGGACTTGATGATTAAATGAGATTTAATTATCAAGCATAATATGAATGAGATTCATATTGTGAGAATGATTATCCAAGATAATTAAATAGGATTTAATTATCAAGAATTACAGAATGTGGATAATGCTATCCATAATATTTGTGTACCATAAATATGATTTATAGCATACATATCGAAGAGAGACAATTTTTGTAAATAGCATTTGTTAATTATTAATGTGGATTGGATTCACATTAATTAATTAATTGGAAATGCAATTTACAAATTAGTTTGGATTGTGAATATGATTTACATATTTATCAATGGCATGATTGAAATATTCACAAATTAATTTGGAATTAGTTTGGTGGATATTTTTATGATAATAGTTATTACAAAATTATTAAAAAATAATATATAAAATAAAAAGGAAAATAACCACCACAAATATGGGTGGCGTCAACCATGGGTGACGCCCACTAAATTTGGGGGTGGTTTATTGTCTTCCTTTTTTTCTAGTTAACTCTTGATAATTAATTTATGCTAAAATAAATTATGTTGATAATGTTGCAACATATATTTGATTTAAATATAAAGTAATGTTGTTGATTTTAACCAGCAGCAATCTTGACCATTGATTAATACATAGATCAACTTGGCCGTTGGATATATGTGTCCCATGGATTGAGATCCATTGGATCCAAACTAATATATAAGGAGTGCTAACCTAGCCTTTCATGGTACATGAAATAGAGTTGTACAAGGTTACTACTCTCTCTCTCTCTCTCATTCTTGTCTACTCTCTCTCTCTCTCTCCCCTTCAAGGTGGTCGACCATCTTGTATTGAGAAAGAGAGTCTCTCGTCTTCGCCTTCGACGACTCGAGAATCTCCTTCTTCTTTGGGGCTGCTTGCTCTAAAGGAAGACGATGGATTTCGTTGGACGAAATCAGGGGATTCTTTGCTTGGATCTTCATAGAGGATTGCGGGAGGAACGTATCTCATCATCGCGCCCGCAAGTGCATTCTTCGTGGATCAGACTTAAGACAGGAGGATCTCTTGTTTTAGAGATCTCGTGATTACAACCACACTTCAAGAGGTATTTCTTATACTTTGTGGTTTGATGAAATGATCCGAGAAATATTCTCGTGATCATGTGGTTTCATCACTTGAAAAAAAAAATTTAATTTCCACCACATCTAGCGACTAGTGCGACTAGTCACCCCGATCGCATATGATGCGATCAACACGCTTCCGTGATGCGCTTAAGGATACTCAATATCCTTCATTGAACTCAAAAAATTTCAATATAAGAGCATTTCAACACTTATATATGCTTTATTCAATTCATACAATATGAATATTATGAAGCTTCATGAAATATAAGAGTATAGGTGGTAGAATAATGGTCGAAGGATATCTAAATTCTTAAAGACTTTGGTTCAGGTAGGTATTCAAATAATAAGAGCACATCGTCTCTTATCGAGCCACCATTATGCATAATGTAGTGAACCATGTCATTCATGATGAAATGTTGAGAGCACATATATATGACAAAAACATCTTTTCCGTTTTATAAGAATTTTCGATCATTACGATCATCCTCGACATGATACTTCCAAAGCACATTCGATGAGGGATAAAGACTATAAAGACATACAAACTCAAGGTTGTTGTTCTATTGTCAATTTAATTGTCATGCCTCATTAATATGAGGAAACTTGCATATGCAGACAACATACATTATGTGTCCAATTGCATGTGCAATATCTTGATAATGGATCCAATCCATGATATTTTACTAGTTATTATTGATTATATATTTTAGTGGGTTCAATGTAGATTATCTGGAATAAGATCATTTGCATAAATACATATTTTACTTTTATTAAGTATTTTATATCAGTTTCATGCCTTGTCAACTCTAAATGTTCATTCCCATATTCACATTCAAAGCAAAAAATAAACTTACCATTATATTTCAAGCAAGATCTGGGATCTCCTTCTTACCTTTGATACATCCCAATAATATGACAACTTGTAACTTAAATAAAAAGAAGCGGGAACTAATTCGACCTTGCAAGTCCAACTTGCATTTCCCAATTCGATCGTTAACACCCATGCCCACCACCCCTAAGGCGACGTTTAATCATCGTTAATTGAACCGATCATCAATAGGAATAGCATTCTGCATGCACAATCCAATATCGCCCCAATAATATGAGGACTCGATAATGACGTCACTATTCATATGGTCTTACTCATTCAGAAGCAAAGAGCTCGATCCATGTGCACTTGTATGTAGGAGCTATCACTTCGAATAAGCGTCTCCTGCATACTATTCATAACAATGGAACCCTTTGCTTTGATGGGAGAACATGGATGTGACTTATATGATCCTCCATATCTTATTCAAATTTTAATTAACTATTGTGAATCATATTCACATAATCAATTCTTCTAACCGAAATCTAATCAATAAATATATATTGATTGTTATAATTGTTGGATGATTAATTTAATCATATTAAATCAATGATCCCATTAGTAACCAACAAACAATCTCGATTGTTACTTGATGGATGGTATACTATCAAAATATGTATTATTCAAATTTTAATAATTAGAAAAATACATCTTGAACATTTCGAGAATTATCTCTTCCTTACTCGTTGTCATGGCCGGTACAGACATGATGTGGGACAGGATGCTCACAGAGCAACGATCGACTAAACACCATATCCGCCTCGGTTCAGGATAATGTGATCTGATCATTTTGTATTTGAGACGATATTGGTTCATTCAACTGAATTATACCATATATTTTTTGTCAAAACTATTATAGTTAATACTATAAGGATATTTTCTAAATAAATCCTCAATCTTCTTCAAGTAACAATGTTTATGGAAAGTTCATTATAATCAAATCGATCAAGATCAATTATCTTCTCATGTTGGTTATGCTCATTAAAAAATAATTATCATTATTAAATATTTACATAAATATTTAAGTAGTTATTTTAGGATATTAACTATTAATTTCTATGAATAATAAAATTACAATAACAATATTCTTGTTCAAATTTGTTAAGTTTCCAACAGTGATACATGTTTACAAAAACAACAAATCTTTAGTAAATAAACTCCAAATTATACAAACTAAATTTTAATGGTTTACTAATTTGATTTACAATAGAATACTATTAATATATGCATTTGTAGGCGTTTTAAACCAATTATTATTTCTTGGTTACGTCCAAAACCATTTTTCCCGTAATAGTGGACACATGTCCACTAAAACGATCATAAGTTTAGCAAACGAATTCCAAATCACGTAAACTCAAGTCATACAATTTGACAATAAGATGGGGAATGTAATACTAAGATAAACGATGTTTTAAGGAACTTAAAAATGGTTACAATTGCACAAAAAGGGTTGTGGTAACAAAATGCGATGAAAATTCGCAGAACCAAAAAATGCCCACGTCATCCTAGGTTTATGAATCAAATCTGAAACCTACGACCAGTGTTTCTGATACCACATGAAGGTTACAAGAAAAACCTTAAGAGAATCATGGACGCATTAACATCATATCCGATCGAGAACAACTAGTCATATTCGTGGTAAAAATCGTAAATAGATGAAATCACATGTTTCGTGAACACTTCTCAAAATATTTCATCAAGACCACAAACGAGTTTAAGGAATACCTACTGAAGTGTGGTTGTTATCGCTAAACTCCAAAAGTAAGAGATTCTCTTGTTTAAAGTTTGATCCGACATATATTGCATCTGCGGGTGTAAGGATGAATTGCACACTTCCTACAATCCAAGTTGATGATCCTAGCAACAAATCTCCTGATTTCATCTCATGAAATCTGATGTCTCCTTCATGAGTGAGATGCGTCGAAGAAGATGGACATCAATGAGTAGACGATCCAGCAACATAATGGTGATGTGATGGATACATGGATCTCTAGGTCAATAATATGGACAATCATATTATTGAGAAAGAGAGAGCGGATACATTAGAGAGAGTTGTTATATTATATGTTGTAAAAAAAGAGTTAGGGTTGCCTCTTCTTTTATAATATTTTAGGAGTCAAAGTATCTCAAACCATGGACAAAACAAATTCAAAGGTTGAGATTGATTTGTGTTTCTTTCAATGGCCATGATTTTATTGTAAACACACAAAAACAATTAATTAAATTAAACTAAATATATATTGCATAAATCATCTATATAAATTAATTAAATCAAATCAATATACCATGAAGGATTAGGAAAGAGGCAAGCCTCCTTCCACTTGAAGGGGGACAACTACATTGACTCCTAAATCCAGAGTCATCGTCCACCCTCCTCTTATTGAAGCTAGGCTCCTCATTCCAATTATATGAGATCTTACATCTCTTGTAATCCTTCATTAT
This sequence comes from Ottelia alismoides, assembly GCA_037367405.1. Taxonomy (NCBI): domain Eukaryota; kingdom Viridiplantae; phylum Streptophyta; class Magnoliopsida; order Alismatales; family Hydrocharitaceae; genus Ottelia; species Ottelia alismoides. The sequence goes on along the minus strand of JAZKJV010003504.1, from coordinate 325,321 downwards.
ATATAATAACTTTTATTGTATATTATTTCAAAAAAATAAGTCCAAGGAATGTTGTGAAATTTCAATCATTCCATTGGGAATTTGTGAATCATATTCACAACCCAAAATAAAATGCAAATTACATTCAATTAATTGTCCAATGCGAATTCAAATCACATCAACGTTTAAATTATAAATGCTATCTACAAATAGCTCTCTTCCATATATTATAAATCACATTTGTAATATATATGATTACTATGGATAGTAATATCCACATTAGTCCTATCCATAATAATTAAATCACCATATAATAATCCTGGATCATCATTCTCATTCATTAAAAATAATATGAATCTCATTCACATTATTCATGACAACGAAAAACATTTAATTATCATATTCTCAATGCTTGTTTATACAATTCATCATGGAATTATTCTTGAACTCTTTCAAGAATAATGCACTCTCTGTGGATACTTGGAGAAAACGACATGGTGATTGTATGTTCCACGTATAGTGACTTGGATATTGATATCATATCTCAAATCTAGATATCGAGGACCTCCTATAGATGTTTGATTAAATCAAAATCGTAAATATAGTCTTCTCATTACATATTTATCACATTCATATCAGTGCACAACATTTGGACTAAGATTAGATTACTTTTCTATCGAGAGGAGTCACTAAAATTCAAACCTATTTCATCACTCCCTCGGGATGGAAGCATCATGGTTATACAATTATTTATGAACACATCACCCTTGAGTATTCCTAATACCCATACATCCTGCATACTGTAAGACCTAGAATAAACCCAAAGTTCTAGATCTTATTTTGACTGTCTTCTTTTGGTTTTATCATTGAGTTATTCATTTTATCATTGGGAGTTGGTATCGATCATATACCTTCCAAAAGCATATCTAATACCTAGGTATTGATCATATGCTTTCCAAAATCATATATCAAACGTACAAATTCAGTGAAGCTTCCAAAGCGAGACGATTATGCATGGAATTTGATCCCAATACCTCACAAGTGAGCTTATGTCTTCCAGTTCAGTAATGAACCTCTATGATCCCTTTAAGAGATCGTATTATTCATATGCCGTTGTAAGCACACTAGCTCGCCAGTGTTCATACCTTGATTAGATCATCAATCTATCGGCATGCCAAATGTACACACTCAAACATATAGTAACACATCTAGCTCATGTCAGAGGATGTATGCCTATATCAAGATAATATATGGGATAGGTCTTGGTTATCTCAATATCGTTAAGTCAGCTCTTTAACCTAGATTATCGAACACCTCCGGATCTGTACTCATATGCAGATGAACATCATCAAGAGGTCAGTTAGATATCAACCTCCATAGAATAAATGCCATCTTTCTCTCAGGCTGGATATCTTCTCCTAAAAATCACATGACGGTTCTAGATGAGTTCTTAATCTATCTCTTTAGATATCATCAAAAAACTGGCCTATATGATTCAACATTTGAATGAATAGTTGTATGATCATTAAGATGGCCATGGTACCGAACCCTAATTTCACCAAGGGGACTATAAACCAAATTTCTTATTCTTTATTTTAGATAAGAGAATGATTAGAAATAATATTTATTGCACAATGGCTCATCGTCGGCTCTCATGTCCAACAGTCACTCATTAGCCCAATGACCCATTCATGGGCTAATCTTTAAACCCACTCTCATGTGACCATCATAAGATATTTAGAAAAATAGATTGGTAAGTGAACATCCCGAAAAATCCCAAGAAATATCTTTTAGTCCACACAATGCGACACCACTAAGTTGTTGTGGTGATAGCTCTCAAAGACCAATGGACTAAGCAATAATCTACCCACACAATAATATCAAGCAATAAGTTAGCACGTTTGAACCAAAATTTATTATAACCCTACAAATAAGTGTGTACAGTGACAATTGTGTGTACTATGTTCCCACCTTGTGTGGAACATCATACTTATGAAAACCCTGGTTCAACAACAGACCATATGATAGAGTGGATTCAGATTCCACCATTGCATGAACATTTTGAACTTAAGCCTCAACTCTTTGATCTTCCTCCCACGTTCCATAGGAACCCTAGTGAAGAACCATACATCCATCTACAATACTTTTCTTACATCTGCGATGCCATGCAGTACCCTAACATCGCGTAAGGCGTAGTCAAGATGATGAATTTTCCCTTCAGCCTTCAAGATAATACACTTTAATGGATCAATGACCTGGGGAATGTCATGATGACCTGGGAGGAGCTCAAGTCTCCATTCCTCCCAAAATTCTATTATCTTGATCGATTCAAACAGATGCAATCCAGAATCATCAATTTCTCCCAAGCCACGCTCAATTTTATACATGAAGCTTGTGAGCGATTTAGAGATATTCAAGAGAAATGCCCCCACTATGATATTCCTCGAACCAGCCTAGTCCAACATTTCTTCAGGGGACTTACATTAGAGAACCAAAGGCTCATTGATGAAACTGGTGGCAGATCACACTTTAATAAGGACGAAGACATCATCTGACAGATCTTCAAGAAAAATGGCCAATAGAGAGGTTGCTTTATCATCGTCTTGAACTTATCAACGTTAGCCACATATCATGTAGAAACTTGTTCTTATGGTGGTATCTCAGGAACCGGATAGATATGAGAGCTAGAGATCCAACCTTAGCATCATTGGGAGTGACCTGTCCGATGTGGACAACATAGACAAGCGATCATTGCACCCGGAGAAATTATGTGTGACCGAACAAAGGACATAAAATCTGGATAAACTGTATCAAATAATGAAATAGCTGGAGTTGCTTATTAGCACAATTAATTCCTGCATGTTGATGACGACATCAATCGTGACTCCTACCGAGATAAAAGAGATATCATCACCTCAACCTTCTCAGCAGAGTCTAGGGAAGTCGGTGGTCCAGCACATATACTACATGCAATCCCTCGAGAAAACACCACTCCAACAGTTGCATCAACAGTTAGCCAACTACCTGCCCGAGCCTCAACTTATTCCTGATCAATGTTTCCCACTTACGCCCCTCATTCAGAGGTGAATGGTGTATGGACCAATGATGCACAAATGTCCTATCAAGGTGGACATCAGTAGGGACAATATTTAGCTACTTTTCCATTCCCTCAACATCAAGGAGGGAAGTTTGTCTAGATGACCCATCCTCAACACCATCAGCCTGCACCATACCATAACAATTGGAGATAGATTTCTTACCAGCAACCATCGTACTTTCCATTCCAACAATATCAACATTATGATGCTGCTTCATACTAGATATACACTCCTCCTTAGCACTATCAACATCAACCTTCTCCTCAGTATAAATTTTAGTATTCCTACCAGCAGCCTCTACACCATTCCTATTCTCAGCGTGAGCAGCATGTTAAACCATCTGAAGCTGCTCCTATGAACCCATGCCTTGACTGCTTGTCTCAACTGGTGAAGAGCTTATCAGAAATGAGTCAGAATCTTGATGATCTCACCGCTGCTAAAATTTCTATCCTGTCACATTTGAGGCAAAGCCCAACAATTTTAGGAAAAGAGAGCATGCAGTTTGTGATGTCCATCCGATTTCACAGAGTAAGATGTGTTGGACATGCGAGCCCACGGCGAGCCATTATGCAATAAATGTTATTTAAAATATCATTCCCTGATCTGAAATGAAGAATGAATAATTTGCATAATAGGTCACTTAGTACAATTAGGGTTATGTACCATGGCCATCTTGATGATCATACAACTGTTGATTCAACTATTGAATCATAGAGGCTGGTGCTTGGATGAATATCTAAAGAGTTAGATTGAGGACTCATCAAGCACCGTCAAATGATTGTTAAGAGATGATCTCCAGCCTGAGTAGGAGATGGCAATCCTTTCTCAACTAGGCTGATATCTGACCGACCTCTTGATGTAGGTCCTCTACATGGGAATAGAGATTCGGAGGTGTCAGATTAGTTAGGTCAAATAGTTGACTTAATCAGATCGAGATAACCAAAGTCCTATATCGTATGCTGTCACAATACATGCACGCATCCTCTGACCGGAGATAGATGTGTTACTATATGTCTAAGTATGTACATTTGGCAGACCAATAGGTTGATGACCTAACTAAGGTCTATACACCGGTGCGCTGGTGTGCATATAAGGGTATACGAGTAATATGATCTCTCAAAAGGATCATACATGTTCATTTATTGAATCGAAAAGCATGAGCTCACTCATGAGATATTAAAAAGAGTCAAATTCCATGCACACGGTCGTCTCGCTTTGGAAGCTTGACTGAATTTGTCGGTTTGATATATACTTTTGGAAAGTATAGGATAAGGACCTAGGTATGATATATGATTTTGGAAAGTATATGATCGATACCGACTCCCAATGATCGAATGAAAAACTTACTGATAAAACCATGAAGTAGACAATATAAAGTTGATCCAATACTTCGGGTTTATTCTGAGTCTTCCAGTATGCAAGATGTACAAGTATTGGGAATACCTGAGGGTGATGTGATCATAAACAATTGTATAACCATGACGCTTCCATTCCTAGGGAGTGATGAAATGGGTCTGGATTTTAGTGACTCCTCTCAGTAGAGAAGTAATCTAATCCTAGTCCAAATGTTGGACATTGATATGGATGTGATTCAGATGCAATGAGAAGATTAGATTTACGGTCATGATTTAATCAAGCATCTATGGGAGGCCCGCGATCTGGATTTGAGATATGATCTCAATATCCAGGTCACTATACGTGGAACAATACAATCGCCCTGTCCTTATCTCAAAGTATTCGCGGAGAAAGCGCATTATCCTTGAAGGAGTTCATGGATAATTCTATTGTTGACATATATATATATATATATATCCGAGCGTTGAGAAAATGAATAATTAAATATGATTTAATTATCATAAATAATATGAATTTGATTCATATTATAGAGAGAATTATCTTAGATAATTAAATGTGATTTGATTATCAAAGATGTGAATAATGTGAATGTGATTCATATTATTTGGGCACATGAAAATAGAGACCCAAGATGACTAAATGTGATTTAATTATCGTGGGTATGAATATTGTCGATAACCCTATCCATATTAATCATATATATTATAAATGTCATTTATAATATATAAGACAGAGCTATTTGTAATTTATATTTGTTAATTAAATGTTGATGTGAATTAGATTCACATTGGACAATTAATTGAAAATGTAATTCACATTTTTTTGGGTTGTGAATATGATTCACAATTTTCCAATGACAAGATTGCAATATTCACAAAATAATTATCAATTATTTTTGTAGAATAATTTACAACAAGTGTTGTTGTAAATCTTGGAGATTTCCATGGAATAATGTAATCTCATGAGATTACATGAGATTGCCACCAAATCTAATATTATGGAAGGAGGCAATCTTCATTCCATAATCTCCATGCTTGATTGATTTAATTTGCGATTGCTTTATATTGATTTATCAATATATATTTAATCTAAATTAAATTAAATGTTGTTGGTTTTTACCAACACAAATCTTAGCCATTAAAAGAAACACAATTAATGAGAGCCATTGGATTTGTGTTGCCCATGGATTGAGATCCATGGATCCCAAAATATTATAAAAGGAGAGGCACCCCATTGCTATTCTTTACACATAAGAGAGCATAAGTCTCTCTCTCTCTACACATCAGTCGTCTCTCTTCTTCTCTCATGGTCGTCTACCATGGATGCCCTAGAGAGGTTCTCCATCGCCGCAACGTCGTCGTTATGCTGCCCGACCCTTTGCTCATGGATCTCCGTCTCCTTCGGTGCGCCTTGCTCGTGAAGAAAACGTCGAATCTCGTGTGTTGAGATTAGGAGATCCTCCGCTTGAATCATCAACATGAATTGCGAGAAGCATGCGGTTCATCCCCGCACTCGCAAGCGTCTCCTCCGTCGGATCAGACTTGCGACAGGAGGTCTCTTCGTTTAGAGACTCGATCGCAACCATGCTTCAAGAGGGTAATCCTATTACTTGTTTGTGGTTTAGACGAAACGATCCGAGAAGTGTTCTTGGATCATGTGGTTTCGTTGCATACAAAATTTTAATTTTTGCTGCATAGAACAACTAGTGCGACTAGTCGTTCTTCGTCGTATTAGATACGACGCTCACACTTCCGTGATGAGCTTAAGGATATAACCATATCCTTCAAGTTGATCTTGATAGTTTCTTATCTATTGCCGTCACTCTCAAGAGTGGTAGGACTTTGTAGCCTTCTGCCACAACAAAGGAAAAGAATAAAGCATCTTCTGGCGAATCATCATCTTCTACATCAGCCGATCAAACAACCAGGCTGATGAAAAAAGAAGACAGAGGAGAAGCACAAGACCCAAAAACCAAAAAGAAATAAATAAAATAAAAAAGGCCAAAATGAGAGAAGTAACCAAAGCAACACCACACTAGCAATGGAGAGGACCACACCTACAGCCGATCAAAGACCCACCGATGGAGCTGAGCTTGTAGTTTTTGGATGCCTGTCTCTTTCGGATGATTGTATTTCATTTTATCATCCATTTGTACAACAAGATGTGGACATAATTCTGATGTAAATAAGAACAATGCTTTTGGTTTTGATTATTTAAATATTCCATTTCCTGATAGAATGTAAAAATAAAAAATTCAGAAAATTGAAAATAGCTTTGTCTGATCCTGATATTGTGGAAATCATTTTAAAATCTTGTTCTTGAAATTCCTCTACTTAAGGTCATTAAATACATGTCAAACATAAATAAACAGATAAAGGAGGCATGTACAACAAATTGACAACCATGTCAAATCCATGAAACAAATGTGAAGCCCATCTTTACCATGGATATTATCAATGTAATCAGATATCCCAAACAAAGAAAGACATGAGAGCTCCTTTTGTTCATGCAGCGATAAGATACCCATTGACACGATCCAATTGCCAAGCCAATAGATTTTGTATTAGATAAGAGTAAGCTTATGCAATAAAGAACAAAGGACTGCAACTTTCTAAATGATATTAGAGACAAATCTTTTTATGGATGAAATTGAGATCCATAAATTCCTCTCCATAAAAGGAGTCGACATCATATTCGAGTTCCCCATAGTCTTTGAAGATGAGATTTTTTCTAATTTGCCATATGAATTAATTGTTGGCCACTTGTATTAAATAGAGAAAAAATATATTATTGAATATTTTTCAGAACAATAGAAATAACTAATTTTTTCGAAGCATTAAATTTAGAGCTTGCATTGCCTTTAGTGGACAGTTCATAATTGATGGATCCAACACCACCATACACAGTTGTTGAAGTTGCTATTGAAATGATTCCAACTCCACCTGAGCTCAATCCATTACCTTCGAACATGAAGTATGACTTCCTTCTGGGTGAACAAGAAATGTTCTTGGTCATAATAAATTCACAATTGACCAAGGACAAAGAATCTTAGCTACTCGAGGTTCTAGAAAGGAATCATAAGGCATTATGATGGAAAATTTCAGATCTCCATGGGATCAACCCTTCACTGTGTTTACACCACATCTACCACAAAGAAGATAGCAAACCCGCCCAAAAATTTTAGTACAGAATGAACCGTAACCTCTGAGAGGTTGTTATGAAAGAGATTGCTAAATTTGTGATGCTTAGTTCATATATCCCATCTTCGATTCAAAATGAGTGAGTCCCATGCATGTAGTCTCGAAGAAATTCAGGATCACTATTTTGAAGAATGACAAGGGAGAGGAGATCTCGATCAGAGTACCAATTTCTTGGCACATCTATGTGGATTACAAAAGCTTGAATCTAGTGAACAAGAGAGATCATTTCTCGCTTCCCTTCATCGACTAGATGGTCAAAAGACTAGATGTGAAGGAGTTTTTCTGTTTCTTGGATGGATACTCTGGATACAATTAGGTTGCCATTCCCCTGAAGATCAAGAAGGCCACCTTCAACTGTCCGTTTGGGATATATGCCTTCCGCAGAATGCCCTTTGGATTATGTAATGCTCCTACAACATTCCATAGGTGCATGTTGACAGTATTTGTAGAAATGGTTTATAGTTTTCTTGAGGTTTTCATGGATGACTTCTTGGTCTAGGAGACAGTTTCAATCAATTCCTTACACATCTAGATAAAGTATTGAAGATATGCTACAAACTTAATCTTATTCTCTCATGGTATAAGAGTCACTTCGTTGTAATTGAAGGGATTTTGTTAGAGCATGTCATATCTATGCATGGTGTGAAGGTTGACCCTGCAAAGGTGGATGTGATTTCCATGCTAGAACCATCTACAAATTTGAAACAAGTCTGGTCGTTTCTCGGGCACATGGGATATTATAGAAGATTCATAAAACACTTTAGCAAAATTGCCCGACTATTAACTGAGCTTCTGGGCAAGGAGATAGATTTTATTGTAGATGTTAGAGTTCTCCAAGCCTTTAGTCAAGTGAAAGAATTAATCACTCAGGCCCCTATCCTACATCCATCGGATTTTGCTCTACCATTTTAGATCATGATTGATGCTTTCGATTATGCCATTGGTGTGGTTTTGGGGTAGAGAAGAGATGGATTACCATTTGCTATACACTATGCTAGCAGGACATTAGATGAAGAACATAAGAATTATATCATCACTGATAAAGAGCTGCTAGCAGTTGTTTTTACCCTAGAAAAGTTCAGATCACACTTATTGGTATCCAAAGTCATTTTTATACAGATTACTCTACCATCAGGTACTTGAAAAGCAAGAATGACGCCAAACCTAAATTGATCATATGAATCCTACTACTCAAGAAGTTCAATGTTAAAATCAGAGATAAGCCTGGAATAAAAATTGAAGTGGTAAATCATCTTTCAAAACAATCTGAGATAAACATTCTTAAGCAAAGCATGATACCCATTATGAAAACCTTTTCAGATAAAGAAATTCTACCAGTTACCTCGTTCCCTTAGTTCGTCGATATTATGAATTATCTTATTACTAAGAGAACTCCACAAGTTTGGCCTAAGTTGAACGTTGACAAGTTCTTGTTAGATATCCATTTCTACCAGTGGGAGGATCCTTATTTATTTTGTGAGGGGGCAGATTGCACATGGAGAAGGTGCATACCTTAGGCGGAATACTATAGTGTCCTCGAGCATTTCCATAACCACAAATCAGGAGGACGTCATTCTTGGAAAATAATGTCGCTAAAAGTACTTCAATGAAGCCTCTGGTAGTCGGCTCTTTTTAAATATGCAGAGGAATATGTGAAACGCTATACTGACTGTCAAAAGATGGGTTGAACCATTGGATTGATATATACAATACCCCTAAAATACATTCAAATATTAGATGTTTTTTATGCTTGGGGCACTGACTTCATGGGAACATTTCCTAACAGCTAGGGTTTTGAATAGATTATGCTCATAATTGATTATGCCAGTTTTTGTGTTGAGGCTATCCCGACTTGAGCCGCTGATAGTTGCACCTTCTATCGATTCCTGAAAGAGAGAATCGTAGCAAGGTTTGGGATTCAAAGATTCTGATATATGATGATGGTAGCCACATCATCAATTGAGATGTCAAGGAGTTGACCAAAGAATATTGTATTGAGCATTGGGTCACTTCTCCATACTACCTACAATCCAATGGGTTGGAAGATTGTAATAAATTTTCTCTGGGTTATAATAAATTTCAACTCCACATTCGGATTTCATTTCTCTATAATCGTCTGTGGGTTAATTTTTGAAAATCATTCGGGTTTTGTGAGCAGTCGCCTTAGCAACAATGTTCTCGCCTTGTGTAGGATATCATATCCTCGTAGAAACTCTATATTTAAACCATGAATTTCACTGAATTATATTTTGATACAGTAAATTCTCTTCTTAGAGGAGGACCATGAAAGTACAGTCTATTCTTTCTCATCTACTGGCAAGGAGGTTGTTTCAGAAGTATTAATTGAGCTATTCGAATAACATTCATACCAAACCTAACAAGAAGAGATCATTGCACAAATATTCAGTACTTTATTATTTGTGTCAAGTGTGATAGAGGAGAGAAACTCCTTGTTATCCGCAAATCATGCACCAATCACTTTAGTATTCGAAGTGTGAGAGAAGCTAACTCAGAATGTACCATATATACTATTGCTTCTGGCGTATCTTAAGTAGTCTTTCCTTGCTGGTAAGAAAAAACATGTATCTGATCATCATTAGTAGCATATTAACCATGGAACAAGAATCTCACATGCTAGATATTCTAGAGAAAAACTGTAAGGCACTTGGTTGGAATATTTCTAATCTTCGAGGGATAGATCCAGCATTGTGTTCACAACATATTTACCTAGAGGATGATTGTAAATCACCTCACAAATTCCATAGAAGGTTAATCCATAATCTTCAAGACATGGTTATGAAAGAGATAACAAAATGGTGTGAGGGTTGGCTTTATTTATCTTATCTCCATGTCAAAATGGGTTTGTCCATTACATGTAGTTATAAAGAAATCTGAAATTACTGTTGTCATAAATGATCAAGGAGAGGATATCTCTACTCAAATACCTACTTCATGGCACTTTTGTGTTGATTATAGATGCTTGAATTCAACAACCCATAAGGATCACTTTCCTCTATCTTTTATTGATCAAGTAAATGAAAGTTTGACAGAGAAAGAGTTCTTTTTCTTCTTGGATGGGTACTTGATCGGTTGATCTGAATATGGGTGCCTAATGTCCGATCATAGAGGAGCATGCAGTATCCGACAAGTCAGATCCCATAATCGTTGTATTGGCCCTCTCACAGCTCTTGGCAAGTGAACAATCCACTAAGTCAACAATCAACCCATGATGTATTAAATAACATCTAAGTTTGCAGGGTGGATATTATTATACCCAACGAAATGTGTGTATAATTCGCAAATGTATGGATCGAATCACTAAGAGCAAATTGTGGAATGCATAATTATTATAAATTTATAATAACTAATACTAATTTTTATGAGTTTTTCTACTTTTTCTATTTTTTACTTGTTTTGAATTATATTTAAATTTTACGTATTTTTAATCATTTTATTTTATTTTTTTACTTTTTTACTTTTTTATTTCTTTCTATATTTGAATTTTTAAATTTCTTTTTAAAGTATAATATATATTTATATATAGCAATAATTATACTAATTTTGAAAATTTTTATTTTTTAATAGTTTTCAATTATATTTAAATTTTACGTATTTTTTATATTTATATTTATATTTTTTTATTTTTTATTTATTATTATGTTTTATTTTTAATTTATTTTTAAAGTATAATATATATTTATATATAACAATAATTATGCTATATATTATAAATAATATGCAAGGTTAGTAATATATAAAGGAACACTCCTTTTCTTGAAAGTTTTAAATATAAATAATACACAATATTAATAATCTGCGGTATATAATATAAAGTGTATATTGTATATAAAGGGTGTTATAATTTTAAATATACTCAAAATTTAGATAAAAAAATGTTTTTTCATTTTGATATTTTCTTTATTTTTTGGTTTTTTATTAAATTTATAGTAATTGTTATGTATTTTTAACGTCTAAAAATGTACAAAATAGGGAGAAAATAAATAGGCTGAATAGTTTGGATTTTATAAAAATAGATTATAAGCCAAAAAATTTTCCAAAAGTATTTTTAGTACATACTAGATTCAATATATAAAAAACTTAGAATAAAAATCAATATATTAGGATTTTCATTAGTTTTTATTAATTTTTGTAGAGTTTTTAGTGTTTTGTAATTTTTGAGTTTTTTTATATTTTTTTGTAATTTTTATGTGAAGGTTTAATATATAATATATATACATAAATCTTTGGTTATTTCAAAATATTTTTATACTTTTTTTTAGATTTTTATATGTAACTAGGTAATAAATAGACTGTTTTAATTTTAGAAAATAGTAAAATAAAATAAAATACCAAAGAAAATATGATTGTAAATAATCTTTTTATCATGCATCCACTATATTTTTCCTAGCATTTATCAATCACATATACTAATTAGTAAACATCAAAATGCACAAAATAAAATATAAGCATGGCAGGGGCCTACTTGCAAAAAATATAGTACAAGAACTTGCCTGCAATTTCTCTAAAATATAACACTTAATTTACAAATTTCAAGACTAAAATCAGATACTTAAATCCACGAGGGCTTACATGCAAAATGGTTAGGCACCTCATATACGCGAGCACGAGAGGTGACCTAGACAGTATATGAATGCAATAAACAAGAAGTCTAGGGGGTCCATTGCAAATATTACATATATATTTAAACATACATAAATACAAACTAGGGGCTTGGAGTAAAAAAGGAGCCTCATTGAGGGGCACACAAAGCTCTACATGGCTCATTCAACTCGTATCATCCGGTAGATAAGGACGTTGATTCACTTCTGATCTGAGGTCAATGGAATGAACTGGCACACCTCTTACAATCTAATGATGATGGAGGATGCAGGAAGAACAACCAAATACAGATGAGGGACCTTGCTTCGACCATTGTTTCCATCCCACTCCGGCCTCCTCTATCTACAACTACAAGCGTTACAACTTCTTGGAAGCTTGTTGCATCTACTGGAAGCCCCAAGATGTTCCTGGACCCAACAATGGGATCCATGATCTCAAACGTGAATAAGGGAACTTAGAGCTGCTAGGTGTAATCTATTATACACTCCTTGGTCATGATTAAGACTAGGACCTGCACAATGAGGTGAAGGGACAGAGAAGCTTCAGGTGTGTATGAAATATGAGCTTCAATTCGCTCTGATTTGTGCAAAATCGGAGGGGCGACGATGGTCAAAACAAGGAGAAGAGAAGGGTAAATAAATGACAGTGATAGCGGGTCGAATGCACAAGCGAATCACAGTGGGATAAGGTTGGAACTATAAGCTCCAACAAACTAAAATCTAGAAATTAAGCTAAGTTAATCAGTAAATATAGTAATTAAAATCTAAACTAATACAAAATAAAAATGCGAAAAGAAAACCTACCTATCAGCTCGATCCAAGAAGCAGAAGAAAGCTTAGTCGATGGAGCTTCATTGAGCCCCTTGATCACCTCCCTCCACCTTATCTTGGCCTCGATTCAGAGAGCAACACCTCCCTCACACTGAGGGGCTCAATCTATGGTGAATATTGGGGTTATGGTGGAGTAAAAAGGGATCAAAAGGTAAAAAGAGAAGTTTTGTTTTATTTATAGAACAAGCATTTGGAGGAAAAAGGGGAGCTCAGTTGTGTGAAGGATTCGAGGAGTTGGTGAAACCTAGATGGCTATTGAGATGGCGGGAGTGAGGGGAACAATGCTGGTGAAGAAACCAAGGTGTTTTGAGACTTGGATCATGGCAAAAAAACAGAGAAGTTAGAGGTCTCATAACTTCTAACGAAGAGGGTGGCGAAGGCCAAACAGTTGATCAGGCAATCAACAATCCGCATGCTCTGGTTGGTCTACGTGGACCAACAAGAAAATTCAAGCGATTAAACCACTTTTTAAATCAATAATAACTAATAAATGATTTTTTAAATAAAAATAAAAACATGAAAGTTATTTCTTATTTTATGTAATATTTTAAGGGAATTTTTATTTATTTTTATAACATAATTTATTAGGTGCTAATATTTATATGTATACACAAAGGTATATTTACCTATATTTCAAGTATTTTATTATTAATTTTTATATGGTATTTGTTGTACACATTCTTTATATATTTACAATGTATTTAAATACATATCTGCCTTTTTTATTTTTTTTCTAGTTTCGTTTATATGTTAAATAAATAGGAGTCTATATATTATAGGCACAATATACACACACACACACACACACACATATATATATATATATTATTACTCGATTTATTTTAATGTATAATTTATGTCTTTCTTTTATGCTTATGTTTTTAATGTATTCTGAATAATATTTACAAGTATATAAAAATATAAGAAAGCTAAAATATAAAGAATGAATTTAATGAATAAAATATACATGTATATGGGACAATAGGGACCCTGAAGCTTAGTTTTGCATCTTAACTGCATTCTAAATGAAATAATCTTCGTTAGATAGATAATTTAATTTTATAAGAAATAAAGGTGAGTTTGGTCAATTTTTAGTTTGTATTGATTATTTATTGGTCTGTAAAATTTCATTTGTGGCGTTTTCCTCTATGTGTCCCAAGTGCACTATGCATTATTTTTTTGTACAATTATTTTTATATTTTTCGTTGTATTTTTATGAACAAGTTTCTTGTTGAGGGTTTTATTATTTGAGGTATATAAAATTAAAAAAATAGGGTACAAATGGCTATTTATTGAAGATTGAATTAAGGTTTTGGTGTGTTTTTATACAATTTAGTTGCCCAAACTCCCCCTACTTTATTGCTGATTGACCTAAATCCAAACTTTGATTTTATGAAGAAAAGTTTAATAATAAATATTGTTCTAAGTTCTTTATTTTTCCTTTATTCTTTTTCTTTTTCTTTTCCTCACTTTTTTCTTCAAATCAGTGTTCGCTAAATGACTAGCAAAGGTAAAGCATGGGAGGTGATGAATATGTATTTCATCATCTTTATTCATTTATTTTATCATAAAATCCCTTATAAAACCCTGTAGATATGAATAAATCTCTTATCTTACTAACCATCATTCTTGTGTAAATATTGAATATTTTTTCATTATGTTTAACTTAAAATAAATAAATAAATAAATAAAGGAAAAATAAAGAAAACCATAGACCGTATATTTGAAATGAATACATGTTGACTCTGACCCCGAGATTAGGTCAAGACTTGACATGATTGACAAGGAATAAAGTAGTGGGAGCTAAGTCCTAAATACAAGAAAATCAAGAAAAATCAATTTCTACTTGTGTATATTCATCACTTGTATACACCTGTATATATTACATAATTCACACACTAATTTATTTATACCCAAATTCATCTTAAATAAAAATATTTTATTCTTGGAACTTGTACATAAAAATATGTTGTAAATACTAAAAATAATTAGAAGTGTACTTTGTGTAAATAATAACACTATGAAACAAGCCATAAATCTCAACTTGTCAAATCAATAAAAGCTCAAAATTAACGAAACTCACCATCATTGTACTTCAAATAACTTAATCTTTAAATGTAAGTGGTTTCATAAAAATCGGAGCTAAGATGTGAAATATGGCCTTTTGGGGTGCTATTATATATTATACCTATGTATATTACTTTTGAAAATCTATTTCCTTGCATTTTTTGTATACTTCATCTTTTTAAATATTTGTATACATTTTATTTAAGTTATGTAAAATACAAATAAAAATGATTGAAATCAAAGATATACAAAAAAATCATCTATATATTGTACATATTCCACTATGTATATTGTAAAATGGTACTATTTATTTACCCTATAAATCATCTCATAAAAAATATAAAATTATCATTAAAATCCTTGTACAATGTTGTAAATTAATAAATTGTAATTTATATGTATATTTGTAAAAATAATATATTAAAAATCATGGTCTTGTATATATAGGTATATATACCCATGAAAAACATATCTTATTTATTATTACTCCTTGTATATATTTTGTTTAGATAATTAAAAATGATACATAATAAGCTAATTTCATTATTAACATTTTTATTTCAATTTTTTTTGAATTCATTTTCTATTTTATTTTTATGATATTTTATTTTCTCTCTATTTTGTTGTTTTTTGTCTTTTGTCTTATTCTCCGATTCGTTGACCTGGATCAACTCTCCAACCAACAACCCTCCCAGTATTTTATGTGCATATCCCTTTCTTCCTAAAATTTTCCTACACGCCTCAGTCCATAACTCCTTCATCCTTCTCCACTCTTCAATCATGATTAACCATCTACAACGCCTAATTGATAACTCCATTAATCATGCTTCGGTTTATGTGACTTTCAAAATTCAAAACACGCCAGACCTAACCCCTATTTATACATCAAAGCCACCACCTTCTTCAATTGATCGACCTTTTCAATATTTTCCACCCAAAGCTGGTCCCTAGAGTTGAAGCGAGGTGACAACAACCTTTACCCGCAGCTGGGAGTACATGAAAGTCTTTGGGATACGAGATCTCCCTATGTTTTCGAAGCGCCACACGACATTGGTCTTCTCTGTTCTCCACTGCAGATCGAGGCTATTTTCTTCGTTTCCTTCACCTTCAGTAACGTAGATCTTTTTACTATTGTTTTACAATTTTAATTCATCATTTACTTCCATGCATTAGCATAGATTCGCTCTACTTCTTTTCCCTCCAATCTGCATTATCGAAGGTTCTCAGATCATCCTCCTTCATATCTGATATCACCCTTACATTAGTCCAGACTTTCTTTATTATCTTCCATAAGTTGAACACCTCCATATGACATATGATCTGGAATTTGGTCTCCATCTTGTTCACCCACGTCGGAGATCCCCATTCCCCTTCATTTTGCTTGGTTTTCACCTAATAAAGTAGGTCGGAGAGATCCTTCGAGCATAAGTAACACCTTTTAGGGTCTTGGAGTGCAAAAGAGACCAAGGAGAAGGATCTGGAGGTCCACTTGGAGAGGTAAATAATTTGACCTGCAGATCGCATACCAACCCCCTTCGAGTACTGAGGAGTCATTAGATAGAGAGAGGAGCATTGCAGGAACGTGTTGCAACATTCAGTCATACATTTGGGGGGAGATAGGATGAGATATGGTGGATCAAAGCTTAAGTCCTATCCATTCATCCGTGCTCATCCAGCTACCCTCTCAATCGTTGGATCAAGAACATGTGAGCCCATATTAAATCAAAATAGTTAATAAAGCACCAATTATTGGTCAAGGATCGAGCTTCCAAATCAAATTGTGAATGTTCATCCCGCATGTGAGTTACACACCCTCCTTTGTGAATTTGCACTTCAGCCCTCGTGCTTATTTCCTTTTTATTAATAAGTCCCTAGTGGAACACATGCCGTTCTGTTATTTATTGAGAATTTTCATTTTATTCCTTGCTATTTATTTTATTTGCATTTGAGACCATTATGAATAGAAGAGCGTGCATCGCACGTGTTTTGTTAGAAAATTGCAAAAAAAACTTCCTTCATTTTTCTTATTATCTGGTCCATGGATCTTACATATTTACATCAAGGTCATGTCCAACGCACCTCAGGTACACTTGCATGCACATTCCTTGGGAAAATTGCAGGGATATCTGCATATTTATTGACCTTGTTATGTATTTGGTCTAGAAATTAGTTTTATTTTCATTTATACCCCCTATGAGTGCATTTTTTTAACGTATTATTGTAGCTTAAAAAATGGCAAAACATCATAAAGAATTCCATAAAATTCCCTTAACCTCCTGTGAATCTCTTTTATTCACAATAATTGGTTTAACATTTTAATTAACTTTATTATTTTTAATAAATTAAAAACTCCAAAAATATCTCCTATTTGTGTTGGAAATTTAATTTAAAATATAATTGTTTTTTGAGAAATTCCCAAAAAACCTTGTATGTTTATTGTTTAAATTTTTTTCGGACCAAATTTCGTTTTCAAATTCCTCATAAAAACCAAAAAAATAGAAAAACAACATAATAATTAAAAATTCATAGAAAATTATTGAAAATACCAAAAATTTCTTAAAAATTCTTTTTGAAAATGGAAAATTTATTATTTCTGTTTGTGCAGAATTTCTTCATTTTTTATTTTTCATTCTTATTTTAATAATCTAAGACATTCACATCATTTTCTTTTTCTACTTTTTCATATTTTTAATCATTTGGAAATTACTAAAAATTATAAAAAAGTAAAAAATCAAGAAAGCATCATGAAAATTTCAAAAAATAAAATAATTTTATTTGAAGTTTCTCATATTTCTGATATATTTGAAATATATAAAAAGTTGCTTGTCCTTTATTTTTAATTTCTTTTTTTAAATTTTTGTTAGTTTCAAAAAATTAAAAACATTTGCATTTAAAAATTT
Organism: Ottelia alismoides; assembly: GCA_037367405.1. Taxonomy (NCBI): domain Eukaryota; kingdom Viridiplantae; phylum Streptophyta; class Magnoliopsida; order Alismatales; family Hydrocharitaceae; genus Ottelia; species Ottelia alismoides. Next base: position 307,271 of record JAZKJV010003504.1, on the reverse strand, counting down.
AAAAATTATATAATTAGATAAATCATAGAAAATATAAAAGATAAAAAATTCATAAAAATATGTGCATAGAATTCCTTATTTTTCTTCATTGATGTTTCATTGAATTAAATAATCCTTGGGATTTTTGTAGCTTTCTTGAGTTAGATCATGTAAGCTATACATGTAAACTGAATAGAAAAATTTTCTGGCTCGCAATTCTTTATACATTTTGGCTTGAGTGTTCATCAATAGTTTTTTTGAGGGATTTTTAGGCTTGCAACTACATTGAATAATTATCTTGATTAAATCCATGGATTTCCCTACTCAACAAATGGCATCATTACCGAGGAGGCACGACGAGGGTAGCTAGGTTTCCTTTCTTATAATTGTGATATGGCATCTCTTTTATTTATCTCTTTCTTACGATGGTCTAAATATCAAGGGCAACATTTCTAGGAGGTGAACCCGAGCGAAGCAGAGGTGGCTCATTTCTTCATCAAGATGCAAGAGAGTGTAGGAGAAAGAAGTAGGAGATTCAGATAATTTTGGAGCAAATTTATGCACATAGATTTTCTATTTTCTTTTTAGACTCATATTTGCATCATTATTCTTATAAAAATATCTAATTATTTTTTGCACTTTCCACTTTTTTATTTTTTCTAAGGCCATTTTATACCTTTTGGATTGCGAGGTCTATTTCACCAAGTGTCGATGCACTTGGGGGGACCTCACCAGTTTTTGTTTTCATCGATCTTATTTTTAGTTGTTTTCTCTCAATTTTGTGTGCTTGAACCATTAGAACCAGGCTTTATTATATTGCTTAAGCCAGGTAATCGATTAAGTACAAAGCCATTAAAAGAATATATGTTCCTATAGACTAGATCACTGGATAGGATTTAGTCAGATTAATTGGTTCTTGCGCACTAATAGAAGTTATTACTAGAATGGTTCTCATGCATTATTTAGGTTAGATTTTATTTTTTATTTTAAGCATGGATTACTTTTCATGTAGAATGTTGGCAAAAGGTACGCATCATCTATCTCATTCCATGCACCACGCATTAGCTTTTCCGGTTTCCTTCCTCATTTTCACTCATTTAAGATAAAAAGGAATTTGAAATATTATCATGCTTCATTGAAAAAATTCAAAAAAATAGAAAACCAAAAAAAATGAGACTGCCAATTACAATTGATCATTAAAATCAAACGTAAAAATTCATTCCTTGATTTGGAGAGAGCAACCCCCTCATTGAACACTGGTACTCTTCAGGGCCAACGAGGAACACACACTTAAGGATCAGAGACCAAAGCCCTATACTTGTGACAGTACTTGGATTGACTTTTGGTTCATGTTATTGTTGCAAGCACTTTCGTCTGACTTTAGTAGAAGTAGTTTATATTTGAGTTGGTGTGTTTCATCGTCTTAGACGCAAACTACCCCAGGGGACTGCACCTATGAGATTGTTAATATATTTTTTGGTCACCTAACCCTAAAAATTGACAAGGTAAACTACTAATCCTTTACAGTCTTCATTGAGTAGAGTAGGTGAATTGGGAGTTTGCTTTGTGTTTGTATGTGCTTGGTGTTGAGTTGGTTACGTTCATCTTCTTCAGGTCATTAGCAGTCACCTTATGTTTCCTTTATTGTCTTCACTCTTATTGATTTTCTTTTACCCCACCCTCCCACCCTTCATTCTATCATCATCCTATGTGACGAGATTGATACAAATTTGAAGGATCAGATGAGTGTGAGCATTACCCCATCTTAGATCCCTTCATTCAAGCTGGTCAATGATCTCTTTGATATTCACTAAATTTCTTTAATCATGATATTTCTGATACATTGGGTTATTTTTCTCTGACATCAAGAGATAACCTGTTATTTCAGTATGATCATTCATTCTCTTCCTTAAGTCTTTCTAATTTTTCCCTTCTCTCAAGGGTTATCTGCCAGTGATATGATCTTTGTACTCTGTTTCATTTCATGGTTGTGCATCCGATCTATCATGTAACGAGACCGAGTCATATTCTTCTGAGTTTGAATTGTCTCTCCTAGACGCCCTTCTTGAGGATGAGCCAAACTATGAGATATTCAATGATTTATCTGATCTATCTATTGTGCATCAAATATCGATTTTCCTAGTTAGTCTCCTGATCTTGACTTTTCGTATCTTTTTGAGAAGTGATTGATGTAGAGGATTCCATGACTGATCCTGCCTTCTCCACATTCTATTTCTTCGACTCCGCCCTTTCACCCCACTCTAATATTAAGCCGATGATTTCATATGTGCTACCGGTGCCTGATTTTATTCTCTTCTATTTACCCGATAATAGACACCCATATGATTGTTTATTTCGGTGTCCTTGTTTTTACAGTTGACTTCGTTGTTGTTATCACACTGAGACTACAATGACAATACGACATTTGCCTTACAGATGTCATCCTAAACCTCGATACTGCTTTGTCCTAGCCTTTGTGCCCAATTAGTGGACAAACTCTAACGCTTATTGAGAGACACCTTAATAATGTCTACTTTGTATATATATATTTTGGTATTGATTTGTTTCATGTTTCTTTGGTTTTTATCGTTAACCTCTCCTCCGTGTATGTGTGCTATACTTAGGAAATAATTCATCCTAAGTATAGCAGAGGTGAACGACTTGAGTTTTTTCATTTTCATTCTATTTAATCACTCTTGTGGTTACTTATTGTAGAGATCTTTTACCCTAAGTATTGGGGGAGTGATGTCATTCATTTCATTCTCTTTCACGTTTTTTATTCATTTTTATTTCTTTCATTCTCTTACTTGTACTTCAACTTTTTGATATTATTTTTCTATAATTAGGGACCTCTTACCCTAAGTATAGGCAAGGACAAGTCGAGTTATTGATCAGTTTTCTCTATTTATACAGTCTTCTATACATAGTATTATTTGATCCTAGATATAGTTGTGATCACCGACTTCTATTATTTTCTATTTATTCATTGAGTCATTATTGAGAAGATTCTTTTTTTCTATACTTCGTACGAGTTATGTCTTCCTTTATAGCTTTTTGGTCACTATGAGGACATACTCTGGGCTAAGTATGGTGGTGTCGTATATATTATATATATACTTAATCCATACCTCATACTTTTGTTTGTTAATTTGGCTATTACTAAAAAAGTATTTTTAAAAATGTATTGTAAAATGAATTTGCAAAATTTGTTTTTTAAAAATATTTTGTAAAAAACTTGTAAAACTATCTGTAAACTATTTGTAAAAATGTTTGTAAAATTATTTTTTGTACAAAATTATGTAATTTTTGTCTAAAAAAGCTTTGTTTGTAATTTGATTTGTAAATTATTGTTTGTATCAAAGTTATGTATATTGTGCAAAGTTCTTGTAAAATTTTTGAAAACAAAATGTTTACAAAAACCTATTTTTAAATTTGTTTGTAAAATGATTTGTAAATGTGTTGTAAAAAAGTTTGCAAAAAATATTTGTAAAACTTTTATAAAAATATTTGTAAATAATTTGTAGAATGTTTGTAAAAACTTTTGTAAAATTATTTCAAAAGGTTTGTGAAATTTTTATAAGATTATTTTGTCATGTGGGTTATAAATTATGGGATGTATATGTTTGTTGTAAAATACATGAGTATATAAAAACCTTAATCAATTATCCTCCTATAAATAAAATCAAGTGTTGTATATCAAATCCTTTTATTAATGTTTATTTCAATTGTGTAAATAAAATCCATCTGTAAAATAAAATCTTGTATAAATCTTGTATAATCATTGTATTTTCATTTGTATAAAACCCTTGTAAATACATTTAATCCACTAACTTTTTTTTAAAAAATGAAAATCTTTAAACTCCATAAAAATCTGCAAAATTCTTTGAAAATCTTTCAAGAAGTTTATTCTTTTATTTTCTTTTCTTTTCAAAAATGTGGTTTGTATATATTTCTTGTATTTGCTTGTGCATTGCTTAGAATAATATTGACGTTTGAACTAATCTGGAATAAAATTGAAGAATGGAGTTTGGTTAAGAACTTAATCCACTAAATTTAAGAGGAAACTTATATGAACTAGAGTTACGACTTTTAAGGTCTAGTGACTTAATTCTTTGAGTTCATAAGGATATGCTCACATGTCATCTTGATTGGTCTTAGTAGATTATTTAACAACACACGATTGACTTGGACAAGCACTCTATATGTATCTCAACATGGATGATGTGGCGAGGAGGCAGAATACTATAGCTTGGGGAAACACAAGAGTGGAAACATTCGCAGTCGCAATAAGTGGCCATTGTTTTTCAACTTAATCTAGTGGCATCGATGTCTAAAGAGGGGGTGTCGTAGGGTACAACAAAGATACAACAGAGGGATAGTCTATTGGCTGAAGAAGAAAAACTCCTTCTCTAAATGTTGCACCTTTGTATATATTAAAAAATAAAAAAAAAGAGAAAAAATATCTCTCATCATAAGCAAGGAATATGTCTCAAAGTCTCATTACAAGGAATCCTGTAGCTGGTGACTACACAAGTCAAGTTCCAAGGATATATGGCTACACTGGACATAATCCATTTTCTTCTCTACCCCCTCTTCTTGAGCTGGTTGTATTTGAGCTTAGAAGAGAATACCACCTCCTCAAGAAAATAGTAGCTAGACTAGGGAATTAGTGTTATGTAGTTAGACGAGGTTGTTTCTTTGTCATTTCTAAGATGGGAAGTTATATTTCACTTACATAGTATAAGTAAAGATTAATAGTCAAAAGAGTTTGTGTATGTAGACTTGTTCTGACATGGTTATTGAGGCGACCTGAACATAAGGGCTATAAAGCTTAAATCATATTACCAATAAGGTTCTGCCAAACTAATAATCCATTGGTCTGATCGAGCTCCATACTTTGATTTTATGAAGATAAGTTTGATAATCAATATCGTTCTAAGTTCATTATTTTTCCTTTATTATTTTTCTTTTTCTTTTAATCACTTACTCTTCAAGTAATTGTTTTCCAGGGGACTAGCAAAGGTAAAGCATAGGGGAATGATGGATATGCATTTCATCATCTTTATTCAATTATTTTAGTTTTAAAATCCCTGATAAAACAACTCTATATATTAATAAATCTCTCATTTTACTAACCATCATTCTTATATAAAATATTGTATCACTACATTTAACCTAAAATAAAAATAAAGAAATAAAGGAAAATTAAAGACAACCACAGATGGTATACATAAAATAAATACAGACTCTCTATGACCTCGAGATTAGGTCAAGATTTGTCCTGATGAATAAAGTAAGGGGAGATAAGTTCTAAATGCAAGAAAATCAAGAAAAATCAATTTCAACTTTTGTACATTCATCACTTGTATACTATTGTATATATTACACAATTCATATAATTATTTATTTATACCCAAACTAATCTCAAATAAAAATATTTTCTTCTTTGAATTTGTATATAAAATACGTTGTAATAATAAAAAATTACAAATGTACATTGTGTAAATAACAACCCTTTGAGAAAAGCTGTAAATATAAAGCCTTGACCTTGGTCCCTCTCGGATCCTATATCATAAGATCTGGCTCGTCAAGAGGAAACCAAAGGAATTCGTTTCGTATGAATTAGACTTCATTTGGAATTGTTATGATTTACATAGGAAAAAGAAGTAAAGAGGTTTAAGACGTCATTAACCCATAATGACCATCATTAAGACTAATTAAACATGATTAAATAAACTAATGATAGATTGGAAACCATTAATGACCATTAGTGAACACTAATCAATTGTTAGCAAAAGATAAGCAGAAGCTGTAAAAGTTAAATTGTAATTAGTGAAATTTAATCACATTAGCGTTAATTAAATGTGATTAGCGAATCTAGAATCTTCTGGAATGTTCTAACTTAATCCCTAAGTTTTGGATAAGTTTTGGCCAAAATCATGGGCCGTTAACCGTGGTTAAGGGCTAAACCATGGTTTACTAACGATGGTTAGGGGTTTCCTAGAGACTATAAATACCCCCTACCCATTCATTCTCTACGATTTTAACTACCACAACCACCCCAAGGGCTAGGGTTGAGAGGTCGGGAGGAGGAGTGGGAGGAGGGGAAAGAGCGCTAGCAAAGCATTGCCGGGAGAACGAGAAGGAGAAATGTATGATCCTCTTTTAGTTTGCTTTGTAAGCTAGGATTTCAATTCATTTTTATTTTCTTCCAAGCTTTGTTCTTGATTCATCTTTCTTTCCGATTCATTTTCTGTTGTGGTTCGAGGAGTATGTGGTGTCTACCGATTCTCTGTCGCTTATGTTTCTATTCTTTCAATTCTGCTTTTATAGTTATTTTGATGGAGAAATCTGTGTAATACCCTACTTAGGTGTGGGCGGCTTTGCATGTCAATGAACATTGTGATTCGTCACACATTCACTCACCTAAGCGTGGTGTCTACCGATTCTTCATTTCTTATTGTTTGAGTATATTCTTTCATTTTCATTATTTTTTCCTCTCAACGATTTTATAAAGGAAACTCTTTCCATTTTACTTTTAAAATATGTCTCGATATAAGGGGTAACTCTGTCGAAAATTTTATAGAAATATGTCCCGTAAAGGGAAACTCTGCCAAAAGTTTTATATAAATATGTCCCGATATAAGGGGAAACTCTGCCGAAATTTTTATAGAAATATGTCCCAATATAAAGGGAAACTCTACCAAAATTTTTATAGAATGATGTCACGATACAAGGGGAAAATCTGCTAAAATTTTCCTAGAAATATAAGCCTATATAAGGGGAAGTTCTACCGAAGTTTTAAGAGAGAATATGTTCTTCGCGTTCTTCGTGTTCTTCATTCATTCTTCGTGTTCTTGGCACTTATTAGTGTTTTTGATACAAAAATGAAATTTAATCATTTCAGTAGATATAAATCTTTCTTTTTGAAAAATAATCATGATAACGCACTGTATACGTGCAAGAGAGCTCGATTAGGTAACAAAATCCTTCCTTTTGTTGTTGGGTTTTCATATGAGATCGATGAAATTTCTGATTTTATGTTCTATTCTACGAAAAACCCTAATTTTAACTATTTTTAGAAAGTATGAAAAGTTACTTTGTGATTCCCACTATAATGAGGTTTAAGCCTTGAGTTGATGTAGTGGCTTGGAAAGTTAGGGTTTGGGAGTTAAAATAAGCATAAATACAAGTATATATGAATATGAATAATATATATGTAAGTCTATACTAAGTGTTGATGACTATGCAAATCGAAGACTTAACGAAAGAATTACATCATGGAAATTGATGTGGTTTGAGTTGGATCCTGAAAAGGATCGTGTGTCAATTTAAGGATGACTGGGAGTAGAACTACAGGTCGGGCATGCAACCAGTAGGTTTGTCGGAAGGAACCCTTATTTCCGTTTCCCTACCTCAGTGGTACACAGTTGCCCTATTATGATAAGTGTGCACGAAATGAATGATTTGCAGCACGTGGTACTGGAAGCCAATATCTTTGGGTTGAACGATGGAAGATGTGGTCGTGCCATGTGGAGGCACGGGTGGTTCAATAGTGACTGGGTCACGACAATAGGTAATTAAAGCCGTTAGGTTATATTATTAAATGTTAGCCAAAGGCTTAAGAAACCGAGTCCTCGAGGGCGGTGTGCTCCTTTGTTTTCCAGGCTGAGGGTTTGAGACCCTGATTAGTAAGAGAAATGGAAATTGTCAGGGTAGTATTGGAGGATTGCTTGAGGCAACGAGCAGCAACATAAGCTCATCAGATCAATGCAATCTCTAATCTCGAAGTGTGCACAGCTTCAGAGTCCACGAATGGTGGGGTTGGACTAATCCCTGATGTAGAATAGAAAGGAATAGGACTTAAATTAATGTGAAGGAATGAAAGTTTTTGTGATAGCAACTTTTTGAAAAATTACACAATTTGTTTGCTTTTCTCTTCTTCGTAACTTAGCATTCGCAAATTGTCATCCTATGATTTATGGAAACCCAACAGGTGCCGGTGATACGTCACAAAGACCTTAGTAGACATCCAACCAGCCATGATAGCTTTAATTTATAAGGTAGTTAGTAATATTTTTGTATTTTTTCCCTTCAGCTGATGTACATGTAAATGGTTATAGTGGGACAATATATCATCTGAACTTTATTTTGTGAGCGAAAAAGTGTTGAAATACTTTCTTCTGAGTATACTTTATTTGCAGTATGTTTTTGAATGTTAGTTGTGTTTACAGAATAAATTATTGCTGAGTAACAATATCCGGTTATGGGAGGATCCGACGTCTTGAGAATTAGCGTCATGACAGTAAAGCTCAACGTTGAGATCAATAACTTCTCCAGTAAAACTCAAAATTAACCAAACTCACCTTTGTTATACTCCAAAGTAAATAATCTTTAAAATGGAAATTGTTTCGTAAACGTCAAAGTTAAGATGTGAAATGTGGATTTTTGGGGGGTGCTATTGTATATTCTACCAATGTATATTATTTGTAAATATGCATTTTCCTTGTATTTTGTGTAAATTCTTCTATATATTGCATTTAAATTATACAAAATACATATAAAAATTAAAAATACCCAAAAAAATCATGTATATATTGTACATATACCACTATGTATATTGTAAAATATTACTATTTATTACCCTAATAAATCATATCATAACAATAATAAAAATATTATTAAAATACTTGTAAAATGTTATAAATTAATAAATTGTAAAATCATATGTATATTTATAAAAATAATTGATTAAAAATCATGGCTTTGCATACATAGGTATATATACTTATGAATAACATATATTTGTTATTATGACCCCTATATATATTTTATTTAAATCATTGAAAAATACCAAAAATAAGCTAATTGGATTATAATAATTTTTAATTTTTAATTTTTTTTATTTTGAATTAATTTTCTATTTTCTTTTTATTTATCTTTTATTTTCTGTACATTTTCTCATTTTTCTGCCTTTTTTATTTTTCTTCGAGTTTGTGATTGGTTGTGCCCGAGTCTATTGACCTGGGTCAACTCTCCAATCAACAACCCTCCCTGTATTTTTCCCACATCCTCTTTCTTCAAAGAATTTTTCAGCATGCCTCAGTCCATAATGCCTTCCGCCTTCTTCTCCACTCTTCAATAATGATTAACCATCATGCCTTATTTTCCGTGAACTTAAAAATTCAAAACACGTCGGACCTAACCCCTATTTATACATCCAAACCACCACCTTCCTTGGTTGATTGATCTATCCACCATTTTTGTGCCCGAAGCTAGTCCCTGGAGTCAAAGAAAAGTGACAGCGACCTTCTCCCGCAACAGGGAGTGCATGAAAGTCTTTGGATATCGGATCCACCCATGTCATCGGAGCACCACCGCGACATTGAGCTTCTATGTTTTCTGTCGCATCTCGATGCTATTTTTTCCATTTCCTTCATCGTCAGTAATGTAGATCTTTTTATTGTCAATTTATCATTTTAATTCATTATTAAATTACCTACATTAGTATAGATTCACTCATCTTCTTTTTCTTTTAATCTGCATGATAGGAGGTGCTCATATCATCCTCCTTCATATCCAAACTCACCCTTACTTTCGCCTAGACCTTCACCACTATCTTCTGCAAGCTGAACACCTCCAGATAACCTCAGATCTGGAGTTTGGTCTCCATCTCGTTCGCACATGCAGGAGATCCCCATTCCACTTCATTTTGATCGGTTTCACCTAATAAAGTAGGTTGAAGTGATCCTCTGAGCATCAGTAACACCTTTTAGGGTCTTGGAGCACATAAGGGACCAAGGACCATGATCTGGAGGTCCAATTGGAGCTGTAGATAATTTGACCTCTCGATCTCATATTATCCACCTTTGAGCATCGAGGGGCCATTAGATAAAGAGAGAAGCATCGTAGGAATGTTTCGCAAGATTCAAGCGTACATTTCGATAGGGATGGATCGAGCTATGTTGGATCAGATCTCAAGTCCCCAGCCATTCATATGTGTTCCTCCACCTACCTTCTCCATCATTGGATCAAGAATATGCGAGCCCAAATTAAATCTAGATCGTTAATAAAGTCCCAATTAATAGTCGTGGATCAAGCTTCCAGATTAGATCGTGAGCATTCATCCTTTACGTGAGCCGCACACCCTCCTTGGTGAATTTGCACCCCAACCCTCATGTTTATTTCCTTTTATTATTAAGTCCTTAATGGGACACATGTCGTTTTGTTATTTATTGAACATTTACAATTTATTCCTTGCTTTTTATTTTGTTTGCATTTGATTCCATTTCGAACTAAACAACGTGCATCACACGTGCTTTCTTAGAAAATTGCAATAAACATCCAACATTTCTGTATTATTCTCTAGTCCCTAGAACTTAGTTATTTACATCAATATCTAGTCCAAGTAGCCTCACATGTGTTAGCACATGCATTTGTTTGGAAAATTATAGGGATACCACTGCATTTAGTTGCCTTATTATTCATTTATTCAAGAAACAAGTTTTCTTTTCATTTATCCCCTACGAGTCTGCATTTTATTTTAAGTGTTAATTAAGCTTAAAAAGGCAAAACACCATAAAAAATTCAATAAAAATTCCCTTGACCTCCTCCTAATCACTGTTATTCATAATAATTTTGGTTTCACATTTTAATTGTTATTCAAATTTAATAAATCAAAAACTCCAAAAAAATCTCCTATTTACGTTACAAAATTAACTAAAAATATAAAAACATTTTGAAAAAATTCCCAAAAAAATCATGTATGTTAATTTTTTCTTGTTTTGTTTTCAGTCCAAATTACATTTTCTAATTCCTCAAAAAAAATATAAAAACTTCAAAAACACTTAAAAATTCATAGAAATCATTGAAAATCCCAAAAATTTCATAAAAATGATTTTGAAAAATAACATTTTTTTCTTTATGTCTGTGCATAATTTGTTATTTTATAAATCTAAAAACATTCACATCAATTATATTTCATATTTTCCATGTTTTAATATTTTATAAAATCATAAATTTTTTTGAAAATTCTTTAAAAAATCACAAAAGCATTAAAAAATACTAAAAACATAAAATAATTTTGTATGATTTTTTACAAATTTATGATAAAAAATACAAGTAATTGCTTTTCCTTTAGTTTTATATTCTTTTTTATTTTTATTTCTTTTTTTCAAAAAAAATTAAAAAATTTTCAAAATTTAAAAAATTTGCAAAAATATAAATCAGAATAACATAAAAATTTTAAAAATTAAAAATTCATAGAAAAATGCAAAAAAGAAAAATTCAAAAAAACAAAGAGTAGTGTGCATAGAATTCATGATTCTATTTCATTGATTCGTCATCGAATAAATAACCCTCGGGATCTTTTTCGCTCCACGAAATCAATCATGTGTGCTATACTAGTAAATTAAGTTGTAAAATTCCCTTGCTCACAAGTCTTTATTCCATTTGTCTTGAGAGTTCATAAATAATTTTTGTTGAGGGATTTTTAGAGTTGCAACAACACTGAATAGTTCTCTTAATTTAATCTTAGTATTTCCGGTATGTAGCTCCTCCCAGCTGAAGCAGTAAAGAGATAGTCTTCACCAACATGGTGACCTTAATTCCCCAATCCTGCAACCCTTTCCTCAAGGAGCGGTGCATTCCTTTCTAAGTTCAAGTGCAACCAACTCAAAAATTGGAGGTGAAGAAAAGAATGGACAGTAGCTGATGTAGTTACCTATCCTAGGATGCTTGACATTGTAGCCAAGTCATCCAACTAATGCGCTATAATCTTTGACTTTAAAGTAGAAACCTTGCTTTTGAGTACATAACTCAGACAATGTATAATTTTTTTGGAGTCTTTACTGCATACCCCTTTTTTGAAGGGATATGCACAACATCGTTTACATAAGGACTTTTTCCTCTTGATCCAGTAGAGTATCCCTTTTTTGATGATTTATTGCAGCCCGCAACATCCTGTCTTTGGACCTCATCACTACTAGATTGGGTTGGGTCAAAATGTACATAGAGTGTGACTTCGTATATTTTTATTCGCTTGGGTCTCATGCTGGAAATCCATCTATCTACCACTTGAACTAAGTTGAACTAGGTGTAAGGTGCATGTGTCCAAGTTAGTTCATTGTCGGCAAGAGTCATGTATGTGTTTCGAAATATTCTAGTTAGGTAGTCAAGAAGACATATGAAACAAATCTTGTTGTCTTAAAGAATTAAGATTAGCAGACCTAAAGCACCTCAATTCCAGTTCTTGTAAAATTTCCGTGATTAAATGGATAAAGGTCCAACCAAGCTCCAATCTCCAGATTTCTTCCATACTAGTTCATTTATCCTTGTCAATTCAAAAAAATGCAAATGTAAGGCAATAAAAAATTTTGTGGAGTGCATTTTCTATTCTAAACTTCTTACAGATTTTCCTAAAGCTTTTGCAAATTTTAAAAAATTGTTTGCAAAAATTTATAGATTTTTTAAAATATCGAAAATTTCATGGACTTTTTATAAAGGTTAGTCAAGGGATAGGTACAAATATTTACAAGGGAGTGTGCATATTCACAAGAACTGAGTAAGTTAGTTGTTATTCACAAGTTTTTTCATACAAGGGATATGTGTATGTATAAAGAATTTTATTTAATATATATATATATATATATATTCAAGCTTCTCAAATTAATTTGAAAACAATTTGACAAACATTTTGAGAACTTTATTTTACAAATAAATTTTACACTCAATTTACAAATATTTATAAATATTGAAAATCATTTTTCAAATATTTCTAAAAGGACCAAATATTTTTCAAAATAGTTTTGCAAGCATTTTCCAAATTATTTGCAATCTTGATTATCAAATCATTTTATTCAAAGGAATAAAACAAAATTTTGCAAATATTTTTAAAAATATTGTTATAAAAGGTTTGAAAGAATTTTACAAATGTTTTCCAAATGGTTTTAAAAATATATTTCAAGATATTTACCAACCATTTTTCAAAATGATTATTTGATAAATACATACAAGGTTCTCAAATTAATTTGAAAATAATTTGACAAACATTTTGAGAACATTATATTACAAATAATTTTTACACACAATTTACAAATATTTATAAATCTTGAAAATCAATTTACAAATATTTTTGAAAGGACTAGATGTTTTTCAAAATAGTTTTGCAACCATTTTCCAAATTATTTCCAATCTTGATTATCAAAACATTTTATTCAAAGGAATAAAACAAAATTGCAAATATTTTTAAATTTTTTTATAATGGTTTGAAAAATTTTTACAAAAGTTTTCCAAATAGTTTTCAAAATATTTTTCATGATATTTACCAACCATTTTTCAAATCATTTTGCAATACATTTTTAAACAGATTTATTAAACATATATTATAAAGAATTTTGAAAACATATGTACATATTTCTAGGGTATTCTTTACAGTTTATTCATTGTTTACCCTTACCTGATACAATATATTAGCCATATTATTGAAAATATGAAAGGTACAAGTTATGCCTAAAATATATATACCATATATACGACCCCCCTATACTTAGAGCGAACTATGTCCTCGTAGTGATCAAAGAGAAAAGGAAAGACATAACTTGTGATGAGTATAGGAAAAGTCTATACTACAATGACTTAATAAAGAATAAGAAGTCGATTGTCCCCCCTATGCTTAAGATAAACAAATCTTAAGTATAGCAAACTATATACAAAATAGGGATGATCTATGGTCAGAATGTATGAAATCATTCGACTTGGCTTGTGACTCCTATACTTAGGGTGAAATATCCCTAAGTATAAATAGGATATAAATAAGTTGAGAGACAAGAAAGGAATAAATAATGAATTACCCGAATACACTCACACCCTATACTTAGGATGAATCATAACCTAAGTATAACATAGATAAATGGGATAAGTGACATATGGAAGAATGAAAATTAGAATAGACAAGAATGACATACAAGAAATGAATAGAAGAAAATCAATCAAAAATATTTTGTGATGAATTGTTTGAATACACTATAGCTATTGAGAATTATTCATCAAATGTAACTTGAATAGAATTGTTAACGGTCAGAAATGTGTCATGCTCTAGATACAACTTCAGCAACTGGCCATTGAGTACAAATGTATATGCAACAAATGATAGTTCAGATATTATATGCTTCCATTGTTACACACAATTGTGATGATGAATGGCCATGTCCATTTACTCTTTAATTCACCCAAGGATATCTTTAACTTTGCCTAAAATAGCCATACTTTTTATCTAGGATTGAAGGTTTTTCATTTGATGAGTTGATAGTACCAGCGTTTGGCCTTCTCCTTCTACATAAATCTATTATCATATGCATAGTCCTAGAATTACAAGATATTGTTTAGATCTATCTTCCTGCTCTAACCACTTTTTAAAGAGTCTAGATTGCAGATGTTCACTGCCCAAAGAGATTTATGAATCAATTCCACTAGCAGGAGGCAAGGATTTCCATATACAAGAAAGTAGGATCACATACCGAAGGGAGACTTGCAGGAGGCCCAATAAGCCCACAGAACTGAATCCAGAAGTTGGGATCGATTCCTCCTATCCGACCTAACAAGTTTCCATTGGGCAATCTTGATTTCTTTATTTGATAAATAGGCCAAGTCATTGGACTAAGGATGATAAGGAGATACGACCCGATGATGGATGGCATACTCCTTGACATGTTTCTTAACCTCTTTATTTATGAAGTGGCTACCAACATCTAAGATGAGAATTTTCGGGATGCCGAATCACGAGATGATGTTATCTTTCAGAAATCATCAGTGGCTATTGATGAGCCGCTCGAACGACTAAGGTAAAGTATAAATCACTAAGGTCGTTGTGACCTCAGTCACTCGAGGCTCAAAGCTCAATCAAGAAAAAGATCAGACCACCAAACAAAGATCAAAACACGATAAAAACCAAGTAGCGGTCTCGTTATGATATTAACCTGGTATAGCACCCAGGGTCGAACTCAAGGAGCACGGATTGGCCTTGCGGCCTACGAAGTAGTCTAAAAAAAGATAAAAATATAAACAAATGATTTTTTGGTGGATTTATAATATTTTTATATTTTTTGGAGTTTTTTAATTATAAAGAAAATAAGAAAACGATATAAAAAAGCACAAACAACAAATTATTTAACTACTCTAGAAAGCTCCAAAAATTCCAATAAAAATATTTTTGGATTTCATATAGTTTTTACTGTTTTTGATGTTTTTTTGATAATTTTCTGATTTTTAGGAAATTTTCTAAAAATGAAATAAGGCAGAAACACAAGAACACTGTCCAATCAGGATTCTAAGACCAAAATAAAATATAAAATGATCTCAATAGAGACTAGAGGTATTTTTCCTGTGAAGTATAATCAACAAGGAACAATCAGGGAAAAAATTTATTAATTTTCGGTTTTTCTATGATTTATTAGAATTTTTATGAGATTTTCAATGTTTTCAATTTTTATGTTTTCTATTAATCCAAAAATGACTAAGAGGTCAGCAAATCAAGCACAACAAAACACACAAAATCTGAATTTTTTAGAATTTTTGAGAAGGTTTTACTATTTTTTGTGATTTTTATATCTGGACAGACATAAAAAGAGAGGTTTTTGAATTTTTAAAAATAGTAAAAGGGCTCCATAAATTACCCAAAAATCAGTGACAATTCTACACAGTGGTAGGAGCCACGTGTCAAATTTTCACTTGATTTGGATGAGATCTGGTATTTTATTTAAATCCAACAAGAGGGCACATTGCACAGGGATCCAAATGCAAAGAAAATAAGTTCCAAGGGTTGAAACGTAACAAATACAATGAACTGGGGGCCCCTCCTGCAAAATTTCCAAGTTTTCACGCGCATAGCGCTTGACCTGGGCACGGAGGGACCTATGTGCAATAAAAAATACTTCCCAGGACTTATTAGCAACATGTGCTAAAAGTCCGAGGAGGAAATTGCAAAATGACCAAGAAATGCAGCACATGTTCAATAAAACCACACACAGGGGTGTGGATGCAAATAATGAAAACTAAATTTCATTCCATAACTCCTCAAAACAATAGCCCAAGTATTGCAAATACGCCACAAAAATCACGTGACGATGCACGTGTTCCACATAGACAGGGGTATAACTAATAAAATAAGCACCAGGTCCTAAGTGCAAAATGTTTAGAACAAAAACAACTTAACTAAATATTTAGAGGACTAGAACGTAAATTACAAACTAAGAGGGGCCTAAGAGATATTTACCCCTATTATTTATCCGAGGGCTGAGATGGCGCTGCGTGTCTGATCTGACGGCTGCGGATGACGACGCCTCAACGAAGAAGCCCTGGCTCTGATCCAACGGTGGAGGGTGCGCCACATGGAGTGATCAACGGTCGAGAATAGCTGGCGCTAACCCTCGCTTGATGGAGGGTGGAGAAGAGGCCACGTGTCTGATCTGACGGTAGTGGTGGGCCTATTCTTCACCATGATCGAATGGTCCACAAGTGATCTGGGACTCTGGGGTCGAACGGACGACGGAGGAGGGTCCTGGAGGAACTCCTCGCCGGCGAGCTTCGCTGGAGGAATGTGCGTGCGTTGGACCTTTGCAGGGGCTGCTGATGGTCAGAGAAGAATCGTCAGAGCCTAACGTGTCTGAAGAACCCCTCCGATGATGCAAATGAACTCCGGAGAGCCCAGGCGACAACAGCGGAGCTGAAGCTCCTGTGCTAAATATGGAGGGCCTCAGATGGTCCTCCTCAGACCTGCGAAATGGCACAGAGAGACTACTGGGTCGAGGGCCAAATACCTCGACCCGGTTAGGAGCGCAGTGGGTGGTTGGTGCATCGATACGAAAGAGCTCCAGTGAAGCGACGACGAGAGAGCTCGACTCCCAGTTTCGTGGCGAACTGGGTTGGATGAAGGGGCGAAGAATGTGCGGGGGAGAAGGGCGAAGATGATGGTCGGTTCCGATGATCGAGATGTGAATGGATGTGGTCGGAATCGAAGGTCGACGGCGAAGGGGCGATTTGAGGGTAAACGGAAATTACAGAAATAAAGAAGGAACTAAGGTTACCTGATGGTCGAGGTCGACTAGGGACGAACTACTGAAGCTCTATGTCCTTCCCTCGAGGGTCGTCGATGCCCGAGGCTCGAGCACCACGCAAGAGGCGGCGCACGACGACGCAAGCCTTCCGGATCGATGGTCGGGACTCCTCCTCCTCGCTGCGACACCGCCAATCGCTTGCTGTCACTCAGGCGATGGTAGTGGAGGTCCTGGGATGGAAAGAGCGGAGCCAAAGATGAGTCAAATCGCACGGCGGAGTTGGGCTATATACAAGTGCAGGTCCGAGAAGAGAAGGTCGGGCAGGGTTACACGAAGCGCGGATCCCAATGCGGATATGATGACGTGGATCTCGGATACAGGAGGAATGATCGGAGCTCGGGGTTTAGTGGTTTGGTGATCGGGTCGAGCGAGAAGAATTTGGAGAAAACGGGTCGGGCGCAACAAACCCGGCTCTGGTGGTTCTGGGGGTGGGGGGGGAGTTGACCGGGGTCAACAATCCCCCGTGGACCAATCAGAGCCCGCCAAATACCAATTATTTGATTATTTATTTAAAAATAATAAATGCCCTAATTTCAAAAAAGTTAAAACATGAAAAATGTTTATTTATTTTTAAACTATTTTTTTATGATTTTTATTTATTTTTTTGAAATATAATTTAGGTATTTACAAAATATTATTTTTATATACATGTAAATACATATGTATTTTCGATTTTCGATTTTTAGTTATTTATTTTTATATAAATTATTCCAATTTTATATTTTATTTATTTATAGGATAAAATTTGGAATAATATGGTATTTTTATTTTGTTTTTATTAGTTATTTACAAGGGTTAAATAAATACATGTATTGTATATATACAATGTGGCTTTTGATTTTTATTTTTATTATTTTTTTTGTTTTATTTTTGTAATTTTCATTTTATTTATTTACATTATGAAATATAGAATATGTACAATTTTTATGAGATTTTAATTTATTCATTTATAGGGATAAATAAATATATAATTGAGTTTATGTACATGGTGGATATATAAGGGTGAAGGCATTTTTATTTTCTTTTTAGTTTTCTCATTTTTATTTTAAAATTTATATTTATAAATATTTACAAATAAATAGAAACCCACTTTTATTTTTATTTAGAGGAAAATATTTTTATTTTATTTGCAGGTATATATACACAATGTGAGCTTCCTTATCTCTCTCTATTTTGGCTTTTATGCGGTCAGGCCCATGCTGAGCCCTCCCTTGGGATTGGGTCTCTCAATATTTATTCTAAATATCTCCCTCTTTTTCTTTTGTTTCTTTATTGTTTTATTTATGCACAAAAACATGCTAATTATTTAACTTTACAACATGCATGCATTTTGACAATTATTGATATTTACAAGGATATACATGTGTTTGGCAAAGGTTTTGTAGCTAAAATAAATGAATAAAGAGTGACGAATGGGTATTCATCACCCCCCTGTACTTAACTTTGCTAGTCCCTTAGCAAACACTTATTTGAAAAAGAAGTGAAAAAGAAAAAGAAAAAGGAAAAGAGGAGAATATACATGGATTCATGATGAATATTAAACTTGCCTTCATTAAATTGAATTATGGAGCTTGATCAAATCTTTGGATTATTAATGTGTCGGAACCTTATTTGGACCTAAGCTTAAAACCTAATAGCCTCTAAGTTCCACCAATCTATGGACAAGACTCCTCAATAAACCAGATCAGAACAAGTCTACATACACAAACTCTAATGACCATGAATATTTCCTTGTACGGTGTAAGTGATATGTAGCTCCCCACCTCAGAAGTAACAAAGAAACAACATCCCCCAACCTGGTAACTCTAATACCTCGGTCTAGCAACTCTTTCATCGAGAAGCAGGGTATTCCCTTCTAAGTTCATGTGCAATCAGCTCAAGAAGAGGGGGAAGAAGAGAATGAACCATGACCAGTGTAGCCATGTATCCTTGGGAGCTCTAACCAGTGTAGCTGAGTCTCCCGCTGCAAGCTTCATGAGATGTAACATGTATACCATAAGCTTTGCTTTATTTGACTATATACACTCCGGTGGGATTATTAAATTTTCAATCCGACCCACCACTTTTTTGGAGTTCTTTTATTTTTGCACACATTTTTTTTCATGTGCAACTGTACAACATATCTACATGGTGCAGCATATATACAAGGAGTTTTTCCTCTTGAGCCAGTAGACTATCCCTCTTTTGAAGCTTTTTGCAACCCACAACTTCTGCCTTTAGACTTCATCACCACCAAACCAAGTTGAGACGCACTTCCTTCACTAGAAGAAGAAGAGAGGTTCCGCCTAGAAGTACTACCATCATATGCTACCCCAAGCCAAAGGAAACTGCCTCCTCACCACCTCATCCGTGGAGAGCTATGTGTAAAGCGCTGGTGCAAGTCAAGCCATTGTCTCTGAGAGTCATGCGTGTGTTTGTTAAGTGCTCTACTTAGGCTCATCAAGATGGCATATGCTCATAGCCTAGTGGACTCAAAGAATTAAGTCCCAATGGACCTGAAAAGCCTTAACCCTAAGCCCTATAAGGTTCCTATTAAAATTAGGTGGATTAAGATCTTAATCAAGCTCCATTTTCCAATTTAATTCCAGGCTAGTTTAAATGCCAACTACAATCCGGGAAAAACTGTACAAATATTTACAAAGATGCTATTTACAAATGTGCACTTTACAAATAATCATGCAAAATTTTTGAAAAATGTTTGAAAACATGGATGTATGCATGAATGCGAAGTTTTGCAAAATATTTACAAACATTTACACAAGGTTTTTGCAAACTTTTTGTTTTCAAAACATTTTACAAAAATTTTGTATTATATACATAGATTTTGTTATGAAAATATTTACAAATCCTTTACACAAATCATTTTTCAATCATTTGTACAAAAATAATTTGTATAAATAAATAGGTATGTGCAAAATGAATTTATATACAAGGGAAAAAAATTTAATTTTTATGGGTTTTTAGCCATTTTCATTTATTCACACACATACACAAAGTGCGAGTTATGGCTAAAGTATATATGAAATATATACACACCCCCTATACATAGCTCGAACGATGTCCTCAGAGTGATCAAGAGCGATGAAGAAGACATAACTTGTGCTTAGTATAGGGAAGTGAAAAGGAATGGCTAAATACAAAGATGAATGAAAGAATAGAATGAAGAGAACTCGGTGTTTTCCCCCTATACTTAGGATCAAGTAATCCTAAGTATAGCAAGCTGTACATGAAGGGAAATCCGAGTGAAGCATGTACAGGTTGTACCCCCCCATACTTAGGGTGAAATATACCTAAGTATATGTAACAGAACAGGGGTAGAAAGAATCAAAAGAATACCCGACAATCCTACATCCCTCCTATACTTAGGGTAAAGTACACCCTAAGTATAGCATAATCATAAGATGAGAGAAAGGGATGTGGAACTAAAGAATGGAATGATCTGGACAACCGGATCTATACAAGTCGGGAGAACAGTGATAATCAGGGGTGAGATGCAATAGATGTGAGTCAAGAGACCACATCTCACGCAAAGTGAATAGGGGCAACATCAACGACCCGTGGCTCATGATCTAGAAATGGCTTGAGTCGCTGGCCGTTCACTCGAAAGGTACTCTCAGAAGACAACTCAGATATATCGACGTGTACCTTTCTCACTAGATACGGTCCCTTCCATTTGCTCTGTAGCTTCCCTAGGAATAGACGAAGACTAGCAACAAACAACCATACTCTCTATCCTGGCTCAAATTGCTTGTGGCTGATATGAGAATCATGCCACTCCTTTACTCTCTCCTTATAATGTAGGCTGTTTGAAAAGGCGGTATCACGAAGCTCCTCCAGGGCTGCTACCTCTGCCCTCCTCTGGTCTCTTACACTATCTGGATCCAAAAGTATATCAGTGACTGCCCAAAGTGACCTATGTCTCAGCTCAACAGGTAAATGGCATGGCTTGCCAGAAACAAGGCGAAAGGAAGATGTACCCAAAGGAGTCTTGAAAGACGTCCGATATGCCCACAAGACCGAGTCCAAAAGCTGTGACCAATCCTTTCGGTCAGGGCGAACGACTTTCTGCAATATAGTCTTGATCTCCATGTTCGACACTTCAGCAAGACCATTCGTCTGAGGGTGGTATGGAGTGGCAACTCGACGGTCTATGCTGAACTCGCTAGCAAGGTCCTTTACCTTGTCATTGACGAAATAAGACCCCCCGTCAGATATCAACACTCTGGGAACCCCGAACCGTGAAATGACATTCCTCCTCAAAAATCTGCAAACAGTCCTAACATCTGCGGTTTTGGCGGGGATGGCCTCAACCCAACGACTCACATAATCAACGTCCAACAGAATGTACTCGAATCCCTGACTCCTAGGGAATGGACCCATGAAATCGATGCCCCATGCGTCAAAAACCTCACAGAAGTGTATGGGCTGCATCAACATCATATCACGCTGTCCACAAGTGCCCATCCTCTGACAGTCAGTACATCTCTTCACGAACTCATCAGAGTCCTTGAAGAGAGTACGTCACCATAGGCTGGATTGGAGCACTTTTTGTGCCGTTCTCCTCCCTGAGTGATGTCCTCCTGCCTCCAGCTTGTGGCAGTAAGTAAGGACGCTGTGGTGCTCCTCCTGAGGAATGCACCTACGCCAGATACTATCCCCTCCCTCATGGTAAAGGACGGGATCCTCCCAATGGTAAAACTTGGCCTTCGCGAGGAAGGTCTTAAGTTTCTGCCTTGACCAATCTTGTGGAACTTTCTTGGCAACAAGATAGTTCACAATATCGGCATACCATGGGAGCGAGGCGATAGCAAGGATCGCCTCATCTGGGAAGGTCTCACAAATAGGGTCAATCTGCTCAGAATCCTCAAGATACTCCAATCGGGAGAGATGATCCGCCGCCACATTCTTGACTCCAGGCTTATCCTTAATCTCTATGTCAAACTCCTGTAGTAGAAGGATCCATCTGGTCAATCTAGCTTTGATATCCTTCTTTTCCATGACGTACCTGATGGCGGTATGATCAATAAAGATGGTCACTCTAGATCCGATAATGTACGATCTGAATTTATCTAGGGCAAAAACTACGGCTAGCATCTCTTTCTCTGTGACCGTGTAGTTTCGCTGCACGATATCCAATGTACGGCTAGTGTAGTGAATAGCAAAAGGGACTCCATCCCTCCTCTGTCCTAGCAAGGCCCCCATGGCAAAATCGGAGGCGTCCGTCGTGATATCGAATGGGAGAGACCAATCAGGTGACTGAAGGACAGGAGCCTCTATCACACATCTCTTGAGAGTCTCAAACGACGAAAGGCACTTGTCATCGACAAGGAACTCGGTGTCTTTCGTCAGCAGATCAGTCAACGGTTGGGCAACCCTACTAAAATCACGAATGAACCGTTGGTAGAAACCAACGTGCCCCAGAAAAGACCATAGCTGCCGTAAGTTGGACGGTGGATTGAGTTTGCTAATGACATTCACCTTGGCCGGATCAACCTCAATGCCCCTGTTGGAGATGATGTGGCCAAGCACCGTACCTTGAGTCACCATGAAGTGACTCTTCTCCCAAGATAATACCAGGCGAACCTCAATGCATCGCTGAAGGACTCGGTCTAGGCAGTCGAGACAGGAGTCCAATCCGTCGCTGTAGATCGAGAAATCATCCATGAAGACCTCCAAGCACTCCCCCACCATGTCCGAAAAGATAGACAACATGCTCTGAAAAGTCGCAGGGGCGTTGCATAGCCCAAATGGCATGTGTCTGAAGGTGTATGTGCCAAAGGGACAGGTGAAGGTGGTCTTGTCTTGGTCCTCGGGCGCAATGGCCACCTGATTATAGCCAAAGTACCCATCCAAGAAGCAGTAATGGCTCTTCCCTGCCAATCTCTCAATGATCTGATCTATAAAGGGCAGGGGGAAATGATAATTCTTGGTGGCCTGGTTGAGTCGTCTGTAATCTACACAGACCCGGCAAGAAGTGGGTACCCGGGTAGCAATCTCCTCTCCAGACTCCGTAACCACTGTAGTGATGCCCGTCTTCTTGGGCACCACATGTAACAGACTGACCCACTTGGAGTCGGAGATGGGGTCGATAAAATCGGCGCTCCACCACTTCGAGATTTCCTTCATGACAACCTCTCTCAGATTCGGTTTCAGCCACTGCTGGAACTCACGCGACGGCTTTGCCTCATCCTGGAGATAGATGTTGTGAGAGCACAGAGCCAGACTGATCCCCTGGAGATCTGCTACACTCCATCCTATCGCCTTGCGGTTCTTTTCAAGTACCCCCATCAGACGGGATTCTTGATCTCTAGTCAAATCAGCGGAGATAATGACTGGGTACATCTCATGCTCACCGCAAGGAACCTATACTTCAACGACGTAGGTAGTGGCTTCAGCTCTGGACAAACTGGTGCTGGCAAATCTGGCTTCTGAAGAATCCGAGTGTATACGGCCAAATCTGCTCGGGAAAATGAGAGCTCTCTCTCGCGCCTCATCTCAATCATGAATGCTCCCTGATCCCTCAACTGCTGCCGAACTGAGTCAAGGGAGGCGATCAAGGTGGAGTTGATCGCACCCTTGTCCAAGATGAATGTCTGCTCTGGTCGGGGACCTCCAGTGCGGTCGTCACTGCTGCAGGCCATGGTCTTTACAAAGGCAAAAGACCCAAACTCAGGTGCGGATAAATCATCCGACTGTAGTCTCTCATCTGGCATCGGCCTCTCAGAAATGGTAGAAAGGTGGTCAAGGGGGAACAGGGCGGAGTCGAACTCGGGTTCGAAGAGCGGGTCTGAGCTCTCACGAACCGACCTAGATGAATGGGCTGGAGTGCTGAAAAGCGGTACAGCCAAAGGCTGCCTAAGAGACCTCCTGCCCATCATCGTGATCTGGCGAGTTGGGCGGATGAGATCTGGTAGCAACTATGATCACAAGCAAACCCCCGATTCACCAACGTAACGCGAGCTAAAGACCGTAAAGGCTCGGTCAATTATCTTGTCAGTTTTATTAGGTGATCAGTCAGGATAGCATAGCGATTAACGTGACCTGTTGGCTAATCCGGTATTTTCTCAACCGACTGTCCCGTACATAAAGAGCCGGTAATCAGTCGAGAAAAATAACAGATATGGCACTACTTAGTGTGCGGGTCACTCTCTCGCGCAAACAAACCAGACAAGGAGGGGGTTGCTCTCCCCAAGACAATTTTTTAGGGTGAATGTCTTTTAGGGTCAAGTAGACTTAACCAGTCCCAATTTAATGGTTCAAATTTTTAGGTATTTTTCAATAATCAAACAAAATCGCCTAACGAATTTTTCGGTTCTCCTGGTTATTAAGTCCAAAAATAGGGGGAGAAGATGAAAAAGCGGATGCGTGAAAAATCAATGATGCATGCACGAGATAGAAGGCGTACCTGACTCCAGCAGTCTACATGCAAAATGATCCGCGCAGAATTTAAAGACAGAATTAAAACCACCTAAATGATGCAAGCGGAAAACCGAGCCCTAAGCAAGCAGTTCTACTCGAAAGAACGGCTAGTCGACCACATCCTCCAATCCAAGAATCCGCTCTAGACCCCCCTCCTCTTCTCGACAAATCGAGTTCAGGAGTAGCACTTGACGGGGTGGGCACACGATGCGTTGGCTCAAAGGTAATGGATCGACTTTTTTATTAATTTTTTTATTATTAGTCCAATTACCGATCTATAGGTACATGCAGAATTATGAGGGTGTTTGGATCCTATTTATTACGTCACAGTCAAGTAGAAAATCCTAAGGCTAGGGGCTTGAAAAACCACGATAAACCGAATAAGCAGTAAAGAAATCCGAAGCCACGAAGAAAACCACGTAAAATCGAGGGGTCCCCCGAGCACACCGGTGCTCGGCGAAACAGACTCCGAGAGTCTCAAAAGTCTAAGTCCTGCTGTCCGTGTATTAATACAATTATTCAAATGCTGAAATAAAAAATAATCTAATCCGTGGCTATTCCGCAGCTTCCCGCACTCAGCTGTCTCCTCGCGCTCTCCTGCGGCTCCGGGCAGAAGGGAGCTGCCTCCGATAGCTGCGGTTGCGCTGGCTCCTCGAAAGTCATCGCCTCGGTCCTCGAGCCCTCGCAAGAAAACAAGCAGAGTGATAAGACCAGATTATTAGATATAAACAAGGCAGATAAAATATCTACAAAAATCTATATAGAAAAACACGAGAAAGAAAAACCGCGGAAAAATACGACTACTAAGCCGTGCTCCCCGGCAACGGTGCCATTCTGATGAACCACCCGAACGACTAAGGTAAAGCATAAATCACTAAGGTCGTTGTGACCTCAGTCACTTGGGGCTCAAAGCTCAATCAATAAAAAGATGAGACCACCAAACAAAGATCAAAACATGATAAAAACCAAGTAGCGGTCTCGCTATGATATTAACCTGGTATAGCACCTAGGGTCGAACTCAAGGAGCACGGATTGGCCTTGCGGCCTATGAAGTAGTCTAAAAAAGATAAAAATATAAAAAAATGATTTTTTGGTGGATTTTTAATATTTTTATATTTTTTTGGAATTTTTTAGTTATAAAGAAAATAAGAAAACGATATAAACAAGCACAAACAACAAATTAATTAACTACTCTCAAAAGCTTCAAAAATTCCAATAAAAATATTTTTGGATTATATATATTTTTTACTGTTTTTGGTGAATTTTTGATAATTTTCTGATTTTTAGGGAATTTTCTAAAAATGAAATAAGGCAGAAACACAAGAACACTTTCCAGTCAGGCTTCTAAGACCAAAATAAAATATAAAATGATTCAATAGAGCTTGGAGGTATTTTTCCTGTGAAGTATGATCAACATAACAACCAGGAAAAAAATTGATTAATTTTTGGGTTTCCTATGATTTATTCGATTTTTTATGAGATTTTCAACGTTTTTCAATTTTTATGTTTTCTATTCATCCAAAAATGACCAAATTTGGTCAGAAAATCAAGAACAACAAAACACACAAAATCTGAATTTTTTACAATTTTTGAGAAGGTTTTACTATTTTTTGTGATTTTTATATCTGGACAGACAAAAAAAGAGAGGTTTTTGAATTTTTAAAAATAATAAAAGAGCTCCAAAAATTACCCAAAAATCAGTGAAAATTCTACACAGTGGCAGGAGCCACGTGTCAAATTTTCACTTGATTTGGATGAGATTTGGTATTTTATTTAAATCCAACAAGAGGGCATAGTGCACAGGGACCCAAATGCAAAGAAAATAAGTTCCAAGGGCTGAAACGTAACAAATACAATGAACTGGGGGTCCCTCGTGCAAATTTTCCAAGTTCTCACGTGCAAAGCGCGTGACCTAGGCACGGAGGGACCTATGTGCAATAAAAAATACTTCCCAGGACTTATTTGCAAAATGACCATGAAATTGCAAAATGACCATGAAATTCAGCACATGTTCAATAAAACCATGCACAGGGGTATGGATGCAAATAATGAAAACTAAATTTCATTCCATAACTCCTCAAAACAATAGCCCACGTATTGCAAATACACCACAAAAATCACGTGACGATGCACGTGTTCCACATAGACAGGAGTATAACTACAAATAAAATAAGCACGAGGTCTTAAGTGCAACATGTCCAGAACAAAAACAACTTTACTAAATATTTACAGGACTAGAACTTAAATGGCAAACTAAGAGGGGCCTAAGAGATATTTATCCCTATTATTTATCCGAGGGCTGAGATGGCGCCGCGTGTCTGATCTGACGGCTGCGGATGACGATGCCTCAACGAAGAAGCCCTGGCTCTGATCCAACGGTGGAGGGTGCGCCACGTGGAGTGAACAAGGTCGAGAATAGCTGGCGTTAACCCTCGCTGGATGGAGGTTGGAGAAGAGGCCACATGTCTGATCTGACGATAGTGGTGGGACTCTTCTTCACCATGATCGAATGGTCCACAAGTGATCTGGGACTTCGGGGTCGAACGAGGGTCCTAGAGGAACTCCTCGTCGGCGAGCTTCGTCGGAGGAATGTGCGCGCGCTGGACCTCTGCAGGGGATGCTGATGGTCGGAGAAGAATCGTCGGAGCCTCCCACGTCTGAAGAACCCCTCCGATGACGCAAAGGAACTCCAGAGAGCCCAGGCGACAACGGCGGAGCTGAAGCTCCTGTGCTGAATATGGAGGGCCTCAGATTGTCCTCCTCAGAACTGCGAAATGGCACAGAGAGACTATTGGGTCGAGGGCAAAATGCCTCGACCCGGTTAGGAGCGCAGTGGGTGGTTGGTGCGTCGATACGAAAGAGCTCCGGCGAAGCGACGACGAGGGAGCTTGACTCCCAGTTCTGTGGCGAACTAGGTTGGATGAAGGGGCGAAGAATGTGCGGGGAGAAGGGCGAAGATGATGGTCAGTTCCGATGATTGAGATGTGAATGGATGTGTTCGGAATCGAAGGTCGACGTCGGTGGGGAGATTTTGGGGTAAATGGAAATTACAGAAATAAAGAAGGAACTAAGGTTACCTGATGGTCGAGGTCGACTGGGGACGAGCTGCTGAATTTCTAGGTTCTTGCCTCGAGGGCCGTCGATGCCCGAGGCTCGATCACCACGCAGGGGGCGGCGCACGGCGGCGCAAGGCTACCGGATCGATGGTTGGGACTCCTCCTCCTCGCTGCGACACCGCAATCGCTTGCTGTCACTCAGGCGATGGTCGTGGAGGTCCTGGGATGGAAAGAGCGGAGCCAAAGATGAGTGAAATTGCGCGGCGGAGCTGGGCTATATACAAGCGCAGGTCCGAGAAGAGAAGGTCGGGCAGGGTTCCGTGAAGCGTGGATCCCAACGCGGATATGACGGCGTAGATCTCGGATGCATGAGGAATGATCGGAGCTCGGGGTTTAGTGATTTGGCGATTGGGGCGAGCGGGAAGAATTTGGAGAAAACGGGTCGGGCGCAACGAACCCAGCTATGGTGGTCCTGGGGGGGGGAGTTGACCGAGGTCAATAATCCCCCGTGGACCAATCAGAGCCCGCCAAATACCAATTATTTGATTATTTATTTAAAAATAATAAATGGCTGAATTTCAAAAAAGTTAAAACATGAAAAATGTTTATTTATTTATAAACTCTTTTTTTATGATTTTTATTTATTTTTTTAAATGTAATTTAGGTATTTACAAAATATTATTTTTATATACATGTAAATACATATGTATTTTTGATTTTTGATTTTTAATTATTTATTTTTATACAAATTATTCCAATTTTATATTTTACTTATTTATAGGATAAAATTTGGAATAATATGGTATTTTTATTTTGTTTTTATTAATTATTTACAAGGGTTAAATAAATACCTTTATTTATATACATGTGTGGTATATATACAATGTGGCTTTTGATTTTTATTTTTATTATTTTATTTTTGTTTTATTTTTGTAATTTTCATTTTATTTATTTACATTATTAAATATTGAATATGTACACTTTTTATGAGATTTTAATTTATTCATTTATAGGGATAAATAAATATATAAGTGAGTTTATGTACATGGTGGATATACAAGGGTGAAGGCATTTTTATTTTCTTTTTAGTTTTCTCATTTTTATTTTAAAATTTGTATTTATAAATATTTACAAATAAATAGAAAACCACTTTTATTTTTATGTAGAGGAAAATATTTTTATTTTATTTACAGGTATATATACACAATGTGAGCTTCATTATCTCTCTCTATTTTGGCTTTTATGCGGTCAGGCCCATGCTGAGCCCTCCCTTCGGATTGGGTCGCTCAATATTTATTCTAAATATCTCCCTCTTTTTATTTTGTTTCTTTATTCTTTTATTTATGCACAAAACATGCTAATTATTTAACTTTACAGCATGCATGCATTTTGACAATTATTGATATTTACAAGGATATACATGTGTTTGGCAAAGGTTTTGTAGCTAAAATAAAAGAATAAAGAGTGATGAATGGGTAT
Source organism: Ottelia alismoides (assembly GCA_037367405.1). Taxonomy (NCBI): domain Eukaryota; kingdom Viridiplantae; phylum Streptophyta; class Magnoliopsida; order Alismatales; family Hydrocharitaceae; genus Ottelia; species Ottelia alismoides. The sequence goes on along the minus strand of JAZKJV010003504.1, from coordinate 278,227 downwards.
TCATCAGCTATCAATAGCTTGAGCGAGAAGAGCTTCTATCCAACGATTCACGTAATCAATGAAAAGAAGGAGGTATTCATATCCTAACTATTAGGAATTGGGCACTTGAAATCAATGCCTCGAGCATCGAATACATCAGAAATCTAAATGAATTTTAGGGGCATGGAATCTTTTACATTGAGGGTTGACAGTCTCGGAATTCGGCCTCTTAATAGTATCATTTTAATGCATTGTAGTCAGCTAAATTCGGATCGATCAAAAACCACTTATCAATTTATTGATTAAATCAAAGCGGTTGATTTTATTTTACTTGGGCAAGCCCAAGGTCGAACTTAGGGAAATGAGCCTCTTAAGTGACTATCTAGACTCCTAATATCTAGATTAAGTGTTGGATTAAAAACTCATAGGTCAATACACAACAAGACAAATAATGAGGAGAGAAACATGAAGCAAACACTTTCTGTTTGCTTTTAAACATGCAAGCATGACATAAATTTACAATTATTGAATCACGACCCATTTAGATAAAATATTGAGACAATAAAATATAGTCAACGTCAGGATCCAATGATGAAACAAATTCCATTAATATATTAATTCAAGGCATCAGAAAGCATTACATGAGGGACAGTTCATTATTAAAATTAATCATCAAAGTTTAAAGTGTTAAAATAGAAATCAATTCATGCCATCTAAATGGTAATGAAACAAGCTTCATAACGAGACAAAAATTGACTATAATAGAGCTCGGATGCTGAAGATATTCACGAAAGATTCCAGAGACATAAATATAAAGAAAACATGAAATTAACTAGATAAAATACTACAAACAAGTCCCTGGAAGGAGCAAAATGCAAATAAAATAAGATTTGAGACCTTCCCTATAATTTTTCCACATGTATGGGGACTAAATTACAATGATTGAGACCCAAACGGGATCGGTTGCAATTAATCCTAGGTGTGCATGGTATGCACATGATTTGAGGTCCTGGTTGCAATTTGAAGAAGTTGGCAGTGCCTCCCTACAATTTACCCAACGCTCATGTGACCGGGTATTGGACATGCGGGCCGAAGGCGAGCCATTATACAATAAATTTTATTGCGAATATCATTCCACAATAATAAATGAAGGATAACTAATTTGCATAATATGTCCCTTAGTATAATTAGGGATATGTACCATGGCGATCTTAATGATGATATAGTTGTTGATTCAATTATTTAATCATGGAGGTGACTGCTTGGATGAATATCTAAAGAGTTAGATTGGGGACTCATCAAGCATTGTCAAATGATTATTAAGAGAGGATCTCCAGCCTGAGAAGGAGATGACAATCTTTTGTCTGAAGGCTGATATCTGACCGACCACTTGATCTTGGTCCTCGGCATAGGAATAGAGATTCGGAGGTTTAATATTAATTAGGTCAAAGAGATGACTTAACGAGATAAGATAACCAAAGTCCTATGTCGTATGCAATCACAATATACACATGCATCTTCTAACCAGAGACATATGTGTTATTATATGTCTGAGTAAGTACATTTGGCAGACCAATAGGTTGATGACCTATCCAAGGTCTATACACCGATGCGCTAGTGTGCATGCAAGGGCATATGAGTAATACGATCTCTTAAAGGGATCATATAGTTCATTTACTGAACCAGAAGACATGAGCTCACTCATGAGATATTGGGGACAATAAAATTTCGTGCATGGGCATCTCGCTTTGGAATCTAGACTAAATTTGTAAGTTTGATATATACTTTTGGAAAGTATATGATCAACACCTGGGGATGATATATGCTTTTGAAAAGAATATGATTGATACCAACTCCCAATAATGGAATGAGAAACTTAATGATAAAACCCTGAAGGAGATAGTCAAGAGATTTAAAACTTTTGGTTTAATCTGGGTCTTCCAGTATGCAAGATGTACATGTATTAGGAATACTTGAGGGTGATGTGATCATAAACGATTGTATAACAATGACACTTCCATTCCAAGAGATTGATGAAATAGGTATGGAATTTAGTGACTCCTCTCATAGACAAGTGATATGATTTTAGCCCAAATGTCGGACCTTGGTCTGAATGTGATTTAGATACAATGAGAATATTATTTCTATGGCTTTGATTTAATCAAACATCCATGGGAGTTCCACAACATCTGGATTTGAGATTTGATCTCAATATCCAAGTCACTATATGTAGAACAATGCAATAGCCTTGTCCTTATCTCCATGTATCCTGGAGAAAGTGCATTATTCTTGAAAGAATTCATGGATATTTTTTTGTTGATATTATGTATCCGAGAATTGAGAAAAATGGATAATTAAATGTGATTTAATTATCATGAATAATATGAATTCGATTCATATTATAAGGAGAGTTACCCGAGATAATTGAATGCAATATAATTATAAAGATGTGAATAATGTGAATGTGATTTTATTCGGGCACATGAGAATAGAGACCCAAGATGATTAAATGTGATTCAATTATCCTGGATATGAATAATGTAGATAGCACTATCCATATTATTCAGATATATTATAATGTGGTTTATAATATATAAGAGAGAGCATATTGTAATTTATATTTGTTGATTAATTATTAATGTGAATGGGATTCACATTGAATGATTAATTGAAAATATAATTACATTTTTTTGGTGTTGTGAATGTGATTCACATTATTCCAATGGCATGATTACAATATTCACAAGATAATTATGAAATATTTTTGTGAAATTATTTACAACAAGTGTTGTTGTAAATCTTGGAGATATCATGATATAATGAGATCTCATGAGATGATTGGTGGTCGTCCCCCCTTTTTAGGGGATGAGATTAGTCTTCTCATTATCTACAAGACTAGCCAATTGATTTGATTTGAAATTAATTTATATCGATTTATAAATATTATATATATATATATATATATATTAATTTAAATTAAATTATTTTTTTTGTTTTTTACAATAAGATCATAGCCATTGAAAGAAACACAAATCAATCTCATCCATTGATTGTGTGTTGTCCATGGATTGAGATCCATAGACTCCCAAAACACTATATACGAAAAGACAACCCTTGATTTTTGAGTTACATGATTGCGGCATATGCTCGCTACCTATCTCTCTATACATTCTCTCCCACTCTCTCATTATGGTCGTCCACCATAGATCCATCGAGAGAGACGCCATCGCTGCAGCATCGTCATTATGATGTCACAGTATTTGTTCATGGATCTCCATCTCCTTCAATGTGGCTCGCTCATGAAGAAGACTTCGGATCTCGTGCGATGAGATCAGGAGATTCATCGTTGGATCATGAACATGAATTATGAGAAGGACGCGTCCCATCAACACGCTCGCAAGCATTTCCTCCATCGGATCGGACTTGAGGGAGGAGGTCTCTTCGTTTAGATACTTGATCACAACCATGCTTCAAGAGATAACCTTAATACCTATTGTGGTTTAGATGAAATCATCCGAGAAATGTTCTTGGATCATATGGTTTCATCACATTAAAAATTTTAAATTCCGTTGCATCGAGCAACTATGTGACTAGTCACTCCTGATCGCATACGATGCAGTACTCACACTTCCGTGGTGCGCTTAGGGATATCCTCATATCCTTCATGTGGTATCTGACCAAGTTAGAGGTTTTGGATACGATCCATGAACCTAGGAAGACTTGGACTCATTATGGATTGTGAAAATTTTGTCACATTTCATTTTCGCAGCCCCGTTTTGCATTTTTTCCAGCTCTGTTTAAAATGATTAAACACAAAAATATCACTTCTATAATGTTAACCATTAATTAAAGATACTGTGAGATTTGAGTTTACGTGTAACTCAAGATATGATCATTTTAATGAACCTATATACATTGTTTTGGGGATGGCGAATCATGATATAATTAAAGAGTTAGTTACTATTTTGACACACCTAGAATTGCAAGATTATCACTTGGGTTCTGTTATAAATCAAATTAAAAAACTTTAGAAACTTACTTTGATTAATTTGTATTTAAATTGATTGAGATTTGCTAATTTTAATAAGTTGGGGTCATTGTTGGAAATTGCAAGCTTGATCATGAAGCATATGATTGTTATTTATTTTTTATAGAAATTAATGGTTAATTTCTTGAGATAGTTTTTGAAAAATGTTTTTTTAAATATTTAAAGATAATTATTTCATTAAAGGACATTGCCTTAATCAATAATTGATTAGATATGATCTAAATCACACATTGGTTACATCATACACTTTCCAACAAACAAGTTGCTTGAATAGGATTGGGAAATTGTTTAGAAAATCTTCTTATAATGTTCATAAAAATGTTTTTGATTATTATTATATGCTATAACTTTGGTTTAAAAATTGACTATCATCTCAAGTACAAAGTTTTCCACTTGGCATTATGATTTCCCAAGGTAGATAAGGTGTCTAGTCAGGGAGCATTGGGGTAGCAGGTTGCACCACGTGCGGTCTGTCCCACTCTCGTTGGTACTAGCCATGACATCGGGTAGGGAACGGATAATGCTTGTAAAATCATGATGTATTGTTCTAATTAATAAATTGGAAATAATATGTATTTGACATAATACCATATTTCAAGTAATAATTAAAAAATGTTTGTTGGATATTAATTAAATCATTGATTTAATGTGATTATATTAATTGGAATCCAATTAGAATTAAACACTCTGTTACGAATAGAGTTGTAATTCCCTTAGAAAAATTAATTGTAGTGAATATGATTTATAATGATTAATTAAAATTTGAACATGATATGGAGGATCACATAAGTGACATTCATGGTCTCCCGTCAAGGCAAAGGATACCATCTCCAAAGATTGTATGTTGGAGATGCTTGTCCAAAGTGACAACTCCTGTATACAAGCCATTTGGATCGGGCTCTTTTCTTCTCTAAAGAGTAAGGTTGTATGTGTAGTGACCCCAATATCTGGTCCTCGTATTATTAGGGTGATATTAGATTGCGCATAGCGAGTTGTATTCCTATTAATGATTGGTTCAATTTATGACAGGTCAACATCGACTTAGGGATGGTGGGACCGAGTGCTAAAGACAGAATTAGGAGATGCAAGTTTGACTTGCAAGGCAGATTGTGTTCCCACTTCCTTTTATCAGAATTATGGGTTCTCATATTATTGGGATATAACAAAGATAAGGAAGGAGATCCTAGATCTTTCTTGAGATATAATGGTAAGTATATCTCTTACATTGAAAATGATTAAGGGAATGAACTTTCAATGTTGACAAGGCAAGACAACTTTAATATAAAAAATCATAAATCAAAGTAAAGTATAAATTTATATATATTTATGCAAATTTCATATTTCAGATAATCCACATTAAACCAACTCAATTATATATTCAATAACGACCAGTAAATTCCCATGGATTTGATCCATAATCAAGATATTGTACTTGTAGTTGGACACATAATGTATGAGGTTACAATGTGCAACTTTCCTCATGACATTGAGGAATGACAATTAAATAGATAATAGGACTACAATACTAGGGTTTGTAGATCTCTATAGTCTTGATCTCATCGAATGTACTTTAGAAGTGACAAGTCTATGATGATCACAATTGTCAAATAATCCTTATAAAACCTAAGAACATATTTTGGCATACATATGTTTGCTCGATATTTAATCATGAATGACAAGGTTCACTGCATCATGCAGAGTGGTGACTCTATAAAAGATGATGTATTAAAAAATGTTTGAGTACCTACCTGAACCAATGATTTTAAGAGTTAAGATGGATGTAGATATGATGAGTGTCATCATTCTATTATATGTAGTCTAGTCATTCATGAAATTCATAAAATTGACATTGTATGAATTGATGAAGCATGTATAAATGTTGAAATAGTCTTATATTGAAATCTTTTGAATTTCATATAAGAGATCCTTTGTCCTAAGGAATGTTTGTTTATAGACGAAGAAAGCGCAGTGGAACCATGAGTCTGACCCATGAAAGAAGGAAAGTTAAGGAGTTGATTGTACTTCTGTAATTTCCACATGACATCCAAAGAGTTGGATAAATGCCAATACTGAAATAAGCCGATGTATTGATAGTGTGACTATCTAGTCTATCTAGTATCCTTAGAGAAGGACTTAGATATTACATCTAAATAATCGATATCTACATGTCATCATTTGAAATTGACTAATTGGATAATATTAAGAGTATGATAATGTATCTCATTCTTCTATTAACACTTGCAATTGGTTGCATATGTTTTAGAATACTGGAAAAGTTGATCTTAAGAATTAATAGTCATCCACATGGATATTGATGCAATTCTTGCAACAATCTCTATTGGATAGACAGACTTCATAATTTTAGTCGGAGCACCCTTAGTCTTGAGAATGTCTCTATGACCTAGATATTGGACATGCGAGCCCACAATGAGCCATTATGCAATAAATGTTATTGTAAATACCATTCCCGGATCTGAAATGAAGACTATCTAATTTGCATAGTAGGTCCCTTAGTACAATTAGGGTTATGTACCATGGCCATCTTAATAATCATATAGTTGTTGACTAAACTATTGAATCATAAAAGCTGGTGCTTGGATGAATATTTAAAGGGTTAGATTGAGGACTCATCAAGCACCATCAAATGATTGTTAAGAGATGATCTCCAGCCTGAGCAGGAGATGACAATCCTTTCTCAGTTAGGCTGATGCAGGTCCTCTACATAGGAATAGAGTTGACTTAATGAGATCGAGATAACCAAAGTCCTATATCATATGTTGTCACGATACATGCACACATCCTCCGACCGGAGACAAATGTGTCACTATATGTCTGAGTATGTACATTTAGTAGACCAATAGGTTGATGACTGAATCAAGGTCTATACACTAGTGAGCTGGTGTACATGTGAGGGCTATGAGTAATACGATCTCTCAAAGGGATCATATAGGTTCAGTTACTGAAACGGAAGACATTAGCTCACTTATGAGATATTGGAAAGGATCAAATTCCGTGCATGGTCATCTCGCTTAGGAAGCTTGACTGAATTTGTAGCTTTGATATATACTTTTGGAAAGTATATGATCAAGACCTTGGTATGATATATGCTTTTGGAAAGTATATGATCTATAACGACTCCCAATGATCAAATAAGAAACTTACTGATAGAACCCTGAAGTAGACAGTGTAAAGTTGATCTAATACTTCAGGTTTATTCTGAGTCTTCCAGTATACAGGATGTAGAGGTGCTGGGAATACCTGAGGGTGATGTGATCATAAACGATTGTATAACCATGATGCTTCCATTCTTAGGGAGTGATGAAATAAGTCTGGATTTCAGTGACTCCTCTCTATAGAGATGTAATCTGATCTTGGTTCATATGATTAGACATTGATCTGAATGTGATTCAGATGCAATGGAAGATTAGATTTGCAGTCTTCATTTAATCAAGCATCTATGGGAGGCTCGAGATCTAGATTTTAGATATGATCTTAATATCCAAGTCACTACATGTGGAACAATAAAATCGCCTTGTCCTTATCTCCAAATATCCGTAAAGAAAGCGCATTCTCCTTGAAAGAGTTCATGGATAATTTCATTGCTGATATATATTAAAGCATCGAGAAAATTTGATAATTAAATGTGGTTTAATTATCATGGATAATATGAACTTGATTCATATTATAAGGAGAGTTATATGAGATAATTAAATATGATTTAATTATCAAAGATATGAATAATGTAAATGTGATTCGTATTATTTTGGCACATGAGAATAGAGATCTAAGATGATTAAATATGATTTAATTATCATGGGTATGAATAATGTGGATAGCACTATCCATATTAATCATATATATTATAAATGGGATTTATAATATATTAGAGAGAGCATATTGTGATCTATATTTGTTAATTAATTATTGATGTGAATTGGATTCACATTGGATGATTAATTAAAATATAATTTACATTTTGTTTTGGGATGTGAATTTGATTCACATTTTTCTATTGGCATGATTGCAATATTTCACAAGATAATTATGAATTATTTTTGTGAAATAATTTATAACAACTATTGTTGTAAATCCTGGAGATATCATGATATAATGGTATCCCATGAGATAATGATATCTCATGAGATGTTGGTAGTCGTCCCTCCTTTTTAGGGGATACAATTTATCTCCTCATTATCTACAAGGATAATTAATTGATTTGAATTTAAATATATTGATTTATCGATATAAATAAAATTAAAGTAATTTTTGTTGTTTTTTTACAACAAGATCATAGCCATTTGAAGAAACACAATTCAATCTCAATCATTGATTATGTGTTGTCCATGGATTAGGATCCATGGACTTCCAAAACCCTATATAAGAAGAGGCACCCCTTGCTCTTCGAAATATACAATTATGAATGCTTTCTCTCTCTATCTCTATCTCCACACATCAAGCCTCTCTCTCTCTCTCTCTCATAGTGGTCGTCCACCATGGAGCCATTGTGAGAGTCGTCATTGACACAACATCGTCGTTATGTTGCCGGATCATCTACTCGTGGATCTCCATCTCCTTCGTGCGTCTAGTTCATGAAGAAGATATAGGATCTCGTGTGACGAGATCAGGAGATCCGCCGCTTGGATCATCAACATGGATTGCGAGGAGCACGCATCTCATCAACGCGCTCGCAAGCGTCTCCTCCATCGGATCAGACTTGAGACAGGAGGTCTCTTCGTTTAGTGACCCATCGCAACCACGCTTCAAGAGGTAAAACTTATACCTAATTTTTGTTTAGATGAAATGATCCGAGAAAGGTTCTTGCATCATGTGATTTCATCATATTACAATTTTTTAAAATCCGTTGCCCGGAGCAACTAGTGCGATTAGTCGCTCCCGATCGCGTTCGATGTAATCATCACACTTCCATGATGTGCTTGAGGATTTTTCCCATATCCTTCAAGTGATATCAGATCCAGGTTGTCGAAGGTTTTGGATTATATCCATGAACCTACGAAGATTTGGGCTCATCTGGGTTCGTGAAGATTTTAACATTTCAATTTTCGCAGCCTTATCTTGTGATAAAATTTCGGCCCTATTTAAAATGTTTAAACACGAAATTTTAAATTGTATAATGTTCCCCATTAGTTAAGTAAACAGTAGGATTTGAGTTTGCATGATTTGGAATCCGATAACTCAAGTTATGATGTTTGTAATAACCATATATCCACTGTTTCGGGGACGGTGGTTAGTGATGTAATTAAAGAGTCAATTACAGATCCTAAATGTCTGGAAACTCATAATTTTACTTGGGTTCTGTTTTAAATCAAATTGCGAACAAAATAAATTTAGTTTGCATTAATTGGATTTAAATTTATCGAGTTATGTTAATTTTAGTGAGTAGGGGTCACTGTTGGAAATTTAGAAACTTGATCATAAACCTTGTGATTGTCATTCAATAAATTAATGGAAATTAATAATTAATTTTCTGAAACGCGTATTGATAAATATTTGTGAAATATTTAAAGATGATAATTATCTCCTTGAATGATACTGCATTAACCAAAATGATAAGAGAGTTGATCTTGATCACAATTTGGTTAATATGAATATCCAACAAACATTGTTTTCATAAAAACTCTAGTTTATCCTACAATAGTTGTAGGACAACTTTTACATGCAAAACCTTGTTGCTTGAATAGAATTGGGGATTTTTTTAGCAAATCTCCTTACAATATTATCAAGATGGTTTTGATGAATATTATATGGTATAATTTTGTTCAAAAAATGATGATCATATCAAGTACAAAGTGATTTTGCATTATCCTTTCCCGAGGCGGATATGGTGTCTAGTCGGGGAGCATTGGGGTAGCAGGTTGCACCGCGTGTGGTCTGTCCCACTCCCGTCGATGCTTGCCATGACAACGGGTAGGGTTGGTATAATGCTTAAGAAATCATGATGTATTTCTAATTATTAAAATTCGAATTATACGTATTTGATATAATACCATAATTCAAGTAACAACTAAGAATGTTTGCTGGATATTAATTGGATCATTATTTAATATGATTATATTAATTGGAATTCAATTAAAATTAAGACACTCTATTATAAATAGATGTGTTATTTCCCTTGGAAGAACTATTCGTAATGAATATGATTCATAATGATTAATTTGAATTTAAATATGATATGGATGATCATATAAGTGACATCCTTGGTCTCCCGTAATAGCGAAGGGTTCTGTCGCCAAATATTGTATGTAGGAGACGCCTGTCTGAAGTGACAGCTCCGGCATTCAATTCATTTGGATCAGGCTCTTCGTTTCTCGAAAGAGTAAGGTTGTATACGTAGTGACCCCAATATCAGGTCCTCATATTATTGGGGCGATATTGGATTGTGTATAGCGAGTATTAAGCCTATTGATGGTTGGTTCAATTAATGGCGGGTCAACATCATCTTAGGAGTTGTGGGCCCAGGTGTTAAACATCGAATTGGGAGATGCAAGTTGGACTTGCAAGGCGGAATGTGTTCCCGCTTCTTTTTATCTGAGTAACAGGTTCTCATATTATTGGGATGTAACAAAGATAAGGAAGGAGATCCCTGATCTTGCTTGAGATATAATGGTAAGTATATCTCTTACATTGAAAGTGATTAAGGGAATGAACTTTCAATGTTGACATGGCAAGACAACTTTGATATAAAAACCCTTAAATCAAAGTAAAATATGTATATATATATATATACACTTATGCAAATTTCTTATTTCAAATAATCCTTCACTAAACCCACTCAATGTTATATTCAATAATAACAAGTAAAATATCATGGATTGGACTCATGATCCAGATATTGTACTTGCAGTTGGACCCATAATGTATGTGGTTGCAATGTGCAAGTTTCCTCATAATAATGAGGAATGACAATTAAATAGACAATAGATCTACAACCCTAGGATTTGTATGTCTCTATAGTCTTGATATCATCAAATGTACTTTGGAAGTGACATGTCGATGATGATCGTAATTCTCAATTAATTCTTATAAAAATCTAAGAAGATATTATGGCATACATATGTGATCTTGACATTTATCATGAATGACATGGTTCACTGTATCATGCATAATGGTAGCTCTATAAGAGATGATGTATTCAAAATGTTTTAATACCTACCTAAACCAATGTTTTAAGAGTCTAGATGGATGCAGACATGATGAGTGTCATCATTCTACTGTCTATACTCTAGTCATTCATCAAGCTTCATAATATTCATAATGTATAAATTTAATGAAGCATGTATAAATGTTGAAATGCTCTTACATTGAATTCTTTTGAATTTAACATAAGAGATCCTTAGTCTTAAGCAATGGTTGTTTATAGAAAAATGGAGCGTAGTGAAAGCATGGGTCAGACCCAAGATGAGAAGGATAGTCAAAGAGTTGACCGTAATTCTATGACTTCCACATGACGTCCTAAGAGTCCAATAGTGCAATAAGTTGGTGTGTTGATAGTATGATTATCAAGTCTGTCTAGAATCCTTAGAGAAGCACTTGGATAGAGCATCAGAATAATCTACATAAATCATTGATATTGACTTGCTTATCGAATAAGATAAAGTCTTATAATTGTATCTCAATAATATAACAACACTTGCAATGGGTTGCATATGTTTTAGAAGGTTGGAGAATTTGATCTTCAGGTTTAATAGTCATCTACATGGATACTGATGCAATTGTTGCAACAATCTCTATTGGATAGATGGACTTCATATTTTCAATGGGAGAGCCCTTCGTCTTCGAGAATGTCTCTATGACCTAGATATAAGAATACACTCATATTTTAAAAATAGATGTTGGTAAACATGAATTCTGGAATAAACCTATCATAAAGAGTTACGATGGATATATTTCATATAGTAATCTGGCATCTAGTTGACTCTACTAAATTAAAAAATTAATTGATGGTTCATTAAGATTTCTCATATTGAAATTAAACCTTTAAAAGATTAATATGAGGATGAAGATCATTTAACAATGATCTGGCATCAAACCTTGGACATTTATCTGTTGATTTAATCAATAGTCTGGTAAGAGATGAAACTTTAGAATGTTTAAAAATTTTAAAGCTTACTTGTGAATATTGTATTGAAAGTAAAATGTCCAATACATCCCTCTCTGGGAATGGTGTTTGATGTCGAGATATTCAAGATCTCATACATATTGATGTATGTGGATCATCTATATCATAGTAAACATTATGGATATGTGATATCTATTGATGATTATGTATAATATGAGATTTCTTCTCTTCACCTAAGAAACCTTTGAAGTGTTCAAAGATTTCAAAATTTTAGTTTAGAACCAAAGTTTGAAGAAAGATGAAATGAATTTGATCTAACCTAAGTAGCTTGTACCTATTAGATATACTCAAAGAATACCTTATGGAGATATGAATATCATTTCTATCTCACTCCTCTTGATAAACCTAAACTCAGTAGAGTTGAAGGGGATACAATTGGATCATGTGTGACATGATTTTATCAATGATGACTTTTAGCATAATTACCTCTTAGTTTCCAGGTATGTATGTGGTAGAGACTACATTATATATCCTTAATAAGATTCCATGCAAGTAAGCTGGAACTGAGCACTAGAGAGTGCTACTTCATTAGGAAAATGAAGGATGTTATTGGAATACCTACTTTATGACCTTGAGATTCTTAAAAGATCTCATCTCTGAGAATGTTATTCTTAGAGGATTGAGACTCTTGAGAATCAAGATAAAAATGAAGTAAAGGAACTCATTGAATCTTGAAATGATAATGAGGCTCCTGAAATCGGAAACCAAAAGGACAATTAAAGATGAAACACTAATACCTCTTCAAATGAGTTTGAAGATGCATTCCATGTGTCAATTAAGTTTGCAATGATTGGACTTCAAGTGATAAAGCTCCTGAGGATCATGACATGAAAAGATGAGTTTTAACAATAAAGTCTAAAGTAGACTTCATATACAAGTGTTGTATGTGGACCCTCGAGGATCCACCTATAAGGATAAGACCCGTTAAGGTGTAAATGGATCTTCGAGAGAAAGAGGGAATCTGATGAGAAGGTAGAGACCTTCAAAGCACGGCTTGTAGACATGAGCTACATACCGAAGAGAAGGCATCGCTTGCGATGAGACTTGCTCTTCAATGACAATTCTTATACTCATCATATTATTGCTAACTGTAGCTACACAACTTGACTTTGATATCTATGAGATGAAAGTCAGTATTGCATTCCTCAATGAATATCTTTTTGAGAATATTTACATGAAGTAGCCCCAGGGCTTTATGATTGAGGAAAGCAAGGTGTGCAAGCTAAAGAATCCATCTATGGACTTAAATAAGATTCTTGAAGTTGGGCCATAAGATTTGATGAAATTATAAATGTTATGATTTCAGATAGAATCTTGATGAGCCATGTGAAGCCTAGTGGGAGTGCCATTGTGTTCATCGTGCTAAATGTAGATAATATCCTAATCATTTTAAAATGATATAAGGACAATAATGAGTGTTTTATAATCTGATTATTCCATACCTTGAGATATGATCTCATGATGCCTCTTGGATATTAGTTCTGAAGGTGTTCAGAAGCATAGAGAAGAGAGTATTGGGACCGTCAAATTTGTGGTACACCTTGGATATATTCCATTCTTGGAAAACTCCAAGGAAGGCTTCCTTCCCTTAAGATATGGTATTGTCCTATCTGAAGGGATGACACCTCAAAGAGTTGAGGAAGTGAATACTGAAACTGCTTGCCCTTTTACATCAGTTAAGAGAAGCCAAGTGTATACTAGATGTGTACAAAAGCCAAATGTTACCATACAGTGGGAGTAGTAAATTGTTACTAATCCAACTATGGGGATAAAACACTTGATTGTAGTAATAACAAAATCTTCAAAGATGACGAAACTTAGAGATATTGATCTCAATAGTATTATCTTCAAAAGTTTAAGACCTTGTAGATAATGATCTATAAGGTTCTTAACAGTAGATACCATAGGAGATAGAGATCTCCAGGAATAAGGGTATTCTAATAAGGATTATGGAAATGATGGTTATGATAATTATTAAGTTGTAGTGTCAAGGACACTATAAAAAACAAGATTGAGTATTGGTTGCATAAGATGCAACATTCGCATTAGATGCGAGCATTGTTACTAGGGATATGCAAGTGTCATAAAAGGACCGGGCGTAGTATTGCGGGAACAGAGTGACTGATCGGCTTACCTAGCTATTTTCTAAATAGCATATGATTGTCACATGAGTGCGGGTTTAAATGAATAGCCAATTAATGGGTCTTTGGGCTAGTGGAAGATTGTTGGACATGCGAGCCCACATCGAGCCATTATGCAATAAATGTTATTGCAAATATCATTCCCTAATCTGAAATGAAGAATATCTAATTTGCATAGTATGTCCCTTAGTACAATTAGGGTTATGTACCATGGCCCTCTTAATAATCATACAACTGTTGATTCAACTATTGAATCATAGAGACTGGTGCTTGGATGAATATCTAAAGGGTTAGATTGAGGACTCATCAAGCACCGTCAAATGATTGTTAAGAGATGTTCTCCAGCCTGAGTAGGAGATGGCAATCCGTTCTCAGTTAGGTGAATATCTGATGACCTCTTGATGCAGATCCTCTGCAAAGGAATAGACATTCAGAGGTGTCAGATTAGTTAGGTCAACGAGTTAACTTAATGAGATCGAGATAACCAAAGTCCTATATCGTATGTTGTCACGATACAGGCACACAACTTCTGATCGGAGACAGATGTGTTACTATGTGTCTGAGTATGTACATTTGGCATACCAATAGGTTGATGACCTAATGAAGTTCTATAAACCAGCACGCTGGTGTGCATGTAAGGGCATATGAGTAATACGGTCTCTCAAAGGGATAATATAGGTTCAATTACTAATACAGAAGACATGAGCTCACTCATGGGATATTGGGAAGGATCGAATTCCGTGCATGGTCATCTCGCTTTGGAAGCTTGACTTAATTTATAGGTTTGATACATACTTTTGGAAAGTATATGATCAAGACCTAGGTATGATATATGCTTTTGGAAAGTATATGATCGATACCGACTCCCAATGATCAAATGAGAAACTTACTTATAGAACTCTGAAGTAGACAGTGTAAAGTTGATCTAATACTTCGGGTTTATGTTGAGTCTTCCAGTATGCAAGATGTACAGGTGTTGGGAATACTTGAGGGTGATGTGATCATAAACGATTGTATAACCATGACGCTTCCATTCCTAGGGAGTGATAAAAAGGGGTCTGGATTTTAGTGACTCCTCGCAGTATATAAGTAAACTGATATTGGTGCAAATTATTAGACATTAATCCGAATGTGATTCAGAATTTCAGATGCAATGAGAAGATTAGATTTGCGATCTTGATTTAATCAAGCATTTATGGGAGGCCCAAGATCTGGATTTATGATATGATCTCAATATCCGAGTCACAATATGTGCAACAATACATTCACCATGTCCTTATCTCCAAGTATCCGCAGAGAAAGCGCATTATCCTTGAAAGAGTTAATGGATAATTGCATTGTTGATATATGTATCCAAGCATCGAGAAAATTGATAATTAAATGTGGTTTAATTATCATGGATAATATGAATTTGATTCATACTATAAGGAGAGTTATAAGAGATAATTAAATGTGATTTAGTTATCAAAGATATTAATAATGTGAATGTGATTCCTATTATTTTGGCACATGAGAATAGAGATCCAAGATGGTTAAATATGATTTAATTATCATGGGTATGAATAATGTGGATAGCACTATCTATATTAATCATATATATTATAAATGTGATTTATAATATATTCGAGAGAGCATATTGTGATTTATATTTGTTAATTAATGATTGATGTGAATTGGATTCACATTGGATGATTAATTAAAATATATTTTACATTTTATTTTGGGATGTGAATATGATTCACATTTTTCCAGTGGGATGATTGCAATATTTCACAAGATAATTAGGAATTATTTTTGTGAAATAATTTACAACAACTGTTGTTGTAAATCCTGGAGATATCATGAGATAATGTCATCTCACGAAATAATGATATCTCATGAGATAATGATATATCACGAGATGTTGGTAGCAGTCCCCCCTTTTTAGGGGATATGGTTTATCTCCTCATTATCTCCAAGATAATTAATTGATTTGAATTTAAATATATTTATTTATTGATATATATTAAATTAAATTAAATTAATTGTTGTTGTGTTTTTACAACAAGATCATAGCCATTGAAAGAAACACAAATAAATCTCAACCATTGATTGCGTGTTGTCCATGGATTGGGATCCATGGACTCCCAGAACCCTATATAAGAAGAGGCACCCCTTGATCTTCTAAATATACAATTATGAATGCTCTCTCTCTCTTCTCTCTCACTCTCTTTCTCCACATGCCGAGCCTCTCTCTCTCATAGTTGTCGTCCGTCGTAGAGCCATTGTGAGAGTCGTCATCGATGTAGGATCGTTGTTATGCTGCCGGATAATCTACTCGTGGATCTCCATCTCCTTCTGTGTGTTTCGCTTTTGAAGAAGATATTGGATCTCGTGTGACAAGATCAGGAGATCTGTCGCTTGGATCGTCAACATCGATTGCGAGGAGCACGTGCCTCATCAACACGCTCGCAAGCATCTCCTCTGTCAGATCGGACTTGAGACAGAAGGTCTCTTCGTTTCGAGACTCGATCGCAACCACACTTCAAGAGTTAAGCCTTATACCTAATTGTGGCTTAGATGAAACAATCCGAGAAAGGTTCTTGGATCATGTGGTTTCATCATATTAAAATTTATTAAATTTCATTGTCTAGAGCAACTAGTGCGACTAATCACTCCCGATTGCATTTGATGCGATCATCGTGCTTCCATGATGCGCTTGAGGATTTTTCCCATATCCTTCACTAGAGATTAGAATACACTCATTTTTTATTTCTAAATGTTGGAAATAAACATGAACTCTGGAATAGACATATCTTAAAGAGTTATGATGGATATATTTTAGATCGTAATATGATATCTGGTGGACTCTACTATATTTGAAAATTAATGAATGGTTCATTAACATTTCTAATACTAAAAATTAAACCTTAAAAGATCAATAGGAGGATGAAGATCATTTGACGATGATCCGGCATCAAGCCTAGGGCATAAGTTTGTTAATGAGATCAATAGACTAGTAAGAGATTAAACTTTAGAATGTATAAAATTTAAAATCATACCGACTTGTGAATATTGTATTGAAAGTAAAAATGTCCAATGCACCCTTCTCTGGAATGGTGTAAGATGCCAACGTATTTAAGATCTCATATATATGGATGTGTGTGGATCATCTATATCATAATAAACATTGATGATATGTGATATCATTTGATGATTACTTGTGATATGAGATTTCTTCCCTTCACCTTAGAAAGCTTTGAAATGTTCAAAGATTTCATAGTTTCTTTTAGAACCAAAGTCTGGAGGAAGATGAAATGAATTTGATCTAACCTAGGTAGTCAGTACCTATTAGATGAATTCAAGGAATACCTCATGGAGATATGTCTTATCTCACTCTTACAGATACACCTAAACTCAATAGAGTTTTCAGGATATACAATTGGATCATGTGTGACATGATTTGATAAATGATGAATATCAGCATAATTATCTCTTAGTTTCCAAGGTATATATGTAGTAGATACTACAATATATATCCTTAATAAAGTTCCATGCTAGTGAGATGGAATCAAGTACCGGAGAGTGCTAATTCATTAGGAAAATAAAGGATGGTATTGGATACCTACTTTATGACCTTGAGATTCTTAGAAGATCTTATCTATGAGAATTTGATTCTTAAAGGAAGAGACTCTTGAGAATCAAGATGAAAATGAAGTGAAAGAACTCATTTAATCTTGAGAAGATTATGAGGCTGCTAAAATTGAACTAAAAGGGCAATTAAAGATAAAGCACTCATACTTCTTCAAATGGTTTGAGGATGTCTTCTATGTGTCAGAGAAATCTGATAATGTTCTGATTTCATGTGATGAAGACTCTAAAGATCATGACATGGAAAGATGGACGTTAGCAATAAATTCTAAAGTAGAATTCATATACAAGTGTTGTATATGGACCCTTGAGGATCCACCTATATGGGTAAGACCCATTAAAGTGTAAATGGATCTTCAAGAGAAAGAGAGAATCTTATGAGAAGATAGAGACCTTCGAAACATGACCTGTATCCTCAACATAAACACCAAAGAGAATACATAGCTTGTGAATGCTTAAACCCATCAGAATATTGCTAACTTTAGATGCACAACTTGACTGTGACATCTTCAAGATGTGAGTCAAGATTGCTTTCCTCTATGAATACCTCTTTAAGGATATTCACATGAAGTAGCCTCAGGGCTTCGTGGTTGAGGAAAGCAAGGTGTACAAGTTGAATAACTCCATCTATGCACTCGAATAAGCTTCTTATAGTAGGAACATTAGCCTTGATGAAATTATAAATGTTACGATTTCAGATAGAATATTGATGAACTATGTGAAGCTTAATGGGTGTTCCATTGTGTTCATCGTTCTAAATATAGATGATATCCTAATCATTTGGAATGATATAAGGATAATAATAAGTGTTTTATAATCTGGCTATTCCAAACCTTGAGATATGATCTCAATGATACCTCAGATCTTAGTTTTGAAGTTGTTTAGAAGCAAATAGAAGAGGGTATTGGGACCGTCACATTAGTAATAGACCTTGGACATTTTCATTTTCTGGAAAGATCCAAAAAAGACTTCTTTCCCTTATGATATTGCTCAGGCCTATCTAAAGGGATAACACCTCATAGAGTTGTGGAAGTAAATGCTTGAACTACTTGCCCTTGTGCATCAGTTATGAGAAGCCAGATGTATGGTAGATGTGTAAAAAAGTTAAATGTTTGTCATGCAGTGGGAGTAGTAAATTGTTGCTAATCCTACTGTGGAAAAAAAATACTTTTATTGCAATAACAAAATTTTCAAAGATGAAAAGATTTTCTTCAGAGATGGTGATCTCAAATCCAATCTTCAAGATCTTAAGACTTTATAGATAAAGATCTAAAAGATCTTAATTACAAATACCTTAGGAGATAGAGATCTCCAGGAATAAGGGTATTCTGATAAGGTTAATGAAAATACTAGTTATAATAATTATTGAACTGTAGTGTCAAGTGTTGGATATGCGAGCCCATGACGAGCCATTATGCAATAAATGTTATTGAAAATATCATTGTGTCATCTGAAATGAAGAATAACTAATTTGCATAATAGGTCCCTCTGTAAAAATAGGGTTATGTACCATGGTTGTCTTGACATCATAAAGTTGTTGATTAAATTGTTGAATCGTAGAGGCTGGTGTTTCCATGAATATCTAAAGAGTTAGATTGAGGACTCATCAAGCACCGTCAAATGCTCATCAAGATGTGATCTCCAGCCTGAGTGGGAGATGGCAATCCTATCTCTAAAGGCTGATATCTGACCGACCTCTTGATGCAGGTCCTCTGCATAGGAATAGAGATTCAGAGGTTTTAGATTAGTTAGATTAAAGAGTTGACTTAATGAGATTGAGATAACTGAAGTCCTACATAGTATGTTGTCGTGATATAGGCACGAGTCCTCTGACCGGAGACAGATGTGTTATTATATATCTAAGTATGTACATTTGGTAGACCAATAGGTTGATGGCCTAATCAAGGTCTATATACTGGCGAGCTGGTGTGCATATAAGGGCATATGAGTAATACGATCTCTCAAAGGGATCATACAAGTTCACTTCTGAACTGGAAGACATGAGCTCCCTCATGAGATATTGGGATCGATAAATTCCGTGCATAGTCATCTCGCTTTGTGAAGCTCGACAGAATTTAGAGGTATGCTATATGATTTTGGAAAGCATATATCAATAACAAATCCCAATGATCAAATGAGAATCTTAATGATAAAACCATGAAGGTGACATCTAAATGAGATCTATAACTTCGAGTTTATTCAAGGTCTTCCAGTATGCAGGGTGTACATGTATTGGGAATACCTGAGGGAGATGTGATCATAAACGATTGTATAACCCTGACGCTTCCATTTCGAGGGAGTGATGAAACAGGTCTAGATTTTAGTGACCTCTCAGTATTGAAGTAACTTGATCTTAGTCCAAGTGTTGAACATTGATCTGAATGATATTTAGATGCAATGAGAAGATTAAGTTTACGGACTTTAATCAAGTATCTATGGGAGGTCAGTAAGATCTGGATTTGAGATATGATCTCAATGTCCAAGTCACTATACATGGAACAATACACTCGCCCTATCCTTATCTCCAAGTATCTGCGGAGAAAGCACACTATTCTTGAAGGAGTTCAAGAATAATTCCTTTTGATGAATTATGTATCTAAGCAACAGGAGATTGATAATTAAATAAGATTTAATTATCAGGAATAATATGAACGAGATTCATATTATGAGAATGATTATCCATGACAACTAAAAGAGATTTAATTATCAAGGAAATGCAGAATGTGGATAGTACTATCCATGTTATCCATAATATCAATGTATTTTATAAATATGATTTATAATATATTCGAGAGAGCTCATTTGTAAATGATATTTTCTAATTGATTGTTGATGTGAATTGGATTCACATTGGGCAATCAATTGGAAATATAATTTACACTTTGTTTTAGGTTGTGTCACATTTTTCAATGGCATAACTGAAATATTCACTAATTGATTTGGAGTTAATTTAGTAAATATATTTACAATAAATGTTGCTGCAAATAATTAAGAGATAATATAAAAGAGATAAAAAATCACCATAAAAAATAGGTGATGTCACCCTTGAATTAGTCAAGGGTGACACCCCCCTTTTTAGGAGGAGATTATTATCCTCTTTATTATCTTTTGTCGATTAATTTTATTGAGTTAAATTATGTTGATGATAATGCAACATATATTTAATTTAATATAAATTAATAGTTGTTGTTTTAGTAAAAACAATGATCATGGCCAATGATTAAAAACACAAATCAATCTAACCGTTGATTTTGTGTATCCCATGGATTGTGAACCATGGACTCCCAAACCACTATATAAGAAGGAACAACCCTAGCCCTTCTTTACACACTCATTAAGTTGCTCTCTTTCCCTATCTCATTCTCACGCTCCATCTACCTCTAAGAGTGGTCGTCCACTCTGAGTTCTTGAGAGAACTATAGTCATCACTACGTTGTCGTGCAGTCGGATCTCCGTCTTCCTTGGTGGCTTTATCACAAGTAGAAGACATCGGATTTCATTGGACGAAATCAGATATTCAACGCTTGTATCTTCATCATGTATTGCGGGAAGCACGCATCTCATCGTCGCACCCGTAAGTGCTATCTTCGTGGATCGGACTTGAGTCAGGAGGATCTCTTGCTTTAGAGATCAAGTGATCACAACCATGCTTCAAGAGGTTTTTATAATACTTTGTGGTTATATGAAACGATCCAAGAAATGTTCTTGGGATCATGTGGTCTCATCATATGTTTTAAAAAATTTAAATTCCGCTGCACCGAGCAACTAGTGCGACTAGTCGCTCCGATCGCATTAGATGCGATCATCATGCTTCCGTGATGCGCTTAAGTATTTCCGGTATCCTTCATCAAGGACACTATAAATAACAATATTGAGTATAGGTTGCATAAGATGCAACATTCACATTGGATATGAGTAGTGTTACTGGGGGATATGTAAGTGTCGTAAAAGGACTTGGCGTAGTCTGGCGGGAAAAGAGTGATTGATTAGTTTACCTAGCTATTTTCAAAATAGCCTATGATTGTCACATGAGTGTGGATTTAAATGATTAGCCCATTAATTGCTCTCTGGGCTAGCGGGAGATTGCTGGACATGCAAGCCCATGACGAGCCATTATGCAATAAATATTATTGCGAATATAATTCCCTGATCTAAAATGAAGAAAAATTGATTTATATAATAGGTACTTAGTACAATTAGAGTTATGTACCATGACCATCTTAATGATCATATAGTTGTTTATTCAATTATTGAATCATAACGGCAAGTGCTTGGATTTATATATAAAGGGTTAGATTGAGGACTCATCAAGCACCGTCAAATGATTATTAAGAGAGGATCTCTAGCTTGAGAAGGAGATGGCAATCTTTTCTCTGAAAGCTAATATCTGAACGATCTCTTGATGCAAGTCTTCTACATAGGAATAATGATTTGGAGATGTCATATTAGTTAGGTCAAAGAGTTGACTTAACAAGATCGAGATAACCAAAGTTCTATGTCGTATACTGCACGATATAATCACACATCTTATGACTGGAGAAAGATGTGTTATTATTTGTCTGAGTATGTACATTTGACAGACGAATAGGTTGATGACCTAGACAAGGTCTATACATCGGAGCATTGGTGTGCATGCAAGGGCATATACGTAATACGATCTCTCAAAAGGATCATACTGGTTTATTTACTGAACCGGAAGAATGATTTCACTCATGAGATATTGGGAAGAATCAAATTCCGTGCATAGTCATCTTGCTTTGGAAGCTTTATTAAATTTGTAGGTTTGATTTACACTTTTGGAAAGTATATGATCAACGTCTGGGTATGATATATGGTTTTGGAAAGCATATGATTGATACCAACTCCCAATGATCGAATGAGAAACTTAATGATAAAACAATGAAGGAGCAGTCTAAAAGACATCTAAAATTTAGGGCTTAATCTGGGTCCTCCATAATGCAGTATATACATGTATTAGGAATACTTTAGGGTGATGTGATCATAAACGATTGTATAACCATGACGCTTCCATTCCAAGGGTGTGATGAAATAGGTCTAGATTTTAGTGACTCCTCTCATAGAGAAGTGATCTGATGTCAGTCCAAATGTCAGACCTTGGTCTGAATGTGATTCACATACAATGAGAAGATTAGATCTACAGCTTTGATTTAATCAAACATTTATGAGAAGTCTGCAAGATGTATATTTGAGATTTGATCTCAATATCCAAGTCACTATACGTGGAACAACACAATCTTCGTGTCTTTATC
This sequence comes from Ottelia alismoides, assembly GCA_037367405.1. NCBI lineage: Eukaryota > Viridiplantae > Streptophyta > Magnoliopsida > Alismatales > Hydrocharitaceae > Ottelia > Ottelia alismoides. Next base: position 255,022 of record JAZKJV010003504.1, on the reverse strand, counting down.
TCTAAGTATCCACAGAGAAAGTACATTATTCTTGAAAGAGTTCATGGATAATTTCAATGTTGATATTATGTATTCGAGCATTGAGAAAAATGGATAATTAAATGTGATTTAATTATCATGAATAATACTAATTTGATTCATAGTATAAGGAGAGTTATCTGAGATAATTAAATGTGATTAATTATCGAATATGTAGATAATGTGAATGTGATTCATATTATTTGGGCACATGACAATAGAGATCCAAGATGATTAAATGCGATTTAATTATCATGGATATGAATAATATGGATAACACAATCCATATTATTCAGATATATTACAAATGTTGTTTATATTTATAAGAGAGATCCTATTGTAATTTATATTTGTTGGTTAATTATTAATTTGAATTAGATTCACATTGAATGATTAATTGAAAATATAACTACATTTTGTTTTGGGTTGTAAATGTGATTCACATAATTCTAATGGCACGATTGCAATATTCACAAGATAAATATGAATTATTTTTGTGAAATTATTTACAACAAGTGTTGTTATAAATCTTGGAGATATCAGGAGATAATGAGATCTCATGAACTGATTGGTGGTTGCCCCACTCTTTCTAGGGGATGAGGTTAGTCTTCTCATTATCTCCAAGACTAGCTAATTGATTTGATTTAGAATTAATTTATATTGATTTATCAATATATATTAATTTAAATTAATTGTTGTTGTGCTTTTACAACATGATCATAGCCATTGAAATAAATACAAATCAATATCATCCATTGATTGTGTCTTGTCCATGGGTTGAGATACATGGAATCCCAAAATCCTATATAAGAAGAGGCATCCCTTGCTCTTTGAGTTACACGATTACAACATAGGCTCTCTCTCTCTCTCTACATGTCATCTCTCTCCTCTCTCTCTTAGTGTGGTTTTCCACCATGGAGCCATCGAGAGAGACGCCAACACCATAGCATCGTCGTTATGCTACTAGAGTATTTTCTCGTGGATCTCTATCTCTTTCGATGTGCTTCACTCGTGAAGAAGACGTCCAGTCTTGTATGATGAGATCATGAGATTCGCTGCTTGGATCATTAACATGGATTGCGGGAAGGACATGTCTCATTAACGTGCTCGCAAGCATCTCCTTTGTCGGATTGGACTTGAGACAAGAGGTCTCTTCATTTAGAGACTTGATCGCCACCACGCTTCAAGAGGTAACCTTAATACCTATTGCGGTTTATATGAAACAATCCGAGAAATGTTCTTAGATCATATGGTTTCATCACATTAAAAAATTAAAATTCTGTTGCATCGAACCACTAGTGCAACTAGTCGCTTCAGATCGCATATGATGTGATACTCATGCTTTTGTGATGATCTTAAGGAACTCCTCATATCCTTCATTGGTTACGTGAGGTTAGGTTCAATGGTCAATGGAGGCTTGAATCGAGGCTCATAGATGGCTCGGGCCACGTGTCAGTAGATGGTTCTCTGGTGTGGCTCGGGAGACCCGAATCTAGAGGCGCAGAATGGAGGATCGAGGATGTTGACATGGTTGAATGTCAGTCGTTGGATGAGCACAGGGAGGGTGCCATCCAATGGCAACTGTACACCTAGGGGGTTGCTTCCTCAGTCGATGGTGGCGAAGATTTTAGAATTCCGACAAGGCTATTGAAGCTCTGTCACCGTCCTTTAGGATTGATGAAGATCCAAGATGTGACCTGGAAGGTAGGTGGCTGGCTTTGAAGAACGACAAAGGTGTCGGATATCCTTGAGGGGCGTGGAGACGCTCTAATGCTGGAGATGAAGCTCGAGAAAAGAGCTCCGATGAAGCTCTGACCATTGAAGACTAGTACCTGCAAGAAGGTGAGTGGAGATAGTCGAAGCATACATGTGCCTTGTGAGTACGTAGTAGAGTGGAAGGGGAGGCCATGTGGGTTAGAGAATGTGCCAGCCTAAGTTGTCTTCTCCGGTGAGGAAGAGAAGCAGGAGGCGGAGTGGCTTGGGAATATAAGAGATCAGAAAGATGAATGAAGAGCATAACGTGGATGGTTGAAGTGAGGAGAAGCAGATCAAATGACTAGTTAAAGGATAATATGCATGGATTTGACCAATTAATTCATAGGAATTACAAGAAAAAGAAAAGAAGGATTTAAAGAACTTACCTGGAGCTTTAGAGGATGATGGGCGTGGGCTTGAGCTTCTAGATGAAGCTCGGGTCTTAGCCGAACTCCCATGGCCACGTGGAGCAGCTCGCTGGCATTAGATGGCCAGAGACATAGCCTACCATGGCTATGGGTCGGCACCGGAGGCTTGGCTGTCTTCCCGTCGTTGATCCGGCCTCCCCCTGTCACAAGGAGGCAGAGAGATGCTGGGCAAAGTCCCTCGTAAAGGTGGACGAGGTCGATATTGGCTGTTGGCAGATGATTTGTAGTGGAAAGGTTAGGACCAAAGATGGAAAAGGAAGTGGTTTGCGGGAGAGGTTCGGACTGGAAGAGAGGGAGCCGTGGAGAGTTTGGGCCCCCGCAAAGAACGTTGATAAGTGGTATAGGGGTGAGGGTGGTCAACGAGTGGAGAAGGTGGCTGTTGATGACCGGAAATTAGAAAGGGTGCGAGAGGTTGGCACGGGGTACAATGTGGGAGAGAAGGGGAAGATGGAGGTGGAAGATGGAGTCACACCCATTAGATCTCATGATCCAACGGCTGAGAGGTGAGTGCACATGAACGACCCCGATGTGAACTAGAGTTGAATCGAAGGGCGAAGAAATAAGCATGAACCATTGGTTGAGATGGAGTGCGTTGGAGAAGATCGAGCGGTATTGAAGTGTGACACATGGCGAGAGTGGAAGTGGGTGGAAAACGAATGTCAAAGATGGAACCACCAGGGGTGGATCGAAGGACAAGAAGCTTGGAATGTACGTACGGGAGAGATTGAAAATCCAGGAGGAGATCGGATGGTGGGAGATGGAGTAGGGAACCAGTGGCCCTGATTAAAGATACAAAAGGCCATCAAATGGTAAGAGGTGGATATGCATGGCGCGTGGAGAAGCGGGCAACGTGGCTTAACCAGAAAGAGCCACGTGGCCCAATCAGGTTATTCAGACAAAGAACATAAAAAAGAAACGATAAGAAGGCCGAATTTGGAAAAACTCAAAACATGAAACTTGTAGATTGCGACGAGATCTACAAATTTCATGTTGACCAAAAAGCAAAAAAGGTCAAATAAAGGGAGGAATATTTTTGTGAGCATTTTTAAGGGTATAAAAACCGTACAATTTTAAATTTTTTTTGTATTTTAAATTTATTCAAAGAGTCGGATATATACAATGATTTATCTGGTTTTTATTAACACTAATTTCAGCTAGGGGGTTAATATGGGCAAATAATCATGATGAAATTGAGGTTCATCAAGGGTTCTCCCATTTTCAAACAATCTATGCATCCTTTGATGTATGCTACAACATCTTTAAATAGTATTGGCCATCAAAGGCCACATTACAATATCTTTGTCGCCATTCTACTTATAGAATGGTATCCTCCATATCCGAGATGATTTCAGTGCTCGAGGACACGTGTGTACTCCTCCTAAGGTACACTTCGATGCCTAACGTAATCTACTCCTTCCCTGAATAAATAGGGATCTTTCTAGTAGTAAAAATAAATGTTGGACACATATTTGTCCTTCTTGACTCTCATTCAAGCTTGTGGGACTACCCCGGATAGTAGGTAGTTCACAATATCAACATAATATGGGAGAGATGCCACACTAAGAATTATTCATCCAGAAAGATTTCTGTAATGGGTGCACTGCTCCGATACGTATCTATGCATTCTATTCTGGACAAATGGTCTAGTACCACATTACAAACTCCAGGCTTGTCTCTGATTTCCAAGTCAAATTTTTGTAGGAGAAGGATCCAACTGAGTAAGCATGATTTGACATCCTTCTTGTACTGTAAGTAGGTGATAGAAAAGTGGTATGTAAAAATAATAACTTTAGATCAAAGCAAGCAGGGTCTGAAGTTCTCCGGGGTGAAAACTACTACCATAAATTCTTTCTTTGTAAATGTATAATTTCTCTATGCATCATCTAATGTTTTATTGGCATAATGAATGACATATGGAAACTGGTCTCTTTTTTTCCTAACACAGACGCAACTGCGAAGTCTGATGCCTCCATCTTGATCTCGAATGGGAGAAACTAATAAAATGAATGTAGGACATGATCTTGAGTGACTAGATCTTTCAACTGATAAAATGACTGGAGAACCTTCTTATCAACACTGAATTCAGTCTCCTTGAATAAGATCTTTTGAAGAGGTCAGGCAATCTTACTTAAGTCTTTAATGAATCATCTATAAAAAATTGACATGCCCATGGAATGACCTCACATTCTTCACTGATCTAGATCACTCAAGATTTGCAATGACATCTACTTTTGCCGGGTAGACTTCCGTGCCATGCTTGGAAACAACATGGCCCAGCACAATACCTTTAGTCACCTTGAAGTGTCTTTTTCCCATGATAACAATAGATTGACTTCAAAGCATTTCTGAAGCACTCAGTTGAGGTGCATAAGTCAAGAATTGAAACTGTTACCGTAGACTGAGAAATCATCCATGAAAACATCAAGAAAACTACCAACCATATCGGTAAAGACAACTACCATACACCTTTAGAATGTAGCAGGGGCACTGCGTAATCCAAATGAGATTCTCTTGATGTCATAGGTGTCGAATGGAAGTGAATGTATTCTTATCTTGGTCCTCAGTGGCGATCCCTACCTGGTTGTACCCAGAGTACCCATCTAAAAAGTAGAAGAATTCTTTCCCTGCCAATCTTTCAAATACTTGATCCTTAAATGATAGAGGAAAGTCGTCCTTCTTTGTCGCTACATTAAGGCATTGGTAATCAATGCACATGCACCATGATGTCGATACTCTAGTAAAAATCTCCTCTCCTTGGTCACTAGAAACCACGATGATCCTTATTTTATTTGGAACAACATGTATAGGGCTCAACTATTTTGAGTCAAATAAAGTGTAGATGGAGCCTGCTTCTCACCATTTCATGATCATTCATGACAATGTTCCATTTGTTAGGGTTTAACCTTCTCTAAAATTCTTGGGAGGGCTTTCAATCATCTTCTAGATAAATATGGTTTGAACACAAGACTAGATTTATCACTCGGAGATCCAAAACATTCCCACCAAGTGCATTGTGGTTTTTCTCTAGAACCTCGAGCAATTGAGATTCATGATTCAGGGTCAGCCTACTATTGATGATGATTGGTTAAATGTTCTCCTCACCAACTAGGAAAGCATAATTTAGACATGTCTGGAGTTGTTTTAATTCAGGTAATTGTTGAGTTTGCTCCATAGACACTTCTGAAACTGTGCTGGACGGGAACTGATCTGCTGAAATGAATGAGGTGCTATCCATCTCTATCACTTGTTGTTCTTATGCAATGAATTCTTATTGTTTGATTTAGTTGAATTTTCTTTAAATGGGTTGATCAATGACTCTGATTCTATCTCTCAATAAATAGTGTATCAAGAGTTGACACTGCTTTTCAGGTCGTCCTCTGAAGAGAGGATTTCTAATGTCAAAATGACATCATAAGATGGTTTTAAATCATTGATATTCATACTATCATAGTCTTCTGTTGATGGTTATGGCTTGCTTTCATCAGATGAGGTTTTCAACATATTGATCATGTCCATTGTGACTCTAAAGGAGTGGAACGTGATCCCTCCAGACACATAATCAACTACCACTTCGATCGTTCAAAGGAACGGTCGACCAAGAATAATAGGGGTATGGGGTAACAGTGCAGGTGAATCCATGTCCAGAACAACAAAATCCACTATGAAACGTAGATCCTATATAGTTACGATAACATCCTCAAATAAACCACTCAGATGTTTCATAGATCGATCAGCAAATTGAAGGATCATGTATGTGGGTTTAAGCAAACCCAACTCAAATTCCTGAAGTAGTGATGAGGGCATGGGGTTTATAGAGGAATCACTATCAAGAACAGTTCGCTCGAAAATATGATCAGAAGTCTTGCATCTGATTAAGGGTGCTTCCTATCTTTCTTCTTCTACGGGAGATCACTGATAGCATTCATGGTGGTCATAGTTAAGATGTGTTTTTTTCTGCTATGTTGTGTCTGTTTTTACGCCTTTGATGATTTAATGTACATGCCCCTTTCAAACCTTTCTTTACCACTGGTATGAATTCCATTTGCCTTCAACAACAACATTTCTTACATAAGATTTTGAATTATCTCAACAACACTGAGATGAGACAAAGCATTTTTCAACTTTTTATTTTTTAGGAATTTTCAATTTCATTAGGAAAAGGAATATTCACATAACTTAAATTGGTGTTCTTAATTACATCATCAGTTACATATTGTTGGACATGTGAGCTCACGGCGAGCCATTATGCAATAAATGTTATTGGGAATATGATTCTCCAATATGAATTGAAGAATAATTAATTTGTATAATATGTCCCCTACTACAATTAGGGTTATGTATCATGGCCACCTTAATGATCATACATCTATGGATTCAATTGTTGAATTATATAGGGATGTTGCTTATATGAATATCTAAAGAGTGAGATTGAGGACTCATCAAGCATCGTCAAATGATTATTAAGAGAGGATGTCTATCCTGAGAAGGAGATGGCAATCCTTTCTCTAAAGGTTTATTTCTGACCGACCTCTTGATTCAGGTCCTCTGCATAGGAATAGAGATTCAGAGGTGTCATATTATTTAGGTCAAAGAGTTGACTTAATGAGATCGAGATAACCAAAGTCCTATGTTTCATGCTGTCACGATATAGGAACGCATCCTCTGACTGGAGACATATGTGCTACTATATATCTAAGTATGTATATTTGGCAGATCAATAGGTCGATGACCTAACCAAGGTCTATACACTGGCATGCTGAGACAAGGGCATATGAGATATTGGGAAGGATCAAATTTCGTGCACAATCATCTCTCTTTGGAATCTTTACTGAATTTGTAAGGTTTTATATATGCTTTTGGAAAGTATATCATCAACACCTGGGTATCATATATACTTCTGGAAAGTTTATGATCGATACCAACTCTTGATGACCAAATGAGAAACATAATGACAAAACCCTGACGAAGGTAGTCTACATGAGATCTAAAACTTTAGATTTATTCTTGGTCTTCCGTTATGCATGATGTAAAGGTATTAGGAATACCTAAGGGTGATTTAATTCTAAACAGTTGTATAACCACGACGCTTCCATTCCAAGAGAGTGATGAAACATGTATGGATTTTAGTGATTCCTCTCAATAGACAAATGATCCTTTATTAGTCCAAATGTTAAACATTGATATATCTATGATTCAGATAAAATGAGAAGATTAGATATACAAACTTGATTTTATCAAGCTTCTATGGGAGGCCCCGAGATATGGATTTAGGAGTGATCTCAATATCAAAGTCACTATACATGGAACTTACAATCACCTTGTCCTTATCTCGAGTATCCATAGAGAAAGTGCATTATACTTGAAAGTTCAAGTATAATTTGACTGTTGTTATATGAATCCGACCATTGAGAAAATTGATAATTAAATATGATTTTAATTATCATGAATATTATTAATTTTATTTATATTATAAGGAGAGTTATCTAAGATAAATAAATGTGATTTAATTATTAAATATGTGAATAGCGTGAATGTGATTTAAAATATTTGGGCACATGAGAATGGAGATCCAAGATGGTTAAATGTAATTTAGTTGTCATCGATATGAATAATGAGGATATCATTATACATATTAATCATATATATTATAAATGTGATTTATAATATATAAGAGAGATCTATTTGTGAATAACATTTACAAATTAAATATTGTTGTAAATTGGATTCACACTGGACAATTTATTGAAAATGTAATTTACCTTTTTATTTTGTATGGTGAATGTGATTCACAAATTTCCAATGGCATGATTGCAATGTTCACAAAATAATATGGATTTATTTTGGTGAAATAATTTGCAACAAGTGTTGTTGTAAAAGTTGGAGATTATCATGAAATATTTGATTCCATGATAATAGGAGAAGGAGTCCACCCTTCCATATTAGGAGGGTGGACGACCACAACTCTTAAAGGAGTTGGTGGCCCTCCATCCCCTTATGGGAGATGTGTCTCTCTTTCCTAATCATCTCCATGGATACTTTATTTGATTGAAAATAGATTTTATTGATTATTATTCAATATATTTAATTTAATTTAATTAATTGTTTACATCAAAATCATGGTCATTGGAATAAACATTAATCAATGTCATCCATTGGATTTATCTGCACATGGATTGGGATCCATGGACTCCCAAAATACTATATAAGAAGAGGTACCGTTGTACTTCAAGTGATGACAAGAAAACAACATCATATGCTCTCTCTCTCTCATTCTCTACACGCCAAGTTTCTCTCTCGTTGTGGCCGTCTACCATGGATCCCTAGAGGGAGCCGCTAGAGTCACCATCGCTGCAACATGGTCGTTATGTTGTTAAATTGTTTGCTCGTGGATCTCCATCTCCTTCGATGCACCTCACTCGTAAAGAAGATGTCGGATCTCATGTGATGAAATTAGGAGACTCGTCACTTGGATCATAAATATGTATTGTGATGAGTGCGTGTTTCATCAACACGCTCGCAAGCGTCTCCTCTATCAGATGGGACTTGATAAATGAGATGTCTTCATTTTGATACTCAATCACAACCACGCTTCAATAGGTAATACTAATAATTGTTTGTGGTTTAGTTGAAATAATTTTATATTTGTTCTTGGATCATGTGGTCTCATCGAATTAAAATTTTAAATTTCGCTGCCCCTAGCAACTAATTCGACTAGTCACTCCCGATTGCATGTGATGCGATACTCACACTTCCGTGATGTGCATAAGGATCTTCCCAAATCCTTCAAGTGGTATCATAGACATAGGTCAGAGGTTTCAGATATGATCCAAAAAACAAGGACGACAATCACACTTTTGGGTTTGTGAAATTTTATTGCATTTTGATCATGCAAGCCTATTTTGTGTGATTTTTCGCCCCATTAAAAATTTTAAATTCGAATGTATCGCTTGTATTATATTCAGAATTAAATAAGGAAACCATAGGATTTGAGTTTGCATGATTTGGATCCTGTTTGCTCAAGTTATGATCTTTTTAATGAACATGTATCCACTATTTAAGGGATGGCGAATCTTGACATAATTAGAGATTTAATTATGGTTTTGAAATGCCTATAAATTCATGAAAATCAATTGGGTTCAGTTGTAAATCAAATTAGCAAAATATAGAAACTTAATTTGCTTGATTTTAATTTAAATTAATTGAGATATGCTAATTTTGGTAAATGATGGTCACTGCTAAAAATTACTTTCCTATTCAAAACCTTTTGATTGTCATTTAATGAATTTTTAAAATTGATTGTTAATTTCATGAAATAATTATTGATAAATATTTGTAAAATGTTTGATGATAATTATTTCCTTAAATTACGTTGCCATAACCAAATATGATAAGATAATTGACCTTGATCATAAATTGATTACATTAATTTTAATAAATAAAATTGCTTTAATGGGATTGAGAATTTGTATAGAAAATTTCCTTATAATATTATCAAGAGGATTTTGGTGAATATTATATATGGTATAACTTCGGTTGAAAGACGGATCATCATCTCAAATAAAAAACGATCAATTCACACTATCCTAACCAGAGGCGGAGATGGTGTCTAGTCGCGGAGCATTAGGGTAGCATGTTGCTCCGTGAGCAGTCTGCCCAGTCCCGTCGATAATGCCCATGATATCCGGTAAGGAAAGTATAATGCTTAAAGCGATAATGATGTATTTTTATAACATTATAATTTGAATAATACGTATTTGAGTTAATACCATATTTTATTTAACAATAAAGAATATTTGTTATATATTGAATGGATCATTAATTTAATATGACTTGATTAATCGAAATCCAAATAAAATTAAAGCACTCTATTTTGAGTCCCTTGAAATAATTAATCGTAATGAATATGATTCGTTATGATTAATTAGAATATTAACATGATATGTAGGATCACATAAGTGACATCCATGGTCATCTGACAAGGTGAAGGATTCTGTTGTCAGGGATTTTATGTAGGAGATGCATGTCCGTAGTGATAGCTCCTACAAGCACATATGGATCAGTCTCTTTATTTCTCGAAACAGTAAGGTCGTATGCGTAGTGACCCCAATATCAAGTCCTCATATTATTGGCGCGATATTGGATTGCACATAGCAAGTTCTAATCATATTGATGGATGTTTTAATTAACGACGGGTCAACATCACCTTAGGGGTGGTGGGACCGGGTGTTAAAGATCGAATTGGGAGATGCAAGTTGGACTTACAAGGTGGAACGAGTTCCGGTTTCTTTTTTATCCAACTTGCAAGTTCTCATATTGTTGGTATGTAACAAAGCTAAGGAGATCCCAGATCTTGCTAAGATATAGTAGGAAGTATATCTCTTACATTGAAAGCGATTAAGGGAATGAACTTTCAGTGTTGACAAAGCATGAAAAATTTCATATAAAAATTCCTAAATAAAAGTAAAATATATATTTATGCATGTGTCTTATTTTAGATAATCCTCATTAAACCTACTCAATACTATACTCAATAGTAGCTAGTAAATTCTCATGAATTGGATTCATGATCAAGATATAGTACTTGCAATTAGACACATCATGTATGTGGTTGCAATGTGCAAGTTTTCTCATAACAATGAGAAATGACAATTAAATAGAACCTAGGGTTTGTATGTCTCTATAGTCTTGATATCTCGACGAGTGTACTTTGGAAGTGTCATGTCGATGATGATCGTAATTGTCAAATAATCTTTATAAAATCTAGGACGATGTTTCGACAAACATATGTGCTCTCGACATTTACTCATGAATGGCATGGTTAACTTCACTGTGCACAATGGTGGCTCGATTAGAAATGATGTACTCAAAATGTATGAGTACCTACATGAACCAAAGTCTTGAGAGTTTAGATGTATGTAGATACGATGAGTGTCATCATTCTACTATCCGTACTCATGTCATTTGTGAAGTTTCATAATATTCATATTGTGTTAATTGAATGAAGCATGTATAAATGTTGAAATATTCTTATATTGAAATAATTTGAGTTCAACATAAGAGATCCTTTATCTTAAGAAACGATTGTCTATAGATAAGAGGAGTGCATTGGAAGCATGTTTCTGACCCATGTGAGAAGGTAAGTAAAAGACATGGTTGTACTTCTATGACTTTCATATGACATCCAAAGAATTGGATAAATGCCAATACTACAATAAGTTGATGTATTGATATGTACGACTATCTGGACTATCCAAAATTCTTAGAGAAGGACTCGGATAGCGCATGAGAATAATCTACATATAAACATTGATATTAACTTGCTTATTGGATAAGATGAAGTCTAATAATTGTATCTCATTATTTTAATAACACTTGCAATTATTGCATATGTTTTGGAAATTTTGATCTTAAGGTCTAATATCCCTCTCTATTGGAATTGGTACAATTGTTGAAACAATCTCCATTGGTTGGATAGACTTCATATTTTCAATGGGAGAGTGCTTAGTCTTAGAGAATGTCCCCATGACCTAGATATTAGAATATACTCATTGTTTATTTCTATATGTTGGAAATAAACATGAATTCTGGAGGTGACCTATCATAAAGAGATATGATGGATATATTTTAGAAAGTAATCAAACATCTAGAGGACTTTATTAAATTAGGAAATTAATGAATGGTTCATTAATGTTTCTAAATATTGAAAATTAAACCTTAAAAAGATCAATAGGAGGATGAAGATCATTTGACAATGATCTGGCATCAAGCCTTGGTCATATGTATGTTGATGAGATTAATAGACAATTGATGAAACTTCAGAGTTCCTGAAATTTCAAATCTTGCATACTTACGAATATTGTATTTAAAGTATAAAATATCCAATGCACCCTTCTCTGGGAATGGTGTTATATGCCAAGGTATTAAAGATCTCATGCATATTGATGTATGTGAATTATCTGTATCATAATAAACATTGATGATATGTGTATCATTTGATGATTATTTGTGATATGAGATTTCTTCCATTTACCTTTGAAAGATTTGAAATGTTCAACGATTTTGCAATTTGTTCTAAAACAAAAATTTGAAGAAAGATGAAAATGAATTTGATCTAATATAAGTAGTCAGTACCTATAAGATTAATTCATGGAATACCTTATTGAGAAAGGAATATCATTCCATTCTCACTCCTCCTAATAGACTTTAACTCAATAGTGTTGCGAGGAATTACAATTGGATCATGTGTATCATGAATCTTACCATATTTACCTCTTAGTTTCTAGGTATATATGTAGTTGATACTACAATATATATCCTTACTAAGATTTCATACAAATCGAAACCCGAACATCCTCATAAAATATGGTTTGGAACCTTGCCTGAACACTTGAAGATTTATGTTACTTGGTCCATAACGTTGTCATGGATGCAAGCTAGCTAGAATCTAGTACTAGAGAGTGTTGCTTCATTTGGAAAATAAAGGATGGTATTGGATACCTACTTTCTGATCTTGAGATTCTTAAAAGATATCATTTCTAAGAATGTGATTCGTAGAGGATGAGACTCTTGAGACTCAAGATGAAAATGAAGTATAGGATTTCATTGAATCTTGAGAAGGTAATGAGGCTGCTGAAATCGGAAACTAAAAGAACAATTAAAGATGAAACACTCATACCTCTTCAAATTATTTTGAGGATGGATTCCATGTCTTAGTTAAGTTTGGCATTGATCTAACTTCATGTGATGAATCTTCTAAGTATCATAACATGGAAAGATGGATGTTACAATAATGTCTAAAGTAGACTTCATATACAAGTCTTGTATATGGACCATCGAGGATCCACCTATTAGGGTAAGACCCGTTAGGTGTAAATTGATCTTCAAGAGAAATAGGGAATTTGATGAGATGGTATAGACCTTCATTGCACGAATCATAGCCATGTGATACACATCGAAGATAAGACATCGCTTGCAACGAGACTTTCTCTAAAGTGACCATGCTTAAACCCATTCGAATAATTTTAACTGTAGCTACACAACTTGATTTTGACATATACAAGAAGGAAATTAATATTGCATTCATCTACGAATACCTCTCTGAGGATATTCATATGAAGTAGCCCCAGGGATTCATAGTTGAGGAAATCAAGGTGCTAAATAGCTTCATCTATGAGCCCAAATATGCTTCTTGTAGTTGGAACATCAGATTTGATGAAATTATAAATGTTGTGATTTCAGATAGAATATTGATGAACCATGTGTTCATAATGCTAAATGTAGATGAGATCCAAATCATTTGGAATGATATGTGGACGATAATAAATATTTTATAATCTGGTTGTTCCATACCTTGAGATATATCTCAAGGATACCTCTTAGATCTTAGTTCTGAAGGTATTCAGAAGCATAGAGAAGAGGGTATTGGGACTGCCACATTAGTTGTACACCTTAGACATGTTCTATTTTTTGGAAAACTCCAAGAAAGGCTTCTTTCCCTTAAAATATTGTACTGACCTATATAAAGGGATAGTGCCTCAAAGAGTTGGGGATGTGAATACCAAAGCTACATGCCCTAGTGCATTAGCTATGGGAAGCTCTATGTGTACTAGATGTGTACGAAAGCCAAATGTCTGCCATGTTGTAGGAGTAGTAAACTGTTACTAATCCTACTATGGAGATAAAACATATTATTACAGTAATAACACTATATTCAAAGAGGACAAGACTTTTGAGACAGTGATCTCTTCAAGAACTTAAGACTTTAAAGATAGTGATCTTCTAGGTCTTAACTACAAATACCTTTTGAAATAGAGATCTCTGGTAATAAGGGTATTATGATAAGGATAGTAGAAACTACGTACTGGTTATAATGATTAATAAGTTGTAGTGTCAGAGACGCTATAACTGACTTAAAATTGAGTACAAATCTAAACTCTAACATCTTCCTAAGATATGGTTTGGAACCTAGCATAGTATTTAACACTTGATGATTTATGTTGCTTGGTCCATAACTTTGTCATGGATGCAAGCTAGCTGGAATCTAGTACTAGAGAGTGTTGCTTCATTTGGAAAATAAAGGATGGTATTGGATACCTACTTTCTGATCTTGAGATTCTTAAAAAATCTCATTTCTCAGAATGTGATTCTTAGAGTATGAGACTCTTGAGAATCAAGATGAAAATGAAGTAGAGGATCTCATTGAATGTTGAGAAGGTAATGAGGCTCCTGAAATCGGGAACTGAAAGGACACTTAAAGATGAAACACGCATACCTCTTCAAATTATTTTGAGGATGGATTCCATGTGTTAGTTAAGTTTAACAATGATCCAACTTCATGTGATGAATCTTCTAAGTATCATAATATGGGAAGATGGATGTTACAATAATGTTTAAAGTAGACTTCATATACGATTCTTGTATATGGACCATCGAGGATCCACCTATTAGGGTAAGACCCATTAGGTGTAAATAGATATTCAAGAGAAATAGGGAATCTAATGAGATGGTATAGACCTTCAAAGTATGACTCGTAGCCATGAGCTACACATCGAAGATAAGACATCGCTTGCAACGAGACTTTCTCTCAAGTGACCAAGCTTAAACCCATCCGAATAATTCTACCTATAGCTACACAACTTGACTTTGACATATACAAGAATGAAATCAATATTGCATTCCTGTACAAATACCTCTCTGAGGATATTTATATGAATTAGCCCCATGGATTCATGATTGAGGAAATCAAGGGGCTAAATAACTTCATCTATGGACTCAAATAAACTTCTTTTAGTTGGAACATCGGATTTGATGAAATTATAAATGTTGTGATTTTAGATAGAATCTTGATGAACCTTGTGAGGCTTAGCAGGAGGTACAATTGTGTTCATAATGCTAAATGTAGATTAGATCCAAATCATAAGTATTTTATAATCTGGTTGTTCCATATCTTGAGATATATCTCAAGGATACCTCTTAGATCTTAGTTCTGAAGTTATTCAGAAGCATAGAGAAGAGGGTATTGTGACTGCCACATTAGTTGTAAACCATAGACATGTTCTATTTTTTTGGAAAATTCCCAGAAAGGCTTCTTACCCTTATAATGTTGTACTGACCTATATAAAGGGATAGTGCCTCAAAGAGTTTGGGATGTGAATACCAAAGCTACTTGCCCTAGTGCATTAGCTATGGGAAGCTCTATGTGTACTAGATGTGTACGAAAGCCAAATATCTACTTGGTTGAGGGAGTAGTAAACTGATACTAATCCTACTATGGAGATAAAAGTTGTTGTTGCAGTAATAACACTATATTCAAAGAGGACAAGACTTTTGAGATAGTGGTCTCTAAGTCTTATCTTCAAGAACTTAAGACTTTATAGATAGTGATCTAAAAGGTCTTAACTACAGATACCTTAGGAAATAAAGATCTCTGGGAATAAGGGTATTATGACAAGGATAGTAGCAACTACGTACCGATTAGAATGATTAATAAGTTGTAGTGTCAGGGACGCTATAGCTGCCTTAAAATTGAGTACAAATCTAAAGCCGAACATACTCATAAGATATGGTTTGGAACCTAGCCTAGTGTTTAACACTTGAGGATTTATGTTGCTTGGTCCATAACTTTGTCATGTATGCAATCTAGCTGAAATCTAGTACTAGAGAGTGTTGCTTCATTTGGAAAATAATGGACGGTATTGGATACCTACTTTCTGTTCTTGAGATTCTTAAAAGATCTCATTTCTAAGAATGTGATTCTTAGAGGAAGAGACACTTGAGAATCAAGAAGAAAGTGAAGTAGAGGATCTCATGGAATCTTGAGAAGGTAATGAGGCTCCTGAAATCGGAAACTAAAAGGACAATTAAAGATGAAACACTCATACCTCTTCAAATTATTTTGAGGATGGATTCCATGTGTTAGTTAAGTTTGACAATAAGCTAACATCATGTGATGAATCTTCTACGTATCGTAACATGGAAAGATGGATGTTACAATAATGCCTAAAGTAGACTTCATATGCAAGTCTTGTATACGGACCAGTGAGGATCCACCTATTAGAGTAAGACCTGTTAGATGTATATAGATCTTCATGAGAAATAGGGTATCTGATGAGATGGTATAGACCTTTAAAGCACGACTCGTAACCATGAGCTACACATCGAAGAAAAGACATCGCTTGCAACAAGACTTTCTCTCAAGTGACCAAGCTTAAACCCATCAGAATAATTCTAACTATAGCTACACAACTTGACTTTGACATATACAAGAAGGAAATCAATATTGCATTCCTCTACGAATACCTCTTTGAGGATATTCATATGAAGTAGCCCGAGGGATTCATTGTTGAGGAAATCAAGGTGCTAAATAACTTCATCTATGGACTCAAATAAGCTTCTTTTAGTTGGAACATCAAATTTGATGAAATTATAAATGTTGTGATTTCAGATAGAATCTTGATAAACCATGTGAGGCTTAGTGGGAGTGACATTGTGTTCAGAATGCTAAGTGTAGATGAGATCGAAATCATTTGGAATGATATGTGGATGATAATAAGTATCTTATAATCTGGTTGTTCCATACCTTGAGATATATCTCAAGGATACCTCTTAGATCTTAGTTCTGAATTTATTCAGAAGCATGGAGAAGAGGGTATTGGGACTGCCACATTAGTTGTACACCTTAGACATGTTCTATTTTTTGGAAAAATCCAAGAAAGGTTTCTTTTCCTTAAAATATTGTACTGACCTATATAAAGGGATAGTGCCTCAAAGAGTTGGGGATTGAATACCAAAGCTACATGCCCTAGTGCGTTAGCTATGGGAAGCTCTAATTGTACTAAATGTGTACGAATGCCAAATGTCTGCCATGCTGTGAGAGTAGTAAACTGTTACTAAATCCAACTACGGAGATAAAACATATTGTTGCAGTAATAACACTATATTCAAAGAGGAAAAGACTTTTGAGATAGTGATCTCTAAGTCTTATCTTCAATAACTTAAGACTTTATAGATAGTGATCTAAAAGGTCTTAACTACTGATACCTTTGGAAATAGAGATCTCTGGGAATAAGGGTATTATGATAAGGATAGTAGAAACTATGTATCGGTTATAATGATTAATAAGTTGTAGTGTCATAGACGCTATAGCTGACTTAAAATTGAGTACAAATCTAAACTCTAACATCTTCATAAGATATGGTTTGGAAACTAGCATAGTATTGAACACTTGATGATTTATGTTGCTTGGTCCATAACTTTGTCATGGATGCAAGCTAGCTGGAATCTAATACCAGAGAGTGTTGCTTCATTTGGAAAATAAAGGATGGTATTGGATACCTACTTTCTGATCTTGAAATTCTTAAAAAATCTCATTTCTCAGAATGTGATTCTTAGAGGATGAGACTCTTGAGAATCAAGATGAAAATGAAGTACAGGATCTCATGAAGTACAGGATCTCATTGAATGTTGAGAAGGTAATGAGGCTCTTGAAATCGGAAACTAAGAGTACAATTAAAGATGAAACACTCATACCTCTTCAAATTATTTTGAGGATGGATTCCATGTGTTAGTTAAGTTTGACAATGATCTAACTTCATGTGATGAACCTTCTAAGTATCATAACATGGAAATATGGATGTTACAATAATGTCTATAGTAGACTTCATATACAGGTCTTGTATATGGGAGGATCCACCTATTAGGGTAAGACCCGTTTGATGTATATAGATCATCAAGAGAAATAGGGAATCTGATGAGATGGTATAAACCTTCAAAGCACGACTTGTAGCCACGAGCTACACATCGAAGAGAAGACATCGCTTACAACGAGACTTACTCTCAAGTGACCAAGCTTAAACCCATCGGAATAACTCTAACTATAGCTACACAACTTGACTTTGACATATACTAGAAGGAAATCAATATTGCATTCCTCTACGAATACCACTCTGACGATATTCATATGAAGTAGCCCCAGGGGTTCATATGGACTCAAATAAGCTTCTTGTAGTTGGAACATCATATTTGATGAAATTATAAATGTTGTGATTTCAGATAGAATCTTGATGAATCATGTGAGGCTTAGTGGGAGTACCATTGTGTTCATAATGCTAAATAAAGATGAGATCCAAATCGTTTGTAATGATATGTGGATGATAATAAGTATTTTATAATCTGGTTGTTCCATACCTTGATATATATTTCAAGGATACCTCTTAGATCTTAGTTCTGAAGTTATTCAGAAGCATAGAGAAGAGGGTATTGGGACAACCACATTAGTTGTACACCTTAGACATGTTCTATTTTTAGGAAAAATCCATGGAAGGCTTCTTTTCCTTAAAATATTGTACTAACCTATATAAAGGGATAGCGCCTCAAAGAGTTGGGGATGTGAATACCAAAGCTACATGCCCTAGTGCATTAGCTATGGGATGCTCTGTGTCTAATAGATTTATACGAAAGCCAAATGTGTGCCAAGCTGTGGGAGTAGTAAATTGTTACTAATCCTACTATGGAGATAAAACATATTGTTGCAGTAATAACACTATATTCAAAGAGGACGAGACTTTTGAGATAGTGATATCTAAGTCTTATCTTCAAGAACTTAGTACTTTATAGATAGTGATCTAAAAGGTCTTAACTATAGATACCTTAGGAAATAGAGATCTCTGGGAATAAGGATATTATGATAAGGATAGTAGAATCTACGTACTGGTTATAATGATTAACAAGTTGTAGTGTCATATACGCTATAGCTGCCTTAAAATTGAGTATTGGTTGCATAAGATGCAATATTCGCATTGAATGTGAGCACTGTTGCTGGGAATATGCAAGTGTCGTAAAAGGAAATGGCATACTCTCTCAGGAGAGAGTGATTGATCAGCTTACCTTGCTACTTTTTTCTCAGTATCTTATGATTGTCACATGAGTAAGGGTTTAAAGATTAGCCCATTAATGTATCATGGGCTAGTGGGAGATTGTTGGACATGCAAACCACAACGAGACATTATGCAATAAATGTTAGTGTGAATATCATTCCCCGATCTGAAATGAAGAATAATTAGTTTGCCTAATATGTCATGTAGTACACTTAGGGTTATGTACCATGGCCATTTTAATGACCAAACAACTGTTGATTCAATTTTTGAATATTATAGGTTGTTGTTTTTATTAATATCAAAAGAGTTAGATTGAGGACTCATTAGGCACTATCAAATGATTATTAAGAGAGGATCTCCAGCCTGAGAAGGATATGGCAATCCTTTCTCTAAAGGTTGATCTCTGATCAACCTCTTGATGCAGGTCCTCTACATAAGAATAGATATTCGAAGTTGTCAGGTTAGTTAGGCCAAAGAGTTTACTTAACAAGATCAAGATAACCAAAGACTTAGGATGTATGTTGTCACAATCTAGGCATGCATCTTGTGACCAGAGACAGATGTGTTACTATATGTCTGAGTATGTTCATTTGGAAAACCAATAAATTGATGACACAATCAAGGTCTATACAGTGGTGCACTAGTGTGCTTGCAAGGGTATACGAGTAATACCATCTCTCAAAGTGATCATACATGTTCGATGTTGAACCAGAAGACATGAGCACACTCATGAGATATTGGGAAGGATCAAATTCCATGCACGGTCATATTGCTTTGAAAGCTTGACTAAATTTGTAAGGTTTGATATATGATTTTGGAAAGTATGATATATTCTTTTCGAAAGGATATTATCGATACTAACTCTCAATGATAAAATGATAAACTTAATGATAATACTCAGAAGGAGATAATCTAAGTGAGATCTAAAACTTTGGGTTTACTCTTGGTCTTCCAGTATGCAGGATGTACAGGTACTAGGAATACCTGAGGGTGGTGTGATTATAAAGGATTGTATAAGCATGACACTTCCATTATGAGGGTGTAATGAAACAAATCTGGATTTTAGTTACTCCTCTCAATATAAAAGTGATCCTTATGTTGTGGCATTGTTTGCTCGTGGATCACTGTCTCCTTCGGTGCATCTCGCTCATGAAGAAGACATTGGATCTCGTGTGATGAGATCAAGAGATTCGCTGCTTGGATCATCAACATGGATTGCGAGGAGTACGTGTTTCATCAACGCGCTCGCAAGCGTCTCCTCTATCGGATCGAACTTGAGATAGGAGGCATCTTTGTTAGAGACTTTATTGCAACCACGCTTCAAGAGGTAAACTTAGTAATTGTTTGTGGTTTAGATGAAATGATCTGAAAAATGTTATTGGATCATGTGGTTTCATCAAATTAAAATTTTAAATTCTTGTACTCCGAGCAACTAGTTCGACTAGTCGCTCCCGATCGCATCTGATGTGATCCTCATGCTTCCATGATGTGCTTAAGGATCTTCCCATATTCTTCATATAGGACTGGTTAGGAGGTGTGCAGTCTTGCAAAACAAGCAAAAAATGAATTCACATGAGCTTCAACTTCGTAATTGGCTTCGGAACGCTTATGTTGTGGCTTTCTCCTAGGCGGTATCGACTTGACTTGGCTCTTATTCTCTTTTTGTTGATTTTATTTTTGTTGATTTTTTGGGTATTTTTGCCGATGGTGATTGTCGACTAGTATTGATCTTCCATATTTTTCTTCCTCACCTAGATCTGGTGTTAGATGAACAGATGTAGTTGATGATGACTTACCACACAAGATGCTTTATCCCCCCCTCCTTTGCTTCTTTAGACGGCTGCAAGCTCGTACCACTCATGAGAATCACTGCATTAGATAACATAAACTAATAAATACCTGACTCTATTAGATCCGTTGAGACATCAATAACTACATGCTCCTTTTACATGAAATTATTGGGGTTGACCTCAACCTATGTTGGAATTGGAGTTTTGGCTGCAGTGAGGTCATCAGGATTCTGGTCTATTTGTGCTAGGCTCTTTACTAATTGGGCCAAGTAGTCGAGAGATGGGTTCACAAGGGAAACCTCGGATGGTTCAACATGATGAGCACACTAAGACTTGTAATGTTGTAGAGGTTGCGAGTGGGAATACTGAGAAATGTACCGTGGAGGAAGATGTTGATAGTGTTGAGGATAAGGTACTGATTTTTCTGAGGAACCACGTAATTGTGATACAACTGATGTTGGTGGTACGACGGATACTGATACTAGTAGTTCTATCTCCATGTGTTCTAATATGGTGGAGATGGGTGATATTGAGTCTGAGGATGATGGACAAACTTCCCACCAGAAGGTTCGTGGTACGGCCTAATGGAAGAAGATTCACCCTATTGGTGTAAGACTAGATGGGCCAGTTGTGCATCTTTGTTATAGATATCGTTCACCGCCTCGATTTGTAGTGGAGATGGGAAACAGGGATAATCCTAAGATTACTGGGGATCATGATGGCAGACGACAAATTGTTGCTGCATTTTTTACAGTGGAGCTTGACAGGAGCTTGCACGTAATATATGTGCTAGATCGATTTTACTAGACTCAGTTGATGTTGTTGTGGCAATGAAGGCTCCTTTTTCTCAGCAGAAGTCACGGTGGATTGGATCGTAGACTGACAAGAGTTAATGGTGCTAACTGGCAGCTCTAGTTGCTCGGTGATATGATCCATCTTATGCAAATGCTGGGTTTGTTGTTCAATCACGGATAAATTTTCAAGACCCTATGATTGCTTCTCTATAATGTTGACTTCGGATAGGTGGCTCCTAATGGTGTTGAGGATGGAGCTCTCGTCCATGTCCACTTTGTGAGATGCCCATATTCACTAGCTTATGATGTATATGTGGTTGTCGCTAAACACACACGAGATGAAGATAATGTGACCTCTCCTTCAGCCAGCTCTTTAAATATTTGCTAGATGGCGTCCTCATCCTTATTAAAGTGAGAGACATCACATGAAACATCAACAACACTATGACTTTCTTCTATCTAGTCCCTAAAGAAACGTTAGACCATGTTGGTTCAATGAATGTCATGGTGGGTCACTTCTCATGCAAATATTTATACCGCTCTCAGGATTCATGAATGGACTTGTGTGGTCCTTGAGAGAAGTTACTGATATGGGCTCACATCTGATTTAGATGACTCAATGGATAGAACTTGTGGATGAATGCATATTTCAATTTCTCCTAGGTCATTAATACCTTCCTCAAATGATTGATCCAATACAAAGATTTATCGTGAAGGATGAATGGGAAGGAGGACATTTTAACTACACCTAATGGGATGTTAGGGCAGTGCGTTGTGCAGTAGATGTGGGAATTAGAGATGGATATATGGTTCCTCATTCTTGTTCCCGTGGAACGAGGGAAGAAGAGACAAGAACCGGGGCTTGAACTCAAAGTGTTCATGGACTAGAGGAATCCGAATCCACTCATTCATTGTCCAACGTCAGGATTGTACGTTTCTTTCAATGTCACTTGTGAGCCTCTCTTCTTGGTTCGTCTGCACCTATGTGGGGTCCATCTCTCTGTTCAACATCATTTTCATTTATCCTCCTCGGTTGTCTCTTCCTCTCCTTTGGTTATCAAGCATTTTTTAGAAGGTGACCTCGGCGAGAGCTTAATCTGTGAGTTGCTGCTGAATAGTTTGAATGGAAGCAAGCAGTTGTGCATTCATAACATTTTGATCTAGCTAACGGCCTTGATTTTGAGATTAAAGTCCCTTCCCTTTCCCTTGAGGAGCCATATCTGAATCAGACTCATAGGAATTGATCTAAACGAGGTCCATGTTCAATCTTGATCTACACAATAAGATGCATCCTAATCAGACTGACAATCTTCAACACCATTTGTATTAATGAGTCTGGAATTAGGATAAATTCTATATAGACGTGAATGGGGCACTTGATACGAAGTGAAATCAATCTCCATCCACAATGAGCAAATGTCGTGACAAGAGTAATCGCAAATTATTGGAGAAGAAGACGATGAGTATGGAGAGTGGTTTGCAAAGTCTGAATTGGAATCTCGAGGATCGCATCGGATTATTGGAGATATCAGATTCATTGAATCGATGTGGGCATTGGCGGGGTCCCAACTAAACCATACATGAGTTGTCATATGGGAATAGATGTGGAGCATATGAGGAGTATGGAACACAATGATAAACAAATGGATGAAATGAAGATGATATAGGAATTAAACAAATGGATGAAAAGAAGGCTCGAAGTAAGCAACATTCAAAGAAATGAAAAATGGTGTAGGTGTATCAGACTAATCTTTGACCTTAAGCTAATTCAAACAAATACCAAGCAAAGGATTCATCGACTCAACCATGTGAGTACATAAGAGTTAAACTATTTTTATCTTTTCAATTTTATTATTATTCAGGCAATAGTATAGCAAGTCCTTAGAGACTAGCCCAATAGTAGAGTGAGTACTGCCAGAAACCCACTCTTCCTTTGTAAATTGTAGTCTGCACACTTTGAGATTCTTGATATTGGTCCAAGGCTAGCTACTCAGCCAATGAGTAAGAGTGAAGAATCCAATAGTGGTGAATCAAGTACTTCCCCCTTGCAGGGTTAGCAGACTTGGGACGATGAAATAGACACCCCCATGAAGGGGTTGCCTATGCTCAGTACTTCAGACTAAGTCTACAAGCACATGAAGCCCTACTCACCCACATATGATAGAAGCATCGGTACTTCACCATGCTTAGATTATAATAAAGGTAGCCACAGATTGGGTTTTCGGCTTTAATCCTTAGGGTTTGTACCTCTCTCAATCTTGAGTGTACCTGAAAACAGTGTGAGATTTAGGAATCCAAGACAATGAAGTATGTTACAAATTTTATTTATGGTCAAAATTTATTAGCAGACCCATATTTTAATTGATAGTCACTTTTTTGAGTATTTTTCAAGACAATATTCTCCTAACAAAATTTTTGGATTATCTTTAAAACCTAATTTAGCAAAATAGAGGGATATATCGGGAAAAACAATGCAAGGCTAACAACACTTCCCAACTCTCTCCATGTGAGATGCAAGACAGAAATTTGAATTACACTATATGAGAATTCAAGACGATGAAATCACCATAATCAAGAATTTCTTTTAGCGTGAAGATTCAATTTAATTCGATCTAGGTCCAAGTGCATCAAAGACTATATATGTATGCATATATTAGAGATTTGGACCTAAATTACTCGATGGCAAAAAACTATGGGCTCATTCACATAAAACAAATAAAAATAAAGGTGAAAAACACAAATCATGGTAAACAAAAAAATACTTGTAAAATAGGGAGAATAAAAGCGAGAATGCAAAGAAAACCACGAAAAAACATGCAACTCCCCAGGAGATCGGACACCTGGTAAAATAGGCTTGATAATATTCAAATGTCCAAGTTTATCTCACAAAAGAAAAATAAAGACTAAGGCTACTGTACGCAGCTCCTTGGTCTACCTTCCTGCTCTCTTCTACCGGTCTGTAAAAGAAGGGGTTGGTCTCCACTCTACTTAGCTACGTTGGTCCCCTAGAAAACTGTCCTTGCATAGCGGGCCCTCATAGAAAAGTCAACAAAGATGATTACCATAGATAAACAATTATTTGAAAAATAAATAAAAACAAGTAAATATGCATATAATATGTACATTATGCTATCCTACGTGATGCTCCCTGGCAATAATGCTATTTGATTAGTCAATTTGAATAGGGGTGCCTAACATCCGAACTTGAAGGATCTTGCGGCGTCCACCAAGTCAGATTCGACAATAGTTTTATCGGCCCTGTCTCGGCTCTCGGTACATGAACAATCAATTAAGTCAATAACCAACCCATGATGTATGAAATAAAATCTATGTATGTGGGGTGAAATTTTTTATACCCAATAAAATGTGTCTATAATCAACAAGTGTAGGGGTCGAACCACTTAAAGAAAATTGTGGATATATATAATTATTATTAGTTAATAATAACTACTAATAATTATTTTGAGGTTTTTTTGTTTTTCTAATTTTTTACGGGTTTTGAATTCTATTTTTTATGTATTTTTAATAATTTTGTATTTTTATATTTATAATTTTATAATTTTCAATTTTTCAATTTTTCAATTTTTTATTTCTTTTTGGTTTTATAAAATATAATATATATTTATATTAATAAATAGTAATAATAATACATAGATATTATAAATAACATACATGGTATATAATATAAAAAGGAACAATCTTTTTTTGAAAGTTTCAAATATAAATAATATATGTATAAGTAATAATAATATGTAGTATATATATTATAAAGTATATATAGGTTTTTATAAATTTAAATATACCTACATATATCAAAATTCATAAAATAAAATGTTCTTATATTTTTATAGTTTTCTCTTATTATGATTTTTTTATAGAATTTCTACTATTTTCTACATATTTTTAAAGTTTAAAAATGTACAAAGCATGGATAAAATAAATAGGTCGAATAGTTTTGGATTTTAAAAATAGATAATAAGTCTAAAATTTTCCAAAAGTATTTTTAATATATACTAGATATAATATATGACAATTTAGAATGGAAATTAGTATCTTTGAATCTTAAATTATTTTTAGTGATTTTTATGGAGTTTTTAGGATTTTGTGATTTTTGTCGTTTTCTTTTTATATGTTTTACGATTTTTGGTTTACAGGTGTAATATTATTTAATATATACCCTATTTTTTGGAATTTTTAGTTACAGTTTTAAAATTTTTTAGATATTTATATGCAATCGGGGAATAAATAGCTCTATTTTAATTTTATGTAATTGGAAAATAGAATAAAATACCAAATAAAAATATAGGAATAAATAATATATTTATTAGTTATCTGCTATATTTTTTCCAAGATTTATCAGCACAATATCTAATTATTAAAAATAAAAACACAAAAAAATATAATCAAAATCGGGGTGTAATTGCTAATAAAATAAAGTATAGTTACCTGCATACAATTTTCCTCAAAATATAACACTTAATTTACACATTTAAATACTATAACTAAATACTTAAACTCGTGAAGGTTTATATCCAAAATGGCCATGCGCCTCAAGTACGTGGGCACGCGAGGTGATGTGGCACAGAACTTGAATTCAATAAACAAGAAATCTAGGGGGTCCAATGCAATATTGCACATATATTTAAACGTGCATAAATATTTACAAGATTGATAAATAAATACAAAAGGTTACTGGGGCTTGGCATAAATTAACCCATTAAGGTGTCTCATCGAGCGACGCTTAGTGCTCCACATGACTTACTTAACTCAGATCGGGTAGTGGATAATGGCATAGGTTCACTTCTAATCCAACGTCCATAAAATGAACTAGCACACCACCTACTATCCAATGGCAATGAAGGATGCTAGAAGAACAACCTTGAACAATTGAGGATGATTTCTTTGATAATTGATTCCATCCCACTCTAGCCTCCTCTGTCTTCTTCAACGAGTGCTCTAGCTTCCTAGAAGCTTGCTGCATCTATTGGAAGCGTCAAGATGTTCCACGGCCTAGCGATGGGGTCCTAGAGCCTAAATGTGAACGAGGGCTCCTTGAGCAGCTAGGTATCATCTATTCTACACTACATGGATCTTGTTGAGGTTGGGACCTACTTAAAAAGATTCCTTAGCTCGAGACGAAGCTCCTCAGTCAAGACTTGAAACTGGAAGCACAATGAGATGAAGGGGTAGAGAAGATTTAGACAAGGATGAAAGATAAGCTTCGATTTGCTTTAATTTGTACAAAATTAGACGGGAAATAATGGTCAAAACATGGAGAAGCGAAGGGGGAAGAAATGGTAGTGTTAGGAGGTCGAATTCACAAGCGAATCATAGTGGAATAGGGTTGGAGCTCTAAGCTCCAGCAAACTAAATCTAGACATTGCTAAGTTAATCAGTAAAAGAATGAAATAAATGGTAAACTAGAATGTATGAAAATGTGAAAAGAAAACCTAACTGTCAGATCGACCTGATCTGAGACAAGGAGCAGAAGCATTCTTCGCCAGAGGAGCTCTAGTGAGTTCCTGGATCACCTCCCTCTACCTTGTCTATGCCTCGATTCAGAGAGAAACACCTCTTTATCATTAAGAGGCTTGATATTTGATGAGTATTGAAGTTATGAAGGAGTAAAAAGGGATCAAAAGGAAAAACGAGAAGGTTGGGTATTATTTATAGAAGAAGGACTTTGCGGAAAAGGGGTACTCGATTGCGTGAAGGATTCGAGGAGTTGATGAATCCTAGATGGCTAGTGAGATGGAGGGATGTGAGGGGGATAATGTTGGTGAAGGAACCAAGGTGTTTTAAAGAATGGATCATGGCCAAAGAATTGAAGAAGTCATAGGCCTCGTGACCTCTACAAAGGGGGTGGTGAAGGCTAGATAATTGATCGGTAATCAACAGTCTGCGCGCCCTGGATTGTTGATGTGGACCAACAATAAAATTTTAGGGATTAAACATTTTATTAAGTAAAAAATAATTAATAAACGAATTTATGAGAAAAAGTCAAAACATAGTAATATTTCTTATTCTGTGTACTATTTATGGTATTTTTATTTATTTTTATAACACTATTTGTTAGATGCTAATATTTATTTGTATACACATAGGCATATTTACCAATATTTCAAGTATTCTATTTTTATTTTATATATGGTATTAATGAAACAACTGTCATTAGATAGATAACTTGATTTTATAAATAATAAAGATAAGTCTAGTCGATTTTGAGTTTATATGGAGGAGATTGTAGTCTGTAAAGTTCTGTTTGTGGCTTTTTCCTTTATGCATCGCAAGCACATCATGCATTGTTTTTGTATGCAATTATTTTTATATTTTTCTCTATATTTTTATGTACGATTTTCATGTTGAGGGTTTTATTGAGGTATATAAAATGTAAAATAAAATCGGGTACAAATGGTTATTTATTGACTAATGAAATTAGGGTTTTGATGTGTTTCTGTACAATTCAGTTGCCTTATCTCCCCCTACTTTATACATTATCGACCAAGTCAATATTAGCTTGGTGTCAGGGTTTAGGGTCATTTAGTGTCTTTGACAATTCATATTTTTTCTTTTTTTCCTTTATTCATTTATTTTAGGATTAAATTCATATATACGATATTTGTTAGGCTATTTATTAGTGTTATTTTGTACAAATCAATGCTATATAGGTATTTAAGAAAAAAATAAAAGAATAAAGGTGATAAAATGGTGATGCATCAATACTCAAGTACAACCGAGTGAAAATCTCACGAAGATCAAGAGAAAACCACTTTCACATGTCTGTTCGGTGCATATGATTTAAAGTGAATGCCCTTTGGATTATGTAGTGTGCCTACTACATTCCATAGTTGCATATTAGGTATTTTTGTTGACATGGTGGGTAGATTTCTCTAGGTCTTTATGGACAATGTCTCGGTCTATGGTGATAATTTTGATGCTTGTCTTGTGCATCTAGACTGAGTGCTTAAGTGAAGTAAATCTTGTTCTATCATGGAAGAAGAGTAACTGCATTGTTACTGAATGAATTGTGTTGGGACATGTCATATACTAACGAGGAATGGAGGTCGACCTGGCAAAGGTGGATGTTATTACAAAACTTGAGCCACCTTGAATAGTGAAGAATGTGAGGTCATTTTGGTGGCATGTTGGTTTCCACAGAAGATTTATCAAGGAATTCAACACGGTTTCCTGACCTCTCATAGATCTTGTAGGCAAGGAAATTGACTTCATTCTAGATCAGAATGTTCTCCAAGCCTTTGCTAAGCTGATAGAACCTATCACTCATGCACCCGTCCTACAACCATCTGATTGGTCTCTCCCTTTTGAGATCATGAACGATTCTTCTGATTTCACCGTTGGAGTTGTACTAGGACAAAGAAGAGGTAATTTGCCCTATGTTATCCATTATTCCCGCAAAACACTTGATGATGCATAGAAAACTATACACTTATTGAGTAATAGCTATTGGCAGTTTTTTTCACTCTAGAAAATTCGGATCACATCTTATTGGTTCAAAGATTATTGTTTATACTAACCATTATGCTCTCCAGTACCTATAAGAGAAAAAGGATGACATGTCACATCTACTTAGATGGATCCTTCTCCTCGCACAATTTCATTTAGAGATAAGAGATAAACCTGGAGATAAGAATTTGGTAGTAGATTATTTGTCTAGAATTAAATGCATAGATGCTCCCTTGAGCATCGTGTCGATTACAAAGACCTTTCTTGACAAATGTATTTTCAAAGTTGCATCTCTCTCTTGGTATATTGATACTATGAACTATCTCATTTTGATAAAGTTCCACATGATTGGACAAGAGTAAAGAAGAAAAAAATTATCCGATACTCATTCTACTAGTGGAAATATCAATACATATTCAGGAAAGGTACATATTTCATTTGGTGTCGGTGCATTCTTGGTATGAGTACACTTGTGCCCTGGAGCACTGTCATAAGCTTGGATCTAGAGGACACCATTATGGAAGTAGAACATCTACAAAAGTAGTGTAGTATGGCCTCTAGTGGCCACCACTATTCAAGGATGTCCCAGATTATGAAAGGGTGCATTGATTGTGAGAAAATGGGAGGAACCCTCAGTTCCAAAGATTCGATGCCCTTAAGTTCATCATATATCATATATTTTTGATGCTTTTGATAGTGACTTTTTTAATTTATGGTCCCATTTCCTAACAGTCACGGTTTTGGATATTTCCTACTTGCCACTGACTATGTGAGTCATTGGGTGGAGGGTATTCCTACATGACATGTTCATAGTCATACCATTTGTCACTTTCTCAAGGACAATATTATTTCATATTTCAGAATTCTGAAGATTTTAATTTCAGACATGGGTAACCATATTTCAGATATGGGTAACCATTTTATCAATAAAGAAGTCAAGAAACTTTTGAAGGAGTATAACATCGATTATTCTGTTGCATATGTTTATCACTCACATTAGAATGGCTTGGCCGAGTTATCCAATAGGGAGATCAAGATAATTCCACATAAACTTATTATCCCGGATAGGAAGAACTGGTCTTAACTTCTTGATTCTGTTCTACGGGCTTATGGGACCACCTACAAGTCTCCTTCATGTATATCTCCTTATTGTCTAGTCTTTGGAAAATCATGCTATCTGCCAGTGGAACTTATTCACACATCTTTGTTGCCAGTGGAATTCTATGCATGACAATGGAAGTATACTGATATTAGAATTATCATTTAATTCACAACCATTTATAGTCAACGGACAGTAGCTGAAGCTATATTTCGAGCATAATACTTTGTTGTCCATTACTGATTCAATTAATGTGTTTTTATGAAGATATCCCAATAACATCAACAAAAGATTGATACGATGCCCCCAAAAACATGTTTGATTAATTCTTACTATTTTCATTCTCTCACAATTATTTCATTCTTCCGATCATTTCATTCATCCAATTCATTTGTGTTATACTTAAGATGACCATATCCTAAGTATAGGGTGATGAGTCCATTTGAGTGTTTTCCATTATTATATTGCTTGTCTTCTAAATTGTTGATAATCCTCTCTATACTTTGGGATATTTCACCCTTAGTATAGTGGAAGGAAAGACGAGTTGTTGATTTGTGAATTCTAATCCTCGATTATCCCTGCTTTGTGTACAAACTATTATAATTAGTATTAATTGATCCTAAGTACATGGGGGGAGGATTGACTTCTTATTCTTTGAGTTGTTGTAGTATAAACTTTCCTATACTCAACACGAGCTATATCTTCCTTTTTTCTCTCTATCACTATTAGGACATAGTTCGAGCTAAGTATAAGGGGTCGTATATATGCCATATATAAGTTAGCCATATTTCATATTTTTATATTTTCAATAATATGGCTAATATACACAGTGAGTAAGGGTTCACAATAAATAAACTGTAAAGAATAAACTCTTGTAAGTATGTACGCATTTTTTTAAAAAAATTGTTTGTTAAAAATTTTAAAGAAACTGGTTTGAAACTATTTTGCAAAATAATTTGGAAAACGGTTGTAAATTTTTTTAAAATCTTTTGAAATCCTTTGAAAAATCCTTATAACATGTTTTTAAACTATTTGAAAAATAATCTCTTTGTAAATGTTTGTAAAAAGTTTGTAGAAATTATTTGTAAAAATGTTTTTGAAAAATCTTTGTAGAATTATTAGCAAAATAAATTTTCAAAATATTTGACAAATTATGTCAATATTGTATTCAAATTATTTTTGAAACCTTAAAAATATTACACTTGCAAAAATTATTCAAATAAAATATGTATAAATTTTTTGTGAACTTGTGAACACAACTAATACTTAAACCCCTTTTCAAAAATTCCACAAAAAAATTATATATCAAAAATCCTAAAAATTTGAAAAATGTTATCAAAAATCTCATAAAAATTTGCAAAATGTTTTAAAAAATTCCATAAATTTTCAAAACCAGAAACATTTTTCTCAAAAATATTTTTTTGCATTGCATAGCCATTTTTCGTAATGATTTTAAAAATTGAACAAGTCTAAATAAAATCTGAAAATTGGAGTTTGGTCTAGACCTTTGACGAATCTCCATTTCATCATCTTTATACTTTCACTATGGCCTTAAATCCCTAGTTGAATGCATGTAAAAACATTAATTTGTATAAATAACATTATTTATTTAACATATGAATATTGTATATATATATATTGGTATTTAATTCCAAAATAAAAGAATGAAGGAAAAGAAAAGAAGAAGAATGAAGTGTTGTAATATTGAAACCATGAATGCCGAGACAATGTTAAGTCGGTCCACCGGGAATAAAGTAGGAGGAGATAGGGCAAACAAATTGTAGAAATCACACATTCAAAATTGCAATTTTAAACCTATTTTATTTTGCATTTTATAGACCTCAACTAATAAAATGATCAACATAAACTTGTATATAAAAATACATAGAAGATTGTAAAAAATAATTGCACATAAAAATAATGCACTATGCAATGGGGACACACTGATGAAAAAACTGCCAGACAAACTTCACTCATCAAAATCTCCTCCATATGAACTAAAGATGAGCTAAACTCACCTCTATTATTATTAAAATGAAATTATTTATTTAATGATGTCCTTTCAAATTGGAGTGAAGATATAAAAGTTAGGTTTTCAGGGCCCATTGTATTATTTACATGTACTTTTTATTCATTTATTTTATTTGTAATATTTTACTTTTCTTATATTTTTCAATATTTGTAAATATTGTTTGAAACATATTAAAATATAAATAGAAAATAAAATCGTTAAAATACATTAAAATAAATCATACATTAAACTAAATGGATGTGGTATACCTATAATGTATATACACATATTTATTTGTGTACAATTAAACCAGAAAAATAAAAATATATAAATATGTATTTTAAAATACCATACGTATATAATATATGTATATAAGATCATAAAACCAAAAAGAATAAAATAAAAATTTACTACTAAAAACATAGGTAATTATACTTACAAGTATACTTGTAAAAATTTATACCTAATATATAAGTTTGTAGAAATAAATAAAAATCACCTAAAATTAATACATTAAATAAGAAACATTTTTCATATTTTGAATTTTATTAAGAAAAATATTTAATAATTATTATTGAATTAATAAGGGTTTTTCCATGTTTCGTCCTCATCTGGTCTATCGTGGACAAACGGGGTCCTGTCTTGTGATGGCCTCGGGTCAACTGACCCTCCTGACTCTAGGAGTGTCAGAACCCATCTTCCCCCCGCCCCATTTTCCTCCTTTTTATGCTTTATACATTCATCATTTTGCTACAAATTCTGAACAAAAGATGTTGATTTGAGTCCCCTACATCACGCCTACTCTTTAGGTCTAATCGATCATCTTCGATTTTGACGCAATCTCACGTGAAAAATCGGACTCTTCATTTATGTATAAATAAAAACCCCAAGTGCTTTTCTACAATTTGATCCACCATTTGTGTCTCATAACACCAAAGAACCTAGAAGCTCTTGTGATCTTTGTGATAGGGAGATCCTCGTTTTTCCACAATGAGGAAAAGGGGCCGACGATATCGATCCCAAAGCTAGAAGCTTAACATCGGTCGAGGCATCTCTTGGACTCTTCAAGCCCTATGGAGGTTTAGGATTGGTATTTTCTTATCGCACTTTTTGTCTGCATTTTAATTTCATCTTTTATTTAAGGATTGTTGTCGTTTAGCTTAGGTTATAAGTTTAAGGTATGCCGGAGCACTAGGCTCCAACCATTATTCAATCATTGTTAGCCTTTGTTCCGACAACCTGCTACCTTCATTAGCTTCCCATTGTTTTCCTCCACCTCCTCAACCAACCCATTCACCTTGATCTCCCCCAAATTGAGCCCACAACTCTCCATCCTCCGCACTTCGTTGGATAGCATCCATCTCACTCCATTTCTGCATGATTTTGCTAAATAGGGAGACCTATACATTCTCCCCTATCCCTCGGATCTTCATGTTCATGTATCAGCTCCAAAGACCCTCTTTTGGGGTGCATCACGTTTAGGACTACCCATTCCATGTGTCCATGCCATGCTTGAGATCTAGGCCTCCTCCGACAATCCCTGAAACCTTCTAGTATGTACACTTGATGCAAAACGGGACAAGCACTTATTTGATCCCTTTAGCTCCATTTCTAGTGACCGGGGTGAGGAGATAAGGAAGATAGAAGGAGTGTTCTTCCAGGAGGATTGTTTACCATTGTATCTAGAGCGCAGCCCTAGGTCTTCGGCCACCATTAAATTAGGGCCAACTCCACCGTTCGATCTTGACCCAATTCTGATCCGAAGCATTCATCCACGAAGTGATATGGCGACATTTGATCCATCCATGCATTTAAATAAAAATATCTGATATGTCAGTTAGCACATTTTCAAGAGTAATTTGCACATTTAACCCCCTCCCTTTTTGTATTTAATTATTTGTAGTTGATATTCATTTGTAGTCAATTTATTTATAATATTTGCAACTAAGGACCCTCAAGTTTTCCCGTTTTACATTTTAGTCCTTATCTATGTCACCTCATGTGTCGTCCCACATTAGGAGTTGTGGAAATCACAATTTTTAATGGGTTTTTGTTTATTAATGAGATGAAATGAAAATATGAACAAATGTGTTGTCAGAAACAAAAATTGAATCAAATAAAAACAATTTTTATCTAGCAGAAATAAACCAAAAGATGGTGCTCTTATTATTTTACTTGTATAGCTATGCAAAATCGAACTCAGGAAGGCAATATTACCTGAGGGTTATTTAATTATGACTAATTAATCAAGGATTATTTTTATTTTCTTTTTCTCTTTTTGTTGTTTTTAAATGTATTTTAATATGTTTATATTTTTATGAATTAACTTTTTTAAAATTTTAATATTTTTATTTTAAATAATGTTTAAATTTTCAATTTTTTATCTTTTTAATTTTTTAAAAGAAACAAACAACCAAAAATGTAAACAAATGAAACAAAAGAACATTTCTTTGATTTCCAAGAAATTTTTATATTTTTTATGAATTTTAAAATGAAAAAATTGTAAATTAAACATAAATTAAATTTACTCTACTATTTTAAGATTTTTAAAATATAAAATAAAATAAAAAATACAGGAAATTAGTTCAAGACTGGAGATAATTTCCAAGCTTCCACTCAAGCCTTTTTATGTATTTTTATGTTTTTTAATTATTTTATAAGATATTTTATTTTTCTGATTTTTTATTTTTTTGAAAGGATTTTAAATTGAAATTCGTATAGGTGATAAAAAATATAAAGGGCACAAACAATAATTTTTTTAGAAATTTAAAATATTTTTCATATTTTAATAATTTTTAAAGCCAAACAAAATATTTTCTGATGTTTTTAAATTTTTCATAATAGTAAATTCAATTATTTTTCAAAACAAAGTTATTTGTTATAAAAAAACTAATATGGAACATAATCTAATTTTTATGGAGTTTTCAGAGTGAATTAACTATTTACTTCAAGCAAAGAAAGGAAAAAAATCTGAAATTGGAGGAGCTATAAGCAATTATTTGAAATTTTTAGAGTAAACAATAAGAAAAATAAAACGCAGGTAGAATGAAGCAATTTATCCAAAGAAACAAGTGAAAACTCACATGTCCAACAAGCACAGGGTATTTGTGCAAATACACAAAACTTCTCAGCTCTTTATTTATAAATGAATGATTCAAAGTTTATTTTGCCGAACGCTAGACAAGCACGTTGGGAAACACCTGCTGACAACTTAAGGTGACTAATGTGCAAATATGCGAAATAGGGGGAGAACTTTTCCATTATTTCAATTCATCATACACAGATGAAGAATTTAACAAAAAAATACAGGAAAATTCAGATAAAGAGATTCAAAACGTGTGCTGCACGTGTTAGCTTAGCAGTAAGACCTGTTCGCAAGCTCAACACAGTTCAGGGTTGTATACGTAAATCGCCACAAATATCTATCTGGTCACATGAACTGCATGTGACAGGGGTAGGGTTGGGCATGGGCCGGGCTCGGGCCGGGTTCGCCTTTGCCCGGCCCAAGCCCATTTTAGAATATGGGCTAACGGGTCGGGCCTAGGCCCATTTTATTTTCAAAAATTAGGCCCAAGCCCAAACTCGGCCCAAACAAAATGGGTCGGGTTCGGGTCGGGCCGGCCCAATTTAACACATGTGTATACCAATATCATGTCTTCCATTCTTCTTGCATTTGTGTGGTTGTTTCTTATGCATGTGTGCATGTTTAAAACTATAAAGCATGCTAACTAATTTGTGATTTTAACATTAGTTGTATGTTGAAAATACAAATGTGGTAATAATATGGTGACTTAAACCACCATTCAATTCACCATTACATATTCTATTGTAGATGCGGGCACTATGACCCAATATAGATTGGTTACTTACAGTTGTACATGATGTAACACTTGAGGACACAGATTCCATTCTTGCATATTAATGTAATAATCTTGTATATTAATGTAATAATATCCTCAATCCACCAATGAATATGATTATTAATGTGTCTAAGCATTTATTCTACACTTGAATAAGGATATTAAAGTTAGAACATGGTATTTGGAATGAACATGAATATAATTGATATAATTATACCATACTAGATATGAATATACTTGCTTTAGAATGGGTCGGGATATCGGGCTAACGGGTTTGGGCCTTCTCAAGCCCAAACCCGGCCCGATAATCAATATGGGCTCATTTTAGGGCCCACGTCCTGCTAATTAAATTTCAAGTTCGGGTTTGGGTCGGGTTATACGGGTCGGGTTTTGGGCCGGGTCGGGCCGGCCCAGCCCAATGCCCAACCCTAGATGGGGGGTCTTAAGTGGTGCAGCGATATGGGATTCTGGAGATGGCGACGAAGCTTCGAGGCGGCCCTTGGCTTCAGATCTCCGATGAAGGTGAAGCTCAAGGCGTATCATGCGATGGTTTGTGAATCGGACAGTTCCAGGTGTTTGCTCTGATCACGACTCGGTGAAGAAGGTCCAGGCACTGCTTGATGATGATCACAGGTCCCGATCCTCGTGGATCTGATGCTCTATGTTCTTGATGATGCTGTGGAGGCTTTGGATTCGATGTGATGCTGCATAGATGGCTCTCTGATGGTGGTTCGATAATCAAATTTCTAAAGGATCTCAATCTAGATGCATCTTCATATCAGGTGCACTGCAGGTACTTGCTCCAGCGAGGCTTCGTTCTACAAGTGTTGTCACATATCTCGACTCGCTCCTTCTAATGAGATGGTCGGGTATGGTGCATTGGTTTGATGCTTAAAGTCGGATCGGGTCTTGAAGCTCAAGGATAAACCAGTCTTCATAGGAATGCTTCAGATGATCCTCGGTTAGGTCCTCTAAATCGAAACTTGCACCTGCAATGACATGTACGGACTCGAGAACCAGGCTTGGTCTAATTGCAACGGAGATAATGTCGAATGGACGGAGATCCCTAATGGATGTGGACGATGGGATCACATCTTATATCTGAGATGATCTGAGATAATCAGGTATGGAAGAGGGCGGAGAAATGGATCCGGGATGAAGATGGACTCGAGGGTTTGGATTCTAGCAACTTGGTGGTGGGCATCTGATCACAATGATCGGAGATCTAGGAAATGGTGAAACTACATATCAAAAGATCAAATGAAAAATACAATGAAATCGAAATTCAAACTAAAATTACTTGGGTGGAGGATTTACCTGGACTTAGGATCTAGGATCCTCGGGTCGTTGCCTCTACAATGTGGTGGTGCCAGAGGATCGACTTGCTCAAGGCAGAGCAAGACAAAAATCGTTGGATTAGATATCAAATCGATACCAAATCCTCGCTACAATGTTGCTAACGTTTGTTGTCACTCTCACGGAAGTCAAGAGCTCACTAGAGGTGGAAGGAGAGTCCAAAGATGCGCAGAGAAAGTATATACTTGCATATATATATGATTAGAAATACAAAATTTATAATTGAAAATAGAGAACAAAACAAGGTGTAAATCGAGGATATATACGGACGTATTCGAGTGAAGAAATCAGTTTTAAAAAAGTTAGACTCGATCAGGAAAAATCTGAGAAGTAGGAAGGCCAGATTCGTTTATTCAGATTGAATGGGAACTGAGAATTTGACGAGAGGTCAACAAAATGGATTGGACCACTTAGATTGGACCTGTAATAAGATAAGATAGGGAAATGACAAATGACAAGATCAAATAGAAATAAATTAGAAAATGATTTTGAATTTAAAATTTATTAATAAAATATGATTTTTAATAAATTAAATAACTTAATTTAAATAGGTTGAAAAATTAATTACATATATACATTAATTATATATCTTATTGACAATGTGTATATATATATTAAATTACTTAAATAGAATCATTATTTTATATTTGAATTATTTACATAATAATTTAATGGTTTTAAATATATTTTTATTTTTTCCAAATTGATTTAATAAGTAAATTAAATAAGGTTATGTACAATATAGGTACATGATACCTATGGTAGAAATAAACTTATTTATTTTTGGGTATTTTTTTATTTTTTGTATGATTTAAATATTACAAATAAAAATAAAATATTAAAAATATAATATATTCAAAATTATGTAGAAATAAATAAATGAATAAAAATAATAGGTATTATAGTTATACAATATACAACAACACTCCTGAAAAGTTAACCTTCACATCTTAACTTTCATTCTAAAACTTATTTAATTTTGAACACAATGAAAGTGAGCTTGGATTATTTTGCATTTTTATGGAGTAGATATTGGTCTGTCAATTTTGGCTTAATGACTTTTTTAGAGTGATGTTTCTCTTATTTTGTACAGGGTTTCTACTGGAAACTATTTTTATTATTTACAACTTATTTTTATGTATAAGTTTCAAGTAGAAAATATTTTTATTTAAGTTTTTTTATGCTAAATAAAATAAAAGAAGATATGTAGTATGAGCATTGTTGAATATACACATGTGAGAAATGGTTTTCTTATTTTTTTTATAAATGAAAAACCCTTTCTCCTCCTACTTTATTCCTTGTCGACTAGATCAAGTATTGACATACTCTCAAGGTTAGGATTTGCCTATATTTATTAATATGTATATAGTCTTCTTATTTTCTTTCGTTTTCCTTTATTTATTTATTTTGGGTTTAAATAGTGATTAATATACAATATATACATACGATGGGATTATTAAAAAGTGATAATTGATAATATTTACTAATGTTTTATAAGAGATTTTAAGCCAAAATGAATGAATAAAGATGACGAATTGATGATTCATCATCCCCTTATACTTTATCATTGTTAGTCTCTTAGCAAACACTTATTTGAAGAATGCGTGACTAAATAGAAAAGAATAATGGAAAAGTAAAGAACTTAAAATAAAATTGATTTTTAAAATAATATTCACAAAATCAAAGTATGGAGATTGGTCAAACCATTTGATTATTAATTTGGCGAAACCGTATTGGGAATAGAATTTCAAACTCAATAGCCTTTAAGTTCCACACATCTCTATTCAGTTCACCTCAACAGTCAGGTTAGAACAAGTCCTCATACACAAATTTTGACGACTATGAATCTTACTTGTATTGTGCATGTGATATATATCTTTCCACATCTGAAATGACAAAGAACAACCTTCTCTTAGCAAGGTGACTCTAGTTATGTAGTCTAGCTACTCTTTCCTTGAGGAGAGGGGTGTTTCCTTCTAAATTTAGGTTGTGTTGTGTCCACAATCGAAGGGGGGGGAAGATAGAAGAATAAGAAAAGAATTAGAGTGTGTCCAGTGTAGCCACATCTCCTCGTGAAGTCGACTAGAATAGCCAAGTCTCCACTAAGATACGCTTCTATCCTCCAGGCTATCGAACTCCGGAGCGACGATGACGAGGAAGGGCTGGATTGACCTGCAGGTTCTATGAATCTTGGACCGTTGCGATAATGTGTGAATATTTGGTGTATTAGTTTCTTTTTGGTGGAAAATATTGTTGCACTGCATTGATCTTTTTATACCTCGATGGATATAGAATCTTTTTTTTCTTCCCATGTTTTGGTGTCTTAAAAAAATTGTGCATGTAGAACATCCCTCATCAAAAGCTTTATTTTAACCCACAACATCCTATCTTTAGACATCCATGCCACTAGACTATGTTGGGGCACACTGTCTACCTGAAGTGACCGTGTATGTTTACATTCACATACGTCTCTTGCCAAAGGATTCTACCCCTCACCACCTCATCTATGTTAAGCTACGTATATGGTGCTTGTCCAAGTTAGGTCATTCCCTACGAGTGATATGTGTGTATGAAATGTTCTACTTAGACAAATCATGATGACATGCGAACATATGCTTGTGTAACCAAAGAAGTAAGTCGTTATGACTGAAAAAGTATCAACTCTTGTTCCTACAAGGTCCTTTGAAATTAAATGGATTAAGGTCTTAAACAAACTCTTTTCTTCATACTTTATTCCATCCTACTTTAGGCATCAATATCACTCTGCAGAATGCTAGTACAAATGCAATATTTTTTATTTGAAAAGCATTTTCCGGTAAGCTTTTTATGTGATTTTTAGGGAACTTTTGCATTTTTTATGGATTTTATACTTTTTGATTTTTACGTATTTTAATAGAGTAAAAGAATTATATATATTTACAAGTATTTACAAGGATTTTATACACAGTTACGAAGGATTTTATAAAAAAGATATATACAAATTTTAAACAAGGATTTTATTTAAAAAAGGAATTTTTATTTGCAGATTACAAATTTTACAAAAGAGTTTTATAAACATATTTTATTAAAGAAATTTATATACAAGTTTTAAATACAACTTTTATCGAAGACTTTTTAAAAGAATTTTATGCAAATATTCTACTAGAAATTACAAGCTTTATTTACAAGGATTTTACAACAAGGTATACACATTTTTGCACAAACTTTATTTATATACAAGGTTAGAAAACAAATCTACAAACCCGTTTACAAAAGATTTTTTCAAACAATTTTACAAAACCTTTACAAATATATTTTAGAAAACAATTTACATGTATTTTACAAACCCATTTTTATGAAAATTTTATTCTAAAACATTTTACAAATTATTTACAAACTATAATTTTATATAATAGATAATTTTATAAATATTTTACAACTAACATAATATTATAAGAAATCAATAATTTGTATAAAAAATTACAAATATTTGTGCAAAAAGATTACAAAAAGATTACAAAAAAATTTATAAAGGAACTTTACAAAAGGAATTTACAAAATTTTTAGAAAACAATTTATTCCAATTTTATTAGTCATATTATTAAACGACCAAAAGTATGAGATATGGCTGAATTGTATATACAATATACATGACACCCCTTATACTTAGCTCAAACTATTTTCTCATAGAGACAAAGAAGAGACAAAGGAAGACATCTCATGATAAGTATAGAAAAGTGAAAAGAATCCTATCTGCAACGATTCAAAAAATAAAGAATAAAATGAATAGAAGTTGATGATCCCCCCATACTTAGGATCAAATAGTCCTAAGTATAGAAAACTGTACAAACAAGGACAACTAAGGAAAAGAATGTAATTTACAATATCAACAACTCGACCTATCCCCCCTATACTTAGGGTAAAAAATCCCTAAGTATTGAAAATAATATCAACATGTTGGAGGAGAAAAGAGGGGACAAAAGAAAATAAAACAAAAATAAAGAAGATGAAATAAATGGCATCACTCATATAGTTATGGTCAAAGATCCTAAAGTATAAGAAACAACCTGAGTAATGAAATAGTACGAAAAAGAACAACTCAAATCATTCACCTCTCGTATATAGGATAGAGTACATACTATGTATAACACAAATACACACAGAAAAGAGGTAAATGATAAAAACAAAAGTATAAAAGAATAAAATGAAAGGAAACACAAAGTGAAAAAATATACAATGCTCAAGAACGAAGAAGCTTGAACTTCTTTTGCAACCTTTGAGTTATAGAGTCAATGAGAAGCATATCAACATCAGGAACATCCTCTATGTGTCCATTGTGGTGAAAGTACTCAACAAATTTGGAATGATCAGGCACATACATAAAATGTTGACGTGGATCAAAGTTGGCCTCAAAAAAATCATATCCATAAACCATTGTCATCACGTCAATAAACACGTGAATTGGTCAATCTCCGTCAGACACTATATGCACATCATCTACAATATTCCAATCCTCAATAAGCAGACTACATAACATTGTGCTTTCCAAGTTTTCATCTTTAGAGAGGAATTCTTGGGTCTAAATATCATTCAAAGATAATTGATCTTGTTTGATTTCAACTATAAAATCACAGTCTTCAGTGTTGGATGAATCATAAACACTCTCGTCTAATGCATCTGTCACTTTCACCTTGGAGATCGTCTCAATAATAACTCTTTCAGTGTGAGACTGAAAAGTTATCGTATCTTCCACACAATTAATGATAGCTTTTGTTGTACACAGAAAGGGTCGTCTAAGAATAATTGGGGTGTGATGTAAATGTACTGTAGATTCCATGTCTAGAACAATAAAGTTCAAGAGAAAGATCATTACATATACTATTCATTTTAAAGTATGCCTTTAGATATCTAGATAGACATATTTGCAAATTGAAGAATCGTTCTTCTCTTCTTAAGAGGTTTAAATTTGAGATGCTCAAGTAATGAGAAATGAATTAGGGTAATCGATTAACCGTTATCCAACAGAGTATGATCAAACTGTACATTTGAAATCTGGCATCTAAAAAGCGAGCTCCCTTATCACTCTTTTTGTTTAGGATACGATGGTTTGTGGCATTTTGCGGTAGCCAAGGCTAAGATGTGGCGCTCTGTCCTGCTACTTCCTCTCTTCTTTGATGGACATTTTGGGGATGCAAGATTCTTTCATAGTTTTTTTGATGGCAGACATATACTCCATGGCTTTTAGGAGTGGCATCTCAAGTAAGATATCATGTAGTATCTCTACCACTCCAGGATCATATAGTGTTGTTTTTAATTTTTAAATTGTTACTTTTGTTCAAGGCGTCAAGAAAAGGTACAAAATCAGAATCTGAAACAACATTCTTTTTATTTATATCTAAATCAACATATGTATATGATCAATTAGAACCATCCTGTACAAAATCATCAATAACAGGTAAAGAAAAGGGAAACACATCTTGAGCTGCTCTATCTGCTACAGAAGAAGAAGACTCTTCGACGGGTATGTTCTTCTCCAAGGCTGACTTGGCTCTACATCTCCCATTATAGTGTTTTTGGGTTTTTGATGTGGATGCTACTCCGTTGACTACAACACCCAATCTAGGCTTACTAAATGAAGAATGAAGATGAAGCTCGATCAACGTCTTTATTCCCCAATTCCACCGGTGTTGGACACTAATGCAATCTCCTATCGATATTGAGAGTAATGGCATCAAATAAACAATAAAAATCACAAGTCATACCTAAATCGAGAGTGGATGGATCATGATGTGATACTCACTCAAGATTGAGAAGAAGAAAGACAGGATTGGTGAACTTGAAATCATCTATCCTCTAATTCATACTGGTCATGTGCCTCTAACTGCTCAACAACTAGGGATTGCTAAGACTGGTAGTGTGGAGGCTTATGGTACCCAGAATATGCAGACTATAGTGTATACTGATAATGAGGAGGAGGATGTGAATACTGTACATGTTGCTACTAATGGTAAGGTTGACAAGAATATACAGGATGCATCTATTGATATCCTTGTCTCCATGTCTGGAAGTGTGGCATAGATGAAAAATGAGGTTGTGGTTGCTGGGGTTTATATGGTCTTCCTCCATGAAAGTGGTGAACTAGATTTTCGTTGGCTTGTGAACCCAATTGTCCCTGCCCTAATGGACGAGTCTGGTTGTGCTCTGGACCTCTAAATGCCATTCAACTCCAGAATGTGAGGTGGAGGTGAAAATTGCTGAAAGATATGAAGGCTCATGGTAGTATGGTATAATGTATGCTGGAGTCTACTGCTGGACCTGATCTGGAGTATGCATGTAGTAAACATGCTGGACTACAAGAGGTGCTCCAGTGGTCTGTTGAATTGTAGAAGTTGAAGTAGATGTCCCTGGGGCAAAAGTCTCAATTGCGTCACTCGAACTCTAGGATGCATGAATGGTATTGACAAAAAGCTCCATGTGCTTTGTAATATTACCCGGCTTTTCCAACTGCTTTGTCCTCTACTCCATCACATGTAATTTATCAAGCTTTTGTGATTGTTTTTTGATTATATCTACTTTGGATATGTAATTCCCAGTGATGGCCAGATCAAAACAGTCCATACTATCCATATCATGAGATGCCATCATGTTTATGACTTTGTGTGATGTAGAAGAAGGCACGAGATGTTTCTAAAATACACAGGAAGAAGATACCGTTGTAGATATCTCTGCCATTACCTTAAATATCTGCCATAGAATGTACTCATTTTTGTTTAATTGTGAACCCCCATAAGGGGCATCTACCAATCTCTGATTTTCATAACTCAAACCCCTAAAATATTTTTGCACTAAGCTTGTGTTCAGATTGTCTTGCAGGGGGTACTTCTCTGTCAAATCCTTGAAGCATTCCCATGACTCGTGAATGGGCTCATGGGACATCTAGGAGAAGTTGGCTATAAAAAATCACATCTAATTCAATCGTCCTAGTGGATAGTATTAGCTCATAAAAGGTAGCATCGCTCTTCCCAAGATGTAACCACCCTTCCTAAATGATTGATCCAGTAAACTGCCTTATCCATAAGGATGAAGGAGAATGTCGTCATCTTTATTACCTATAACGGGATGTTTTGGTAGTGCATTGTGATACTTATGTGGTCGAACTGCTGGAGGTGTATATAAGCTTCTTCATTGATGTGTCCCTAGAATATTGGGAGTAAAGGATGTAATCAGGGCTCTAGCTCAAAATGCCCATGAACCTCATGAACATGAATCCATG
Source organism: Ottelia alismoides (assembly GCA_037367405.1). Taxonomy (NCBI): domain Eukaryota; kingdom Viridiplantae; phylum Streptophyta; class Magnoliopsida; order Alismatales; family Hydrocharitaceae; genus Ottelia; species Ottelia alismoides. The sequence continues at coordinate 210,321 of JAZKJV010003504.1, read as the reverse complement.
TCACAGTGCGTCCCACTCATGTGTTATAGGCATATCTAAGTGTGAGCTTGGCCACAACTCTTCTAGCTCAACAATTGGATTTGCTCTTTGCTACTCATTTCCCCCATCCCTATATCCTCTCTGTTGCACATCCTTCTCTCTCCTATCTATATTGTTCCTCAACTCTAAGATCATAATCAAGCCTGGATGTTGTCCCTGGATGGTCTGAATGGAATCCAACATCATACTATTAATCCCAGTCTGGTCTTCCATAGATCCCTTGATGTTATGTGGCATCAAGTACTCAAAAAATTGCTCAGTATCTGGAATTGTAGAAGGAACTCGATCAGTATGCATGAACGAAGGAGTCTCATGAATATGCATTTCATCATCTTTGTTCATTTATTTTAGCTAAAAATCCATTATAAACACATGTATAAATTGATAAATCTATATTCCTACTAACTAGCATGTATGTATAAATATTGTACATATAATATTATTTTAACATTAAATAAATAAATAAATAAGGAAAAATAAAGAAAAAATAGAAGACTGTATATATGTAATAGATATAGGATGACCCGAACCCTGAGTGAAGGTCAGGACTTGACTGATCGACCAGGAATAAAGTAGGGGGAGATAAGATCTTTAATCAGAAAATCCAAAAAATACTTTGTAAATACTTATGAATTTATTCTGTGTATATTTGTATAAAACTAATATTTTTTTTATTTGTATATAAATTGACATCAAATTAAATAATTTTCAAAACAAAGTTGTAAAAAAATACATTCTAAATATTAAAAATAATTGCAAAATTAAATCATGTATAGAATAAAAGTAACTACATCTGGAAAAAGCCATAAAGCAATAATGAAAGACTTATTCTGGCTCCACACGAATTCAAATTGAATCAAACTCACTTCCATCGGTTTTCTTTAAAATGGCAGTAGTTTCATAATTTTTAGAGTTACGGTTTGAAAGTTATTTTTCTAGGATGGTTTATGTAATTTTACCATTTATTTATTGTATATATTTATCCATATTTATTATTATACATATTTTATTTGTAAATAATTGTAAATATTTTAATAATTATTTAAAATAAATAAAAAATAAAAAATTGTAAAACATAAAAAATATGTATATAATGTACTATATGTAATATAGTATATGTATGTAGTTCATATCCTTATATAACCACAACAAAAAATTTAAATAATTGATGTTTATTTAATTAAATAAAGTGAATAACTTAATTAATTAATTATGTAAATAATTTTATTAACTCCTCCACTAACTTCCTTCCTTATCTTTATCTCCATTTAAAATTTCCTTATCTGTATCTCCATTCAAAATTTTGAAATTCAAATTCAATTCTTTTTCCTATTAATATGGATCCTCCTCTCTCATTTCAATTTGATTAATCTTTTGATGGGAGGAGCCTATTATCCAAGAGTTCTTGTTGCAGAGAGGTGTCTAGTCTCCGAGCCGTCCGGTGTTAGCGAGTCGGCCTTCGTCGAGGCCATCACGACATTTTTTGCTCCCACTATGAGATCTATTTTTTTCGTTTTTAATCTAGGTTAATCGTAGTTTTATTTTTGCATTTTTAATTTCATTGTCATTTTTTAGATTGTAGATATTAATCATAGATCATTGTTTGTATCATTTCTGATATGACACCGATCAATATCTATTTTTCTCAATCTATGGACGTAATAATTTCATTGTTTTATCATGCACGGTGACCGGAGACCTGGATCCATCTTCTATTTCACTGGATCCAAACCATTCACATTTCTTTTTTTCTTGAACAAGACTGATGAATCTCGTTTTCATCATGCTAAGATTGGTTATTTAGGCTTTGTTCCCCAGCATTCACATGCATTTAATCATTAACAAAGTATCATTAGCATCCATACATGTGTAAATAATATCTGCATTTCATCATGCATAATTGCATTAAAAAAAACCAAGTGTAAATTAGTCCAAAAAGCCGCTAACTTCTCACATTTGTAAATAATTCATCCTAACTCCAATTGACCCAAAACCACCTCCATTGTGTAGACATTACTAACTTCATTAAATTAAAAATACAAAAAAATACTAACCCAAATAAGTGTCAAATAATCCCAAAGTCAAATTTCACATCTGAAAGACTAAAATGAGCATATCTCCCACATACAATGTCCGATTTTGTTCTACTCACTTTTAAAGTACTCCATTTTCAAATACACTTAAAATAAGTCCAATTTCATAAAATTCAGAGCTCATATTTGAAAGTTGAGTTTTGGGCCTCTTTGGCGCAGTTTGACTTTTTGCTATTTTTGACCTGAGTTTTTATGTACATAATTACCCCTTTTAATTTTATTCTTTCTTCATTATTGTTCTTTGATGAAAGTTCTATTAAACAACATAAAAATCCAATTCCAAATCAAAACTGAAATCAAAGAAACTGACCGAGTCCAAGTGTCTGTTGTAAGTCTGTACAAAAGTTGTGTGTTTCTAACTTCTATTTTATTTTTCTATTTTCTTATTTATTAAAAATCCAAAAAATTAGATTATGTATAAATAATCTTATTGTATTTTATCATATTTTTTCTATAATTTTTATCCTCTCTAAAACCACCAAAAAATACAAAATCCCAAAAACCTGGTTTTCTATACACATGGAGAACCACCAAAAATTCCACTTCGCACAGGTGACCTCTTTTTCTCACAAACCCTTCACGAAAGTGGTAGATCTCGTCGAGACGAACAACTTTTGTGAAGGAAATTTTTGGATCCAAGGTCCGCTATTATTTCTTTTCCCCTCTTTTATTTTTAAATTTTTTTGGGTGCCACGTGGCAGCTCTTGGGCGTGCCACGTGGCACCCCACTTTCTTCACTCCACGCCACACCGGGGTTACGTGCCCAGCACGTGACCCCACCTTCTTCCCCATCCAACCGTTCCACCCCCCAGCTGTTTTCCTTCCTCCCCCTTCCATAACCGCCGGCCTCGGCCTCCTCCTTATAACGCTCTGCCACCTCCGGGCGTTACGAAGCCACCCTTGCCACCAACCGTCTCCACCCTCCTCCTATAAAAACCTCCTCTTCCGGCTGCACAACCCATTAGACATTCACAGGAAGGAGACGAGCTTCGCCGACCTTCAGGTGACAACAGCAAGTTAGCAGAGCTTGAGAAGATCCCCACCTTCAAGCGTGATCCGAGGAGCCTTACTCCTCGTTGCAGCTTCTCGTTCGAACTGCAGAGCTCGTGCCTCTGCCAAGCACTTGAGCGATGACCGAGGAAGGTTCATCCTCCTCTTCCCAGGATCCTCCTCTGTCCTTCCATCTCATTTATTTTCTCTCCGATCACCTGTCATCGAAAACTCCATCTCGACTCTTGCAAAGAGTCGAGCCCCATCGTCCTCCACCGACTCCCACCATGGTTAGCACCTCGTCGCCTGCCACACCGCTGATCGACCACATACCCTCTACCCTCCTTTGTAGAAGCTGACCCCTTTATTGGTACCGCTCGCCCCGAGCCTCCGAACAGCACCAGGCTGCCCACCACCGCACCTCGCGCGCTACCCAGCCATGCGCCCACCGCGCTCGTTGGTCGCCCGCTGCGCCTTGGCCTTCGCCATCGCCACCGCCTTACGCGGATTCTGGCAGCGTCCAGCCCGTCGCCGATGTCACGTTGCCCCTAGCGCAGCAGCAACCACTCACGCTCCTTAGCCCTCCGGTCGTGTGTCGATCGGCCAAGCACTTCCTCTGCGAGCCTCCGCCACTCGTCGACAACTGTCTTTCGGCACCTCCGCCCCGGTTGAAGCCTCGTTCTCCAGCCATCGCCACCTAGGCTTGGGGCGCACGAGCCTCCGATTCTCTTCCCAAGCCACCACTTCGGCGCCCGAGCGTAAGCTTCGGCACCCACGCCTCAGTCCCAGGCCGAACCATAGGTGTGGTTCCCCGAACCGCTGCTTCGGACCATCGATCCTCCTGGTCCGCCCTCGAGCCTCCAGGCCACGTGCAAACCACGTGCGCTTTGGGAAAAGTTGCACGGATGCCCTTTCTTATTTCAGAAATTGCAAAAAACACCCCCGCCTGGGGTAAATTTCAGAAAAGGCCCTCCAACTTTTATAAATTATAGATAAGTCCCTCCAAGGACCTCTTTGCAAGAAAAAACTTTATTTTATTTAAATTTTAATCCCCGGAATTTTATTTTATTATATCTTTTTCATTCGAACTCCGTTTTAGCATATAATATGTCATTTTAAAGCTGTTTTCATGCTCTACCGTTTAGCATAGTTTATGGATGGATCTGAGGTTGTTTATTGATAATATTTATTTGAGGATCTCTTTCGGCTTATGGAAGCTTATTTTGACATATCTGAGCCACATTTTCCTTGGGAAAATTGACGATTTATTTTGTAGGGATTTGTTGGAGTTGAACTAATATTTGAGGACTTAATTTTTGTAGAGGTTAATTCATAGAGATTGATTAGATGTATTGACTTGTTGATATTGACTGCAAACGTTTCTTGAGATTAAAATTAGGAAGATTTCGAAGATAAAAATCATCGCAAGATTATATATATTTCTGTTTGGATTCTTACATGCCTCTGGATTAAATTGATTACATTTTCATTTGAGTACTCTTATTTGATCTGTGATTTCCTTTCAAGGATATTGATTAATTTTATTTGGACTAAAAATCACTAAAAATCGTAGATCTTGTGCTGAACTGTTGTCCCTGTATATGTTTCTTCGCATTTGCATCACTTTGCATCACATTGCATTATACATTTCCTTAACACAGAAATTAATCAAGCATTGATTAATTATTTAATTTTATTCAAAAACCACGCAACTAAAAATCACCGTCCCTGAGTTCGACCTTGTATACTTGCCAAGTAAAAATATTCCACAACATTCAAAGATTGTGGTATTTTTGCTAAACCGAATTTGCCTCCTATACTACGACAATTTTAGATTATTAAAGTGGTAAATTTGACGTTCATCAAATGGCGCCGTTGCCGGGGAGCGGCGAATTTTTAAATCATTTTTTGTAATTATTTTTTGTGTCATTTTTTCTGCATTTTGTTCCGCATTTCTCTCTTACTCCATATATTAACTGCAATTTCTCTCTTTGTAGAATTCTGGGAGCGGAATTTTGAGATTAAATCAAGGATCTGCAAGGAAGATTGAATTTCAATTTTGTGAGAGAGAGCTTAGCTTAGGTTTAATTTTCTGTAGTATTCTCAGGGTCCCTCTCTTTGAACCCCTGTAATAATACAGACTGAACTTTTCAATGGTGTGTCAGGTCTGTTTCAACCCTTTTTGTGTGGTTGGGACCCGACTTGAGTGGCGTAGGACTTAGGCACATATACGATTGTTTCTTTATCATTGGTTGTACTCGTAATTCTTAGGCCACACTCTCACTATTATACGCATTATAGATCGTTCAACATTAGCTAAATTCTGAAATCAATTCTTCCCACTAATAGAACTATCTGCTTAGGGTGTTTTTCATCGGTGTATATCATTAAGTGTAATTTAAATTCCTTGTCTTGCATCCTGCATGAAGAACGTGAGGATTCACTGTAAGTCCTTCTCTTAAGCATGCATCATTGATTTATGTTTGCATTGGCTTTTTCGATTCCCCTGTCTCAAGGTTTTACAACTTAGGATTTAAAAGGAATTGGGACTGATCGTTAGACGTGAATTTTTATGCTTACATAAACTACAATGATAACCGTAACTTAAAATTGGGACTGCTAATCAAGGCGACTGTAAATAAAACTGACACAAAATTAATCTGTGTTTGGTGGAGAGGAACCCAATCATTGTTTGTAAGGACTAGAAAGCACACTTTGGATAGAGTCAAAACTGAGAAATTTCACAGAGACTACTGTTTTTAAAAACAATTAGCTACTTTTCAGTGAGGGTCTCGGGCAGCAGTTTTACAGTCCGATTTCCCTTAGCAGAGTGGGTGGTTTAAAGGACATCGCGGAAGGCTCCATCTTCAAGTAACACGGGTAGCCGTTTAAACGGTCCGTACTTACACCAATACTGGCTGAGAGTAGGTGCAACTAATTGTACGAACTCGAGACAGTCATTTAGAAATATTTCAGTACCTAACAAGCTCCACTTAATTTACAAGATTGTCTTGTAATTAAATTAAAATTAAAAAGATAAGTAGCCGAACCCTGACGTGCCTTCATATGTGTTGAGTGGTGAACTTGAGAATTGGATTGTGTTTGCTTTGTGTCTGCTTCCTCGTGAAGATTCTCTCATTCCTTCTTATCTTAGAATCTTCATCTTTTCACTCCTTTGCTAAGGAATCTCTTATCCTTAGCAAAAACATCATTTAATTCCAACACTTATCTCTGAACTCTTCATTTCAGAAGGTGAATCATAATGCCTCCAAAGAAGAACCCTGGGGACGATGAGAACGACAATGACCCTATCCGGGCACTCTTGGCTAGGATAACCGCCGTCGAACAACACAATGAACTACTTAGGATGCAGTTGGCAGTACTTCAACAAGGCGAGGCTGCTATGGAAGACATGTATCTCCTAGAGATTGATGAAGATTATAATTGGTTAAGACTTGCCCCCCTTGAGAATGTTTTCAAACACAAACTGTATTTCCTTGCACTGTTGCCTAAGTTCGGAGGAAATAATCATGAAGAACCATACATCTTCCTCAGTGACTTTGAGTTAGTCTGTGCTAACCTCTCCTCTGCCACCCTAGGTTTAGCCAGGACTACATAACGTTGAGAGTTGTTTCCTTTGCCTTGACCGATAAGGCAGTTTACTAGCTGAAAAATCTCGGGGAAATAGTCACTACATGGGCCACATTCAAGACTCTGTTCTTAAAGAAATTTTACCCAGTAAGTAGAATCAATCAGATGAGGATCAAGCTCACAAGTGTTACCCAACACCCGAGCGAACCATTTCATGAAACCTGGGAAAGATTCACAAACTTAGTACAAAAATGCCCAGGACACGGGATATGTAAAATGATGTTGGTCCAAAGTCTTGTCAGCGGGCTGAACCCTGAGACTCAAGGGTTGGTTATTGCATCTTGCGGAGGAAGCTACATGGGACGCCACGAGGACATCGTCTACAAGGTGTTCGAGAGACTTATTGAATCTAGCTGTGCATAAACCACTAGATGGGCTTACATAGCAGGCTCCAAAAAGATGGTGAATAATCTGACAACCGATCACAGTGCTGATATGGGAATACTAGGTGATAAGCTAACTATGGTTGAGCATATTTATAATAAGGTGGACAAACTCCATAAATCATCTGATATGGATAAATTGGCTAAATTGCCTAAGCAAATGGAGGAAGTGGCTAGCAGGGTATCAAAGATACCATCCTTGACTGCACCCCGAGTACCCATACACCAAATTCACTACATTCAAGGTCAAGGGGTAGGGCAACATAGCCATTAGGGTGGAGACCAAGTCTTGTCCCATCAAACTGATGAAACCTCCGCTCAGACTGATTTTGATAAACCTTTACAAGTCATGGAGATAAACGGAGTCTGGTATAATTTGGAACCGATCAACTGCTCAGACCAAAACTCTACTCCGAACCCTCATCCACCGCAAGCCTGACCCACCTACCAACCTCAACCGCAGCAGCGGGAGCAATATCGCACGGGTTATCAGAACACGCAACCTCAGCCACAGCAGAACCAACGACATGGCCAACAGGGCCAATATCAGCGACCTCAGGCCAGGAAGGGCCAAGGGTCCTCCTCTTCTTCTATCTCCCTAGAACTCCAACGAGTGCTGGATGAGCTTCTTGACATGAAAGTCGACATAAATTGACTTTCTTGATGGAGAGATGAGGTGACCGCACCCTAGACCGTGATTCCGGCTCAAGTCCAGGCTAACCCAAATAGCCTTGGACATAATCAGGTATTAATCTCTGACTATTCTGTATCTAATCTTGAGATCTCATCAAATAATAATGCTTATCACATTTCTCTTAGGAGTGGAAGGACTTTAACCATGCCTGATCGAGCAAAGGAACATAGAGACATAGCCCCAGTTTCCACCAATTCACAAAACCCTAGGAAATTGATGAAAGAAGATAGGAGGAGGAAAAGGAAGTCCTACACACACCACCCGGAGAAAATGAATCGTAAGAGTCTGAGTCTGATGAAGAAACACCACAAAGTCATCCACATCACCTTGCCACCAATTTCACTGCTCTTAGTCAAAGTTCTGTACATAATTTCTCTTTCAATAAAAGTGATGTTCTTGATCACAACAAGTCCATTCCTTTCCCCCGTGCTCTTGTGGTAGGAAAAAAGAAAATATAAAAAACCAAAAAAATGATGACGAGATGGCCCGCATCTGTAAGAAAATATTAAGGTCAATCTGTCCCTAGACGAGATGATAGAAAGAGACTCGGCTTTTCGAAAATACCTTAAAGTGAGATGCACACCAACAAGGGACAACAAACAGACTCCTAACCGAATAAAGAAATTCATACTCTCAGTTGCCACATCTCGTCTTATAAAAAATGAGTTGCCAAGGAAGAAAAGAGACATGGGTGCTCACATTGTCACTATCCCCATCAAAGAAATCAAGTTTGCAAGAACATTATTAGACTATGGATCATCTATCAATTTCATGCCCACAACCCTATTTGAGCATCTAAATCTAGGTCCTCTTAAGCAATCTGCAGTTGTACTTCAATTTGCAGATACATCAACAAAGAGACCTAGGGGTGAGATTCGAAATGTTGTCATCAACATAGAGGGACAAAACTACCTAGTACATTTCACAATACTTGACATGGATGTCCCTAGAAATTGGAAAGACTCCAAATGATACTAGGGCGACCTTTTCTGAGGACCGCAGGAGCTATATTTGATTACACATCTGGGAGAATCCAACTTGGAAAAGTAGAACTAAAAATGACGCAAACTAGGTTTTAAAGACCTGACACTGAGTCGAGCACTGAATCTGAAAAATCAGAAACTAAATCTGAATATACAGTAGCAACAATTGGGCCCTGGAATCAAAATCCGACCGCTATGATAGGATCAACCTCATCTGAGGAGGAAATAGTTGACGACTTAGTATGCCAGCTCATTCATGCATCTACCTATACTCTTGAAGACTCAGTGGCCCCTCTGGACCTGTCAGTCCATTCTCCTTATGGACATTCACTGAGTAAGGTACACAGATTGGACGCGACACTTGCCACACTGCATTCCATCATTAGCGATCCTATTCTTAAAACAACCACGATGGTGGCCGATATGGATACACTGCAAGCATCCACATCACAACAAGAAGCATCACTAAGGGGACCATATTCGAGCAACATCATTGACCTTCCCGAACTCAAACCATTGCCCCCTACACATAAGTATGCCTTCCTTGCAGGAGAAAAGGGACGATTTCCGATCATTATCAGTTCACATCTAACCCAAGAGCAGGAGATCCACCTGCTTAATATTTTAGAGAAAAACCACAAGGTTATAGGCTGGAGATTGTTTGATCTCCCAAGGATAAACCCAGCCCTGTGCTCACACCATATTTACCTGGAGGATAATGCTAAACCCTCCCGTGAGTGCTAATGCAGACTGAATCCAAACTTACGGGAAGTGGTTAAAACTGAGATCGAAAATTGGTGTAAGGCCGGGTTCATATATCCCATCTCCGACTCCAAATGCGTGTCACCTTTGCATGTAGTCCCGAAAAAGTCGGGACTTCAGATTATCACCAATGAGGAGGGAAAAGAGATCACAACACGGCTACCCACATCATGGCATGTTTGTGTGGATTACAGGCGCCTGAATGCCACAACGAAGAAGGATCACTTTCCGCTGCCTTTTTTTGATCAAATCCGGGAAAGATTGGCAGGGAGAGAATACTTTTATTTCTTAGATGGGTACACGGGCTACAATCAGGTGGCCATCGCCCCCGAGGACCGGGAAAAGACTACTTTTACATGTCCCTTCAGCACATACGCATTCAAGCGATGCCTTTTGGGCTTTGCAATGCCCCCGGCACCTTACAGTGATGCATGATTGCGATTTTTACTGACATGGTTGGGGATTTCCTGGAGGTCTTCATGGATGACTTCTCGGTCCATGGTGAATCATTCGATGATTGTCAAGTGCACCTGGATCGAGTCCTCCAAAAGTGTAGAGAAGTGAATCTGGTGCTCTCTTGGGAGAAAAGCCATTTCATGGTAAAAGAGGGCATTGTATTGGAGCATGTCATCTCCAAGAAGGGAATGGAGGTTGATCCTGCCAAAGTTGATGTGATCAAGAAACTCGAGCCACCCACAAATGTGAAACAAGTACAGTCTTTTATAGGGCATGTCAGATTTTACAGGAGATTTATCAAAGACTTTTCAAAAACTTCTCGACCGTTAACTGACCTTCTAGGGAAAGACACCAAATTCCTGGTAGATCATAAGTGTCTAGAAGCCTTCGAATTACTCAAGAGAAGGATCATTGAGACTGCCGTCCTACAAGCTCTCGATTGGTCTCTTCCCTTCGAGATCATGACAGACACATCCGATTTCGCTATGGGGGCTGTGTTAGGATAATGAAAAAATGGAATCCCGTATGCTATTCACTACGCAAGCAAATCTTTATACCCTGCTCAGAAAAATTACACAGTGACCGAAAAAGAAATGATTGTTGTAGTTTTTGCCTTGGAAAAATTTCGATCTATACTTCTAGGATCTAAGGTGACAGTTTACACAGACCACTCTGCCATTCGATATTTAATGGCCAAAAAGGATGCAAAAGCACGACTTCTGAGATGGATTCTACTGCTTCAAGAATTTTATTTGGATATTAAAGACAAACCTGGTGTAAAAAATGTCGTGGCTGATCATTTATCACGGATCGAACATAACAAAATTCCGGAATCTGAATACATCCGTGAAACCTTCCCAAACGAGTCAATTTATGCTATTGACTCACTCCCTTGGTATGTAGACACGGTGAATTATCTTGTCACCAATGATGTTCCTCAAGGTTGGCCCAGAAACAAAATCGATCGACTCATATCTGAAGCGAGACACTATCATTGGGAAGATCCGTTCCTTTTCTTTGAAGGACTGGATTGCATATGGAGAAGATGTAAATCTCAAGAGGAATACCAAAGTATCCTCAATCTATGCCACACCTTGGAGTCGGGAGGACATCACTCTGGGGAAAGGACAACTGAGAAAATATTGCAATGTGGATTTTACTGGCCGACCTTGTTTAAAGATGCTTACAATTTCGTTAGGTCATGCCCCGTTTGTCAGAGAATGGGAGGAACCATTGGTTTCAAAGATGCCATGCCTATGCAACCTGTGATCATCTGTGATGTATTCGATGCATGGGGCATTGACTTTATGGGCCCATTCCCTAATAGTCAAGGATTTGAATATATTCTTCTCGCGGTTAATTATTTATCCAGATGGGTGGAGGCTATCCCTACTCGAGCAGCAGATAGCAAAATTGTTTGCAAGTTTTTAAAAGATCATATTATTTCGAGGTTTAGAATCCTAAAAGTTTTAATATCGGATGGGGGAAGCCACTTTGTCAACAGGGAGGTGAAGAAGTTGACTAAGGAATACGGCACCGAGCACCATGTCGCTACTCCTTACCATCCACAATCCAATGGCATGGCCGAGTTGTCAAACAGGGAGGTTAAAGGAATTTTACAGAAGCTCGTCCGCCCTGATAGGAAGAACTGGTCCCAACTACTGGACCATGTTCTATGGTCCTACCGGATGGCTTATAAGACCCCATTGTGCACCTCCCCGTTTAGAATGGTATATGGAAAACCATGCCATTTGCCCGCAAAATTCATACATAAATCAGAATGGGCAATCAAAAAGATTAATTGGAATTGTCACCAAGGAAAGAAGAACCGAGAGATGAATTTGAATGAACGACCTGAAATCCAAAATCATGCTTATGAAAACAACACCATTTACAAGGACAAGGTAAAGAGATGGCATGACAAGAACATTCGAACTAAGATCTTTGCCCCAGGGCAGAAAGTTTGGCTATTTAATGCAAAATTGAAAATTTTCCAAGGGAAACTGAAATCAAAATGGACGGGACCCTTCATTGTAAGAGAGGTACACAATAATGGTAGTATGGAGATCTTTGGGACCACAGATACCACGCAAACATTTATAGTCAACGGTCAGCTACTCAAGCATTTCGTCGAATCCAACGAGAAATTAGTACAAGTTGAATAGATCTCCTTCTCTCAGGGTATAGATTTGGATGAAAAATTTGATCTGCCCAAATAAACCACCTCTCTGGACCCTACACTCTTCTGTATATCCATCTACCCACTCTCGGTCCCCCGATACTTAGGGGACCAATTTCATTGTATATTTCACTTCTGTGCTTTCTATTTTGTCCCATCTATACATAGTACGAGCTATGTCAACATTTCACGTTGTGCCATGAGGACATAGCACAAGCTAACTATAGGGGTTGTGTGTTGTATATAATCTATCTACTTTATCCATAGCTCGTACTCTAATTGTTTTTATCTAACATCGGGGATGGGTAAAAGTAGTGTATATTATGTGAATAATACCTATTTTCAAAAAAAAGATAAATTAAACAAAAAACTTTTTTGCATATACAAAATCAATCATGGTCTTGCATTTCATCAAGCATTTCATGCATTCCTTGGTTGATATATTCCTGACACATTCACTATCACTAAGGGCTTGAGGATTTTTGAGGACACTCAATTTCTGAGATCTTGAGATTCTGAGTTAGCCTGCCTTAGTCATTAGGATTTTTAAACTTAATAATCCACACATCCCTAGTTTGAAAGATTTGAGCGCTATATTGCGCTCTTCATCTCTACCTTCAAAGAATATGATTAGCACAAATCACTTACACAACTGCATGATTGATGAGATGAGTTGAGATATCACTTGTAGAACTAAGACTAGAGATTTGAGTTTAGATCTGATCTAATGATGCTCGAGTATGGGAGAAAGTTAATGAAGGCTTCAGGAAACCTGTGTATCAGCAAAATCCTAGCCAGTATGTGAACAAGTTCATATGCTATCTCTTTGATACTTACCTAACGTGCCAGGGTGTGTTGAAACTTAATGAAAATTGTTGATCAGTGTGTGCCAACTTTTGGTAAAAGCATTGGAGCTAGCCAACAACAGAAAAGCAATAAAATGTCAAAGAAAACCTCTATTATCCAAGTCAAGTTATAAATGAGCTTCCACCAATGGCGAGCGCTCCCAAGCATTTTCAAAGTGTCCACTTGGACCAAGCGCTAATTTGGACCAAGGAGTCGGGTTGACACCAAAAAAGGGCTCGACATCGTATATGCTACAAGTCTGGGCGTCGAAGGTATCTTAGATACTCAAAAGAGACACACCCTGGTGTACTCCCAGAAAAACAAGTGCAGACGTCTCCAAATTCTCTTGACGGACACATTGATCAACAAAAAAATATATCTGTGTTGAGTAATAAGGCACTCAAGAGGCACCTTATTCCAATGTAAGGGAGAGAAAATCAGACACAATCCTATGCCCTCCATCATCTGGCCATCCATCTACACTTTCAAGTCTGACAAACTAATGAGAAGGTTGACTGAAGCAAGAATAGACTTATTCCCTAGTTTTGAGGATTAGGTCTAGAGGAGAGTCTCTTGGATTAAGACTTTGAGAGATGTCTCGACTTGACTCTCATTAATGCAGTACACTAAGAATCATATCCTTATACTATATGTACAAACAGAGAGTATGAAAATTAGAGAAGTTGAGTTCCTTTTGATTAAAGCTTGATTAAAACTGAAATTTTAGGATCACTCAAATTAAGGGTCTTTTATGAATTAAGCCTTGAAAATACACATGCACAGTCAGGGATGTAATCAACTAAGTCATTCATTCATGCTCGGGGACAAGCATGGTCTAAGTATAGGGGTATGATGAATCCCTTATTCATCATGCTTAGATTGGTCATTTAGACTCTGTTCCCCAACATTTACATGCATTTAATCATTAACAAAGCATCATTAGCATACATACATGCGTAAATAATATCTGCATTTCATCATGCATAATTGCATTAAAAAAACAAGTGTAAATTAGTCCAAAAAGCCACGAACTTCTCACATTTGTAAATAATTCATTCTAACTCTGATTGACCCAAAACCACCTCCATTGTGTAGACATTACTAACTTCATTAAATAAAAAATACAAAAAAATTACTAACCCCAATAAGTGTCAAATAATCCTAAAGTCAAATTTCACAACTGACAGACTAAAATGAGCATATCTCCCACATACAATGTCTGATTTTGGTCTACTCACTTTTAAAATACTCCATTTTCAAGTACCCTCAAAACAAGAGCAATTTCATAAAATTCGGAGCTTATATGTAAAAGTTGGGTTTTGGGCCTCTTTGGTGCAGTTTGACTTTTTACTATTTTTGACCAGAGTTTTAGGTACATAATTACCCCTTTTAATTTTATTCTTTCTTCATTATTGTTCTTTGATAAAAGCTTTATTAAGTGACACAAAAATTCAATTCCAAATTGAAAATGAAATCAAAGAAACTGATCGAGTCCAAGTGTCCATTGTAAGTCCGTACAAAAGTTGTGTGTTTCTGACTTCTATTTTATTTTCCTATTTTGTTATTTACTAAAAATCCAAAAAATTAGATTAGTGTACAAATAATCTTATTGTATTTTATCATATTTTTTCTATTATTTTATCCTATCTTAAACCACCAAAAATACAAAATCCTAAAAACCTGGTTTTCTATACACATTGAGAACCACCAAAAATTCCACTTCGCACAGGTGACCTCTTTTGCTCCCGGACCCTTCATGAAAGTTGTAGATCTCGTCGAGCCGAACAACTTTTGTGAAGGAAATTTTTCGATCCAAGGATCCCTCTTATTTCTTTTCCCCTCTTCAATTTTGAAATTTTTTTAGGTGCCACGTGGCAGCTCAAGGGCATGCCACGTGGCACCCCACTTTCTTCACTCCACGCCACATCTGGGTCACATGCCCAGCACGTGACCCCACCTTCTTCCCCATCCAGTCATTCCACCACCCCCCTGGCGTTTCCCTTCCTCCCCCTTCCATAACCGCCGGCCTCGGCCTCCTCCTTGTAACGCCCCCGCCACCTCCGGCCGTTACGAAGCCACCCTCGCCACCAACCGTCGCTACCCTCATCCTATAAAAACCTCCTCTTCGGGCCGCACAACCCATCCACCATTCCCAGGAAGGAGACGAGCTTCGTCGACCTTCAGGTGATAGCAGCAAGTCAGCGGAGCTTGAGAAGATCCCCACCTTCAGGCGTGATCCGAGGAGCCTTACTCCTCGTTGCAGCTTCTCGTTCGAGCTTCAGAGCTTATGCCCCTACCAAGCACTTGAGCGACGACCGAGGAAGGTTCATCCTCCTCTTCCCATGATCCTCCTCCGCCATTCCCATCTCATTCCTTTTCTCTCCGATCACCACCGCGTCATCGAAAACTCCATCTTGACTCTTGCAAAGATTCGAGCCCCATCGTCTTCCGCCGACTCCCACCTTGGTCACCACTCGTCGCCTCCCACACCGCCGCTCGACAACATACCCTCTACCCTCCATTGTAGAAGCTAACCCTTTTGCAGGTACTGCTCGCCCTGAGCCTCCGCACAACACCAGGCCGCCCACCGCCGTGCCTCGCACGCTGCCCGGTCGTGCGCCCACCGCGCTCGTTGACTGCCCGCTGCGCCTTGGCCTTCGCCATCACCACCGCCTTGCGCAGCTTCCTCCAGTGTCCAGCCCTTCTTTGATGCCACGTCGCCCCTAACGTAGCAGCAACCGCTCACTCTCCTTAGCCCTCCGGTCGTGTGTCGACCGGCGAAGTACTTCGCCTGCGAGCCTCCGCCACTCGTCGACGATCGCCGCTCGGTGCCTCCGCCCCGGTCGAAGCCTCGTTCTCTAGCCATCGCCACCTAGGATCGGGGAGCACGAGCCTCAGGTTCTCCACCCAAGCCACCGCTTCGGCGCCCGAGCGTACGCTTCGGTGCCCGAGCCTCAGCCCCAAGCCGAACCATAGGCTCGGGTCCCCAAACCGCAGCTTCGGACCGCCGATCCTCCTGGTCCGCCCCCGAGCCTCCGGGCCACGTGCAATGCACGTGCGCTTTGGGAAAATTTGCACAGACACCCCTGCTTATTTCAGAAATTGCAAAAACACCCCCGCTTAGGGTAAATTTCAGAAAAGGCCCTCCAACTTTTATAAATTACAAATAAGTCTCTCTAGGGACCTCTTTACAAGAAAACTTTATTTTATTTACATTTTAGTCCCCTATAATTTCATTTTATCATATCTTTTTCATCTGAACTCTGCTTTTAGCATATAATATGTCATTTTGAAGCTCTTTTCATGCTCTACCATTTAGCATAGTTTATGGATGGATCTAAGGTTGTTTATTGATAATAATTATTTGAGGATCTCTGTCGGCTTATGCAAGCTTATTTTGACATATCTGAGCCACATTTTCCTTGGGAAAATTGACAATTTATTTTGCAGGTATTTGTTGGAGTTGAACTGATATTTGAGGACTTAATTTTTGCAAGGGTAAATTCATGGAGATTGATTAGATGTATTGACTTATTGATATTGACTACAAACATTGCTTGAGAGTAAAATTAGAAAGATTTTGAAGATAAAAATCATCGCAAGATTATATATTTCTATCTGGATTCTTACTTGCCTCTGGATAAATTTATTACATTTTCTTTTGAGAACTCTTATTTGATCTGTGATTTCCTTTCGAGGATATTGATTAATTTTATTTGGACTAAAAATCACAAAAAATCGCAGATCCTGTGCTGAACTGTTGTCCCTGTATATGTTTCTTTGCATCACTTTGCATCACATTGCATTGTACATTTCATTAACACAAAAATTATTCAGGCATTGATTAATTATTTAATTTGATTCAAAAACCACGCAACTAAATATCACCGTTCCCTGAGTTTGACCTTGGTATACTTGACAAGTAAAAATATTCCACAACATTCAAAGATTGTGGTATTTTTGCTGAATCGAATTTGCCTCCTATACTACGACAATTTTAGATTATTAAAGAGGCAAATTTGACGTTCATCAAAGACGTCATGCTCGAGTCGGATATATATATTTATTTTGTTGCTAGAATAAAAAATAATTTAAAAATATAGTTGTCATCTTTTCAAAAAATATTTAAAAAAATACAAAAAAAAATATTTTTTTTCCTGCTTCAAAAAAAATATTTATGTGGCTACTGTTTCTTTTAAAAAGTAAAAAAATAAAAAAAGCAATCCAACGCAGTAGGCACCGCCCTCCAGCCCACAAGAGGTACTCGCCACTCTTCTGCCACGACCACACGCCTCACCGCCAGCTACCCTCGACGAGTCCAGCACCAGGACCTCTAGCCGCCTGGATTGCATGTGCACATTCGTCAATCACCATGTTAGGATGTGTATCTCCCACCTTCCTCCTTGCCACCTAGCCACTGAAGGACCGTCAGCGGTGCATGTCCACCTTCCACCATCGTCAAGAGCACCTCCCTCCCTCCCTGGACCCTGCATCGACACCTCCGGTGAAGACACACAACCACCTTAGCCTTCATCCCATGCATAGGAGGATCACTGATGTCATCGTAGGGGGTGTGTGTCATCCCCTTGTGCAGCTTTACTGCCCCCAATGTCGTCGGGAGCGTGCGAACACCGTTGACAACATCCCCATCATGACAAGCTCCACTGCTACATGCTGCATCGTCGTCAACCTTTATAGAAGGCCCTCGGCTATTTTCAAAATTTGCAATAAGATCCCATTCAGAACACATTACATGCATGACACGTTTTATTGGGTAAACTAATATTTTCCCCTACAATTTTCTTTTTTGTTATTTATTCATACTCAAACTTTGAATAATTACGATTCAGTCCTTCATTTCCAGACCTTAAAATTGAATGCTTAGAGTATTATAATAAATGTTTTCATGTTCAATAAATTTTGTGACTTGTTATACTCCTAGGGTGTGCCTCTACTTAGTTTAATTTTTGCATTACATTTTATCATTATTTAATATTAATAAAAAACATTGCATTTTTTTCCTATTTGAAATTTGAAAAATGATAAAAATTCAAATTTTGCAAAAAAATCCAAAATTAGATTAGTTTTCTTTCTGTGCACTTTATTTTCTATCCATTTTTCACGCATTAATTACATACAAAACCCAAATAATACGGAATACTAAAAATATGAAAAATTCATATAAAATTATAGAAAATACGAAAAAATGTTATTTCACTTTCTGTTTGTTGATACCTGTAGTTTTTAGGAAAAATAGTTTTCAGTTTTTTTACATTTATTTGGTATTTTTAATTGAAAAATAATCATTCTTTCTCACTGGTTGCATTTTCCACTATTTTTATTCATTTGCAAAATCCTAAAAAATCTAAGAATCTACAAAAATATTACTAAAATATTAATATATTTCATAAAAACACAAAAATATTTTAGTTAGACATTTTTGAGCATTTTTGTCATATTTAAAAAATCTAAAAAGAGAGGGTTTCGTTTCTTTCGTGTATAAATCATTTGCTTTGAAAAATAATCATTTTTTAACATTAAAAAATTGTAAAATTAAAATCATTAAAAAATTTAAAATCAGAAAATAAAAATTGAAAAATTGAAAAATACAAATAGAAAAAACATACAAAAATCAAGCATAGTTTTCATTTGAGATTTCCTTCTTTCATTAATTGATTTTTTCAATTATTTGAATAACCTTCGAGATTTGTAGCCTCCCTAAGTTCGTTCTTGTTAGCTATATAGGTAAATAATATAGTAATTTCTCTTACTACGCATTTTTGTAATTATTTTAGCTTGAGAATTATAAATATAATTTTTTTGTTACGAGATTTTTTTGGTTGCAATGACACATTCACATTATTTTCATCTAAATAAATCTAAAATCCAAGAAAAACGTGTTAACAGAGTCCCAAATAAGTGTTTGAGAAGAGGGTTAATCTCAAACAATGGATTTATTGATGACAAATCATGTGTAAAAGAGAAAGAAGAAAGTTAGGGAAGAGAGCCATCCTGAGTAAAAGAAGACGAAGACAAAAAATTAGAGAAGAAAGAGATAAGTTCGTAAAATCTGAACAAAAATCACTCCAATCCAACATCTTTGAAAAAACAAGAAAGATTCAATAACATGAAAGCGAATCAAGAAGAGAAACTGAAAAAGGCGTGGAGTGCATAGAAGGAACTTTATTCTATGCAAACAAACACAAACCAAACTCTCAATTCACCAACTGAACACAAGTGGAGACTACAAGAGTTCTGTATTTTATCTTTTCAATTTTAAGTTTAGTGAATCAAACAGTTACTTAACCCACAACCACACAAGGTGATGTTACCCTATAGCCCAACATACATCCTCAAACCTCCCCTAACAGTGGAACCATCTGCTAAGGCTACCATGCTATATTAGCCCCAAAGGACGATAAAAGATGGAGTACACCAAAATGATTTTATGAAGTCGGAGGAAAGTGCTTGCAGCTGTGTTTGTGGATCGAAGAGTCATACACAGATTCTTAAGGTACAGGTCTAGGGATTTGGGCTCTATCCTTAAGGTACATCCTCATCGACTTTATTTGGAGGTAAGTACTTGTGAGCAATGAAGGGTTACTCTTCCCAATATGACATGGGTCATTACGTTTCTTTTACGATCAAATAAATTTAGTAGTCCCAATTTTATTTATGTTGTAACTTTTTTTGAGTAATTTTCAAATAAAATCGCCTGACAAATTTTCCAATTTCCTTTTTCTTCTAAGTCTAGAAAAAAGGGGAAGGAAGTCAGAAAAGCCGACGTGCGATGGAATCAATTATGCTTGCAAAGTAAGAGATGTGTATCTGTCACCAGCAATCTACATGCTAAATGATCGGCTCATAGAAATAAAATCTAGCCTATATAATAATGCACATGAGAACCATCCTAGTAGAAATTCCTATTATCAAGGAGAACCAAGTTTATTTGCCTAAGTCTAAGTACAAATCAAACTCTATATACTTGAAGATATTAGTATGCATGGACCTATTATTTACTCGACTCAACCAAGATACTAAAAAAACTACTACTAAGGGATAAAGCATAAAAAATAAAGAAAAATAAATGTAGAAAGATCAAACACATGTGAAACAAAATAAAAAGAAAGTCATGAAAACGAAATTTGATGGAATCCACCAAGCGCACCAACACTTGATGAAATAGACCCCTACAAGCACAATGGGTCTAAAGGCTCTATAGAAAACAAAAAATGAGCAATTGAAAACAAATTATTATAATTAATTACAAGAATACAATGAATTAAAAACAAAAAAAACAAAAGTGCAACTAGTGGTCTTCAACTCCCCGGATTCTCCTCAGCTGCTCTGTCTTGCTGATAGGTGAAGAAGCTCCCTGCCTCTGCCTTGCTCGGGTGCGTTATCTCTCCTATGATCACCACCCTCTCTAGTTTGTCCCTCCCGACAAAGGGAAACAAGAAGTGTGTCAGAATCAGTTATGAAAAATATAGAGAACAAAATAAAAGAGATAAAATAATGAAATGAAATAAAATGGCAATCAAGAAGACAAGTGAACAAGTAAAGAGAAGATATAAACAAGTCAACCTATCTACCCTCATCGTGCCTTCCCTGTAATAACACCATTTGTTGAAATCATGGCTTTCAATGGATTTTTATTTATCAATAAGATGAAATGAAAATATGAACAAGTGTGCAATCATAACCCAAAACCATCTCAAAAAAAATATTTTATCCAGCAGAAAAAAATAAAAGCTAATGCTGCTATTATTTGACCTGTATTGCTATACATGATCGACTAAGGGAGGCAACATTACCCGAGGGTTATTTAAGTACGACTAATTAATCAAGGATTATTTTTCTATCCTTTTTTCTCTTTTTGTTGTTTTAATGTCTTTTAAATGCTTTTAATATCAAATGAATTTTTTATCATTTTTTTATATTTTATGAATTTACTTTTTTTATGATTTTTAATTTTGCAAATTTTTATTTTTTATAATTTTAAAAATAAATGAATAAAAGCAAAATATAAACACATGAAACAAAATATCTTTTTGGATTTTTCAAAATAGTTATGGAAGTTAGAAAATCAGAATAATTTTTTTTAGCTTTCTGTAATTTTATATTATTTTTTTTATTTTGTGACATTTTTAGTTTTTTAAAGTATTAGAAAATGAATAAAAAAATGTAAAAGGAACACAAAGTAAAGTCCTAAAGTAAAGTTACTACTATTTCTATTCTTTTAGATTGTAGAAAAAATTCAAAAATATTGTAAGACTTGTCAAGATAGAAGATAATTTTCCGAGCTTTACTTCAAACATTTCTATGTATTATTCTTATTTCTTTATGATTTTATATAAAATTTTACGATTTTTTGTATTTTCCATTTTTAAAGATTTTTAGAAGATATTTTTAAATGATTTTTTATAGTTGATAAAAATGTATAAAAGACATAATCAATATTTTTTAGAATTTTAAAACAATTTTTAAAATATTTATGAACTTTCAAAGCTAAATAGAACATTTTTTTGATGTTTTTAATTTTTTAAAAATAATAAATTCAATTAATTTATAAAGAAAGGTTATTAGTATAAAAACACTAATCATTATAGAATTTTTAAAGTAAATTATCTATTTAATTAAAGCAAAATAAGATACTAAATTTGGAATTGAAGGAGCTATATGCAATTATGTGAAAATTTCAGAGTAAACTATAATAGAAAAATCGCAGTTAGAATCATGCAATTTATCCACAGAAACACGTGTAGACTCACGTGTCCACCAAGCACGTGGGTATTTATATAAATACTCAAAACACAACTCTTTATTAACAGATGAATGATTGGAGGTTTATTTCACCAAAACACCTAACAACCACGTTGGGAAACAAGTGTTGACATCTGAATAGGACTAATGTGCAAATATAAGAAATAACGAGAGAACTTTGCAATTATTTAAGTTCTTTATACACATAAGAAGAATTAAACAATAAATACATGAAACCTTAGGTGAGGGATGCAATTATACCAATGAATCACGTGCTACATGTGTTAGCTCAACAGCAAGACCTATTCGCGAACACAGTTCAGGGGTGTCTGTGTAAATCGCCACAAATATCTCTCCCTCCACGTGAGCTGCAATGAGCGGGGCCTTAAGCGGTTCGGCGGTCTGGGATTCTGGAGGTGGCGATGAAGCTTCGAGACAGCCCTTGACTTCTGATCTCCGACGAAGGTGAAGTTCAAGGCTGATCGTGCAGTAATTTATGAATAGGATGGTTCCAGGTGTTGGCACTGATATATAAGGACTCGGTGAAGAAGGTCTAGGCAAATCTAGATGATGATCCCAGGTCCTGATCCTCATGGATCTGATGTTCGATGTTCTTGATGACACTGTAGAGGCTTCAGATTGGATGCGATGCTGCACATATGGCCCTCCTATGGTGGTTTGATAATTAGATTTCCAGAGGATAAGGATGCATATTCATATTAGGTGCACCACAGGTACTTGCTCCAGCGAGGCTTCGTTCTATATGTGATGTGACGTATCTCAACTCACTCCTCCAGATGAGCTGATCATGTATATTGCTTCATTTCGGTGCTTGAAGTCCGATCAGGTCCTGATGCTTAACCATAAAGCCATCCCGATACGAATGCTTCAGATGATCCTCGATTAGGTGCTCTAAATCAAAGCCAACTCCTGCGATGACATGTACAGACTCGAGCACCAGGCTCCGTCTAATTGCAGCAGAGATAATGCTGAATGGTTGGAGACCCCTGACATATGTGGAGGATGCGATGAAAGCTCAGATCTGAGATGATCTGAGATGATCAGGTATGGAAGATCGTGGAGAAATGGACCAGGTTGGGATGGAGATGCACTAGAGTGTTTGGCTTCTAGCAAGTAGGTGGTGGGCCTCTGATCACAATGCTGAGAGATCTAGGAAATGGTGAAACTATATATCTGAAGATCAAACTAAAAATGCCATGAAATCGGAAATGAAACTAAAATTAATTGGGTGGAGGAAATACCTAGGCTGAGGATCTAGGATCTTCCGGTCGTTGCCTCAACGTAGCGGCAATGTCGGAGACTCGGCTCGCTAAAGGCATAACAAGACAAAAATCACTGGATATCATACTAAATCAATTCAAAATCATTTCTATAATGTCGCTCACGTTTGCTGTCACTCTCACGAAGGTCAGGAGCTCACTAGAGGTTGAAGGAGAGGCCAAAGATGCAAAAAAGAAGGTGCTCCGGGACAATTTATTAGACGAGAAACATGAAACATCAAATTGAAAAATGGCATATAAAAAGAGGCGGATTTTAGCCAAGTTAATGGGGTGATCATCAAGAATATATATATATATATATATATATATATATATATATATATATATATATATATATATATATATATATATAATATTATTCATGTGAACAAATTTATTTAAAAGAAGGTTGGAGTTGATCGGGAACAATCCGAGAAGTAAGCGGGTTGGGCTGGTTTATTCGGACTGAATGGGAACTGAGAAGTTGACCAAAGGTCAAAAAAATGGATTGGACAAACTAAAATGGATCTGGAATAAGAAAAGATATGGAAAACACAAAATAACAAGATTAAATAAAATTAAAATAGAAAATTATTTCAAATTTAAAAGTTATTAAAATAAAAATCTTTATAATTAAGTAAACTTTTTTTGAGATTTTTATTAAATTAATTAAATTTAAATAGTAGAGAAATGAATTACATATATTTTTATAAACAAAATATCTTATGTAAAATGTATACACATTTTTATTTGTTAAACTATTTAAATAGACCCTTTATTTTTTATTTTCATTATTTACATAATAATTTATTTATTTTAATTTTTTTATTTTTGGAATTACTTTAATAAGTTAATTAAATAAGGCAATCTAAAATATAAGTACATGATACCAATAATACAAATAAACTTATTTTATTTTTGGGTATTTCTAATTTTGATTTTTATTTTATATAAATAATGTAAAATATACAAATATTAAAAATACAATATGTTCAATAATACAAAGAAATAAATAAATGAACAATAATAATATCTATTACAATATACAACATCACTCAAAAAGCCAACTTTCACATCTTAACTCTGATTTTTATGAAACCACTTTCACATTAAAGCTTATTTAATTTTTAACAAATGAAAGTAAGTTTGTCTTAGTTTGAATTTTGCAGTAGATATTGGTCTGTTAATTTTGCTTTACGACTTTTTCGGAGTGTTGTTTCTCTTATTCTAGACAAGGTTTCTTCTAACAATTATTTTTATTATTTACAACTTATTTTTATGTACAAGTTCCAAGAAGAAAAGATTTTTATTTGAGTTTGTTTTGGTGATAAATAAAAAAAAAAGATATGCACATTATGAGCATTAATGAATATGCACATATGGGGAATGATTTTCTGAATTTTTTAAATAAAAAATTCTATCTCTCCCACTTTATTCCTTGTCTATTAGGTCAAGTCTTGACCTACTCTCCAGCTTAGGATCAACATGTATTTATTACATATATACAGTCTTCTTATTTTCATTCGTCTTCCTATATTTCTTTATTTCTTCAGTTTTGAGTTAAAATAGTGTAAATATACAATTTATACAAATGTATGGGATTATTAAAAAAGTGTTAATTAATCATATTTATAGGAATTCTGTAAGGAACTTTAAGCCAAAATGAATGAATAAAGATTATGAATTGGTGATTTGTCAGGTGCCTTTTGTGACATTTGTGTTTTATACCATAAATTTCTAAGACATGATATTAAATGATGAATATTTTAATTAATTACAAAAAGGTTCTTATTAACTATATATATTTTTTGTGTTTTATTTTTTTTATTCCAACAAAAAATACAGGATTATTAATCTAAGTGCCTCACATCTTGCTAAATGACATATATTTTCCACATGGCATTTTAATTGATTTTTTATTTATTAAAATTACAAAAACATGCATTTTTTTACTTTTTACTTATTACAATTAAAAATAATTACAAAACCACAATTCTTAAAAAATAAAGTACTTATATTGTTCTATATTCTATAATATATTCAAACAAACTAAAAATACGAAAAAGGAAACTTTAAAAATCAGAAAACCCTTAAAAAACTATAAAATCTGTACAAATTCATTTAAAACCCATTTTTTTGCTTTCTGTCTTTTTCATTGTTTTTATTACATATATGTATATTAAAAGTAGTTTTGGGAATTTTGGAGCATATATCTATTTTTAAAACTCAAAATTACCAACTATATAATCTAACTGTTTTGCACTTTTTAATACTTTAACAAATACATAAAATCAACAAATATTCTATAAAAATCTAGTAAATATAGAAAGATATTTAAAACATAAAAACATTTTATTTAGTATATTTTGAATATATTTATGTATATTTTAAAATAGAAATTCCAATATATACTATATATATCCTACATTACTTATATAGTATATATTATAATTATAATATATACACATACATATTATATTTAAAAATTAAAATAACAAAAATTTCACAAAATTATAATGAAAATGAAAACTTTAAAATTAAAATATATAT
Source organism: Ottelia alismoides (assembly GCA_037367405.1). NCBI lineage: Eukaryota > Viridiplantae > Streptophyta > Magnoliopsida > Alismatales > Hydrocharitaceae > Ottelia > Ottelia alismoides. The sequence continues at coordinate 184,652 of JAZKJV010003504.1, read as the reverse complement.
ATGAAATATATAAATCACTTAAAAATACAAAGAATTTAATATATAATTACAAACCCACAAAAAATCTCAAAACAAAAAAGACTATAATAAAATAACAAGAAATAGAAGTAATTAGCAAAAAAATTTTTGTTTCTCAGTCTATCCTATTCTCTCTATGTGGTACGATACTTTGCATACTTATACACCATGTACATATGTTGTAGAGTGAAAATAAAAATAAATTTTTACTCACACATTTGTGTTAACTTATCATATATTGTGGGTTGATTTTAGGTTGATCCAGGTTTTCTAGCAGTCGCCTCAGTGGCCAGTTTTTCAACATTAGTGAATCATTAGACCTTGAAAAAACTCTTATCGTCAAATGAAACCGTTGACGGGTCGCAATTCCATATAGATTATTTTTCTTCTTCTTTTGTCTACGTTGTTTGCTTTGTTGTTTACTTATTTTTATCTACATATAATTTTTTTGACATGTCTCCTTGTTTCCTTTGTTTCGAGGGTTTACGAATTGAGCGAGGAGATCTTATGAGTCCTACGCACCCATGTTAAGCAGAGCTCTACTTTTTGGACTAGACCAACTTGAAAGTGACCGAGGATGGCTGAGACCAGTATTCAAGTAGTTGCAGTATAGAGTTGCATCTATTTTTTTCTTGAGAGAGAAACATATTTTAATTTGTAATTATTAAGTAAACTCTGAGACACTTGAACAACCACTAGTCCATTTCATCATGTGTCTTTCACTCGGGGAACCTAACTAGTTTTATCGATTTTCTTCGCTTCTTCTCTTTAACCCCCCCTATTTTTCTCTTTTTTTATTTATTTCTCATGCTTGGAGTTTTTCACCTTTCTTTTTATTTGTTTTAGGTGATTGAGCCTTTAGCTTTAGGAATTGCTTGATCGATAAATCTAAGATCAACGATCCTAATTATTTCATGCATGTATAGTTCTCTAAGATGCTTGGACTTATATTAAATAAAAATTGTGGTTGATTATCTACATATGATACCGAGTGTCATAGGAAGGTCGACATAATGCTTGCCATATCTGCTTTATTGGACACGAGCAAACCTCCAAGATTGGACTTTTGGGTATTTAGATCGAGTAGGTACGTGAATTATTCTTTACACTAATATCAATTTTTGAGTTAGTGCAATTTCATGGGGTGCATTGCATATAGGATAGTTTCAATTCTTGTTTAGCATCCCATATGGAGAGCATTGGGAAGTAAGGTGAGCACGTCTAATATAGCAGTCAACATCGATTTCTTCTTGAATTGCTTTTCTCGATCCCTTTCCCTCTTATTTTGATCACATAGGATACTGAAGGAACTACAAGTTCATTAGCTGACTTGCATGAAAATACTAATAAAATGATAACCAAAACAAAATCCATACCGCTAACACCACGCTATCTAAAAGTAAACAAAATTGGATTCATTTCCTTGGGAAGAGCAACTCCCACATTGGACATATGTACCATTCTGATCGAGTGAGGCACACACCCATAAGGAATAGAGTCACCATCATTGGATTTGTTTCTAAGTGCTTGGGTCGGCTCTTGAGCCTTGTTATTGATGTAAGCACTTGCCTTTGAGTATAGACGAAGTGTCTTGTACTCAAATAGGTGTGATACACTAACTTGGACACAACCATTCTAGGAGACTGCACCTCTGAGCCTAAATAAACAACTACTTGAATCACCTAACTCTAAAATTAAAAAGATAACGATCACACTTTTATGGTCTTCACTGTGTTGAGTAGGTAAAATTTAGAAGTTTAATTACTACGACTTTTGAATCCAATTGTGTTTCATCTTTATTTGAGTCCTCAGTCTGAAGGATATGGAGAAATCCTCAAGCGCATCACGGAAGCGTGATCGTCGTATCGAATACGACGAAGAACGACTAGTCGTACTAGTTGTTCGGAGCAGCGGAATTTTAAAATTTTTAAACCGATGAAACCACATGATCCGAGAACCATTCTCAAATCGTTTCATCTATAACCACATCATGTATAATGCAATACCTCTTGAAGCGTGGTTGATCGAGTCTCTACGAAAAGAGACCTCCTGTCTCAAGTCCGATCGTCGGAGTAACGGCTTGCGAGCGCGGAGATGAGTCGTGGTGTCCTCGCAATCCAAGATGATCCAAGCGCGGTTGCTCCTGATCTCGTCGCACGAGATCAAACGTCTCCTTCGTGAGTGAAGCACTCCAAGAAGACAAAGAACCGCAGAGAGTCGAAGCGGCAGCACGATGGCGCGGGCGACGACGTTTCTCTCCACCAAGGTGGACGGCCACCAAGAAGAGAGGGAGAGAGGGCTGTCGTGTATATGAGAAAGAGAGAGAGAGTTTTGCTACAATAGCCTGTGTAAAGAGAGAGCCAAGAATGCCTCTCTATTTATAGGGTTTTGGGATCCATGGATCTCAATCCATGGGACACATAAAATCAATGGATGAGATTGATTTATGTTCATCCAATGACTGAGATTGTTGTTGTCAAAAGCAACAAATTTAGGTCAAAATATATTTGATAAAATCAAATATAATTTGCTCCTAAATTAACCCAACAAATAAGGAGAGAAGACACATGGAGATTTCATCTCCATGTGCCTTCCATGTGGGCGCACACCCACTCCAATTAGGAGTGGTGTGCCGTCCACCATGGATTGCATGGAGATTGTAATCTCCATGTAATCCCTCTCTTATTTATTTGCAACAAAATAATTTGGGTTTTATTTCTCAAAAAATAATTCACAATTATCTTTGAGAATATTGCAATCTTGCCATGGAAAAAATTGTGAATCATATTCACAACCCAAAACAACATGTAATTCATATTGTTAATTAATTACACAATGTGTATCCAATACACATCATAATTAATCAACACATATAAATTATAAGTAACTCTCTCTAATACATTATAAATCACATTTATAATATATCATGAATAATTGGATATCTCTATCCACATTATTCTTATCCAAACTAATTAAATCACATTTAATCATATTGGATAATCTCTCATACATCATGATAATTAAAACACTTTTAATTATCAAATTCTCTTTGCTTAGATCTTATGGAATTGTTCTTAAACCATTTAAGAACAATGCTATTTCTCCTCAGATACTTGGAGATAAGGACAGGGCGATTGTATTGTTCCACGTATAGTGACATGGATATTGAGATCATATCTCAAATCCAGATCGCGGGCCTCCCATAGATGCTTGATTAAATCAAGACCGTAAATCTAATCTTCTCATTGTATCTGAATCACATTCAGATCAATGTCCAACACTTGGACCAAGATCAGATCACTTCTCTATTGAGAGGAGTCACTAAAATCCATACCCGTTTCATCACTCCCTAGGAATGGAAGCGTCATGGTTTTACAATCGTTTATGATCAAATCACCCTCAGGTATTCCCAATACCTGTACATCCTGCATACTGGAAGACTTAGACTAAACCCGAAGTATCGGATCAACTTTATACTGTCTACTTCATGGTTTTATCAGTAAGTTTCTCATTCGATCATTGGGAGTTGGTATCGATCATACACTTTCCAAAAGTGTACATCATACCTAGGTCTTGATCATATACTAAAAGTATATATCAAACCTACAAATTCAGTCAAGCTTCCAAAGCGAGACGACCATGCGCATGGAATTTGATTCTTCCCAATATCTCATGAGTGAGCTCATGTCTTCCGGTTCAGTAACTGAACCTGTATGATCCCTTTGAGAGATCGTATTACTCATATGCCCTTATATGCACACCAGCGCGCCGGTGTATAGACCTTGATTAGGTCATCAACCTATTGGTCTGCCAAATGTACATACTTGGACATATAGCAACACATCTGTCTCCGGTCAGAGGATGCGTGCCTATATCATGACAGCATATGATATAGGACTTTGGTTATCTCGATCTCGTTAAGTCAACTCTTTGACCTAACTAATCTGACACCTCCGAATCTCTATTCCTATGCAGAGGACCTGCATCAAGAGGTCGGTCAGATATCAGCCTTCAGAGATAAGGATTGCCATCTCCTACTCAGGCTGGAGATCATCTCTTAACAATCATTTGACGGTGCTTGATGAGTCCTCAATCTAACTCTTTAGATATTCATCCAAGCACCAGCCTCTATGATTCAATAGTTGAATCAACAGCTGTATGATTATTAAGATGGCCATGGTACATAACCCTAATTGTACTAAGGGACCTATTATACAAATTATTCATTCTTCATTTCAGATCAGGGAATGATATGTGCAATAACATTTATTGCATAATGGCTCGCCGTGGGCTCGCATTTCCAACAATCTCCCACTAGCCCAAAGAGCCATTAATGGGCTAATCATTTAAACCCGCACTCATGTGACAATCATAGGCTATTTAGAAAATAGCTAGGTAAGCTGATCAGTCACTCTGTTCCCACGAGACTACGCCAAGTCCTTTTACGGCACTTGCATATCCCTAGTAACAATGCTCGCATCCAATGCGAATGTTGCATCTTATGCAACTAATACTCAATCTTGTTAGTTATAGTGTCCTTGACACTACAACTTAACAATTATCATAACCAGTATTTCCATAATCCTTATCAGAATATCCTTATTCCTGGAGATCACTATCTCTTAAGGTATCCACAGTTAAGACCTTTTAGATCTCTATCTATAAAGTCTTAAGTTTTTGAAGATAAGACTTTGAGATCACTATCTCAAAAATCTTGTCATCTATGAAGATTTTGTCATTACTGCAACCAAGTGTTTTATTTCCATAGTAGGATTAGCAACAGTTTACTACTCCCACTGCATGGCAGCCATCTGGCTTTTGTACACATCTAGCACACACCCGGCTTCTCAGAACTGATGCCCAAGGGCAAGTAGTTCTAGCATTCACTTCCTCAACTCTTTGAGGTGCTATCCCTTTAGATAGGTCAGTACCGTATCTTAAGGGATGGAAACCTTTCTTGGAATTTCTATGAATAGAATATGTCCAAGATGTACTATAAATGTGACAGTCCCAATATCCTCTTCTCTTTGCTTCTGAACAACTTCAGAACTAAGATCTGAGAGGTATCTTTGAAATCATATTTCAAGATATGGAATAGCCAGTCTATAAAACACTCATTATTATCCTTATATCATTCCAAATGATTAGGATATCATCTACATTTAGCATGATGAACACAAAGGCACTCCCACTAAGCTTCATATGGTTCATCAAGATTCTATCTGAAATCATAACATTTATAATTTCATCAAATCTTATGATCCAACTTCAAGAAGCTTATTTGAGTCCATAGATGGATTCCTTAGCTTGCACACCTTGCTTTCCTCAACCATGAAGCCCTGGGGCTACTTCATGTGAATATCCTCAAAGAGGTATTCATAGAGGAATGCAATATTGACTTACATCTTGAAGATGCAATAGTCAAGTTGTGTAGCTAAGGTTAGCAATACTCTGATGGTTTTAAGCATGGTCACCAAAGAGCAAGTCTCATTGCAAGCAATGTCTTCTCTTCCAGTGTGTAGCTTACGGCTACGAACCGTGCTTTGAAGATCTCTACCTTCTCATCAGGTTCCCTGTCTCTTGAAGATCCATTTACACCTTTACAGGTCTTACCCATATAGGTGGATCCTCGAGGGTCCATATACAACACTTGTATATGAAGTCTACATTAGACTTTTATTGCTATCCATCTATCCATGCTATGATCTTCAGAAGCTTCATCACATGAAGTTCGATCATTGTCAGATTTCTCTAACACATGGAATCCATCCTCAAACTTATTTGAAGAGGTATTAATGTTTCATCTTTAATTGTCCTTTTAGTTTCCAATTTCATGAGTCTCATTATAAATGAGTTCCTACACTTCATTTTCATCTTGATTCTCAAGAGTCTCAACCTCTAAGAATCACATTCTCAGAGATGAGATATTTTAAGAATCTCAAGGTCATAAAGTAGGTATCCAATACCATCCTTTATTTTCCTAATGAAGCAGCACTCTCAAGTGCTAGATTCCAATATACATGGAACCTTATTAAGGATATACATTGTAGTCTCTACTACACATATATACCTGGAAACTAAGGGATAATTATGCTAAAATTCAACATTGATAAGATCATGTCACACATGATCCAATTGTATCTACCTATAACTCTTTTGAGTTAAGGTGTGTTAGGAGGATTGAGATAGAAATGATATTCATATCTCCATAAGGTATTCTTCGAATTTATCTAGTAGGTACTTGCTACCTAGATTAGATCAAATTCATTTTATCTTCCTTCAAACTTTGGTTCTAAACCAAAATTAGTGAAATCTTTGAACATTTCAAAGGTTTCTTAGGTGAAGAGAAGAAATCTCATATCATACACAATCATCAATAGATATCACATATCCACGATGTTTATTGTGATATAGATGATCCGCATACATCAATATGTATGAGATCCTGAATACCTTGGCATCTTACACCATTCCCGAAGAAGGGTGTATTGGACATTTTTACTTTGAATACAATATTCAGAAGTATGTAACTTTTGAAATTTTAGACATTCTAAAGTTTCATCTCTTACTAGTCTATTGATCAAATCAATAGACAAATGTCCAAGGCTCGATGCTAGATCATTGTCAAATGATCTTCATCCTCCTATTGATCTTAAGGTTTAATTTCAGTATTCAGAAATGTTAATGAACCATTCATTAATTTTTCTAATTTATGTGGAGTCCACTAGATTTTAGATTACTATCTGAAATATCTTCATCATAACTCTTTATGATAGTTCTATCTCAGAATTCATGTTTATTTCCAACATTTAGAAACAAACAATGAGTGTGTTCTTATATCTAGGTCATAGAGACATTCTCTACGACTAAGGGCTCTCCCACTGAAATTAACAAGTCTATTAATCCAACAGAGATTGTTGCAACAATTGCATCAATACTCACGTGGATAACTATAAACCTTTAAGATCAAATTTTCCAGTCTTCTAAAACATATGCAACCCATTGCAAATGTCATTAGAAGATTGAGATACAATTATTTGACTTTATCTTATTCAATAAGTAAGTCAATATCAATGATTTATGTAGATTACTCTGATGCTCCATCCGAGTCCTTTTCTAAGGATTCTAAACAGACTTGATAGTCATACTATCAACACATCAACTTATTGCAGTATTGGCATTCATCCAACTCTTTGGATGTCATATGGAAGTCACAGAAGTCCAGTCAACTCTTTGACTTTTCTTCTTTCTTGGGTCCAACCCATGCTTCCATTGCGCTCCCTTTATCTATAAGCAACCATTGCTTAAGACTAAGGATCTCTTACAATAAATTCAAAAGAATTCAAAATAAGAGTATTTCAACATTTATTTATGCTTCATTAGATTCACACAATATGAATACTATGAAGCTTCATGAATGACTAGAGTATAGACAGTAGAATAATGACACTCATCATCTACATCCATCTAAACTCTTAAAACATTGGTTCAGGTAGGTATTCAAACATTTTGAATACATCATCTCTTATAGAGCTACCATTCTGCATGATGCAGAGAACCATGTTACTCATGATTAAATGTCAAGAGCACATATGTATGCCAGAAAATCTTCATTGATTTTATAAGGATTATATGACAATTATGATCATCATCGACATGTCACTTCCAAAGTACATTTGATGATACCAAGACTATAGAGACATACAAACCCTAGGGTTGTAGTCCTATCATCTATTTAATTGTCATTTCTCAATATTATGAGGAAATTTTGCACATTGCAACCACATACATTATGTGTTCAATTGCAAGTACAATATCTGGATCATGAGTCCAATCCAAGATATTTCACTGGTTATTATTGAGTATATCATTGAGTGGGTTTTAATGAAGGATTATCTGAAATAAGAAATTTGCATAAATGTATGTATTTATATATACATATTTTACTTTGATTTGGGAATTTTTATATCAAAGTTGTCTTGCCTTGTCAACACTGAAAGTTCATTCCCTTAATCACTTTCAATGTAAGAGATATACTTACCATTATATCTCAAGCAAGATCTGGGATCTCCTTCCTTATCTTTGTTGCATCCCAATAATATGAGAACCTACAACTCGGATAAAAAGAAGCGGGAACACATTCCGCCTTGCAAGTCCAACTTGCATCTCCCAATTCGGTCTTTAATACCCGGGCCCACCACCCCTAAGGCGATGTTGACCCGTCATTAATAGAACCAACCGTCAACAGGAATACAACTCGCTATGCGCAATCCAATATCGCCCCAATAATATGAGGACCCGATATTGGGGTCACTACGCATACGTCCTTACTCTTTCGAGAAGCGACGAGCCCGATCCAGATGCGCTTGCATACAGGAGCTGTCACTTCGAACAGGCGTCTCCCACATGCAATCCCTGGCGACGGAACCCTCCGCCTTGACGGGAGACCATGGATGTCACTTATGTGATCCTCCATATCATATTCAAATTTTAATTAATTATCGTGAATCATATTCACATAATTAATTCTTCCAAGGGAATTATTATCTCTAATCATATTAGAGTATTTCAATTGGACATAATCAATTTAATCATATTAAATTTAATTATCAATCCAATTCAATCAATCAAACTTGATTATTTTACTTGAATACATATATGGTAATATCTCAAAATACGTATTAATTCGAATTTTAATAATTAGAAAAAATACATCTTAATCCCTCGGACATTATCCCGGCCCTACCCGCTGTCATGGCCAGTACCGACGAGAGTGGGACGGACCACATACGTTGCAACCCGCAACCCCAATGCTCTCCGACTAGGCACCATATCCGCCTCGGGAAAGGATAATGCCAAATTGATTAATTTGTACTTGAGATGATCATCGGTTCTTCAACCGAAATTGTACCATATAGTAATAATCAAAACATTTTTGATTATAAGGAAATTTTCTAGACAAATTCCCAAATCCTATTCAAGCATCAAGTTTGTAAGATTGTGGTTTCCAATTATGATTTAGATCACATCTTAATCAATTATTGGTTAAGGCAATGTCATTTAAGGGAATAATTATCATCAAATATTTCACAAATATTTATGCACAATTATTCTAGGAAATTAAACAATTTAATTTCACTAAATGATTAAATGACAATCACCAATCAAACATTAAGTTTGATGAATGTGTTTCCAATTAAGATTTAGATCAAATCTAATCAATTAATTGGTTGAGGCCAAGTCAATTATGTAAATAATCATCTTCAAATATTTCACAAATATTTTTCATGATTATTTCACGAAATTAACAATTAATTTCACTAATTGACAATCACTTGGTTCTTGATTAGGACTGTAATTTCAGCAGTGACCCCTTCTTACTAAAATTAGCATATCTCAATCATATTAAATCCAAATTAGACAAAATCAATTTTCATAGATTGCTAATTTGATTTAGGACAGAATACAAGTGATGTTACACGCATTTCGAGGCAAGTCTAAACAGTAATTAACATTTTAATCACGTTCAGATCTACAGTTCCCGCAACAGTGCATACATGTTCATTAAAACAACCATATCTAGAGCATACGAAATCCGATTTACGTAAACTCAGATCCTATGGTTTCCTTATTTAATGGGGAACAAAATCCAAGTATTAAATTCGTATTTAAACAATTTAAACAGTGCCGAATTTATTTACTAAACAGATCTGCGAAATCAAATGCGATAAAAACTTTCGCGACCTAAACGAACCCAAGTCGTCCTCGGTTTTTCGAATCATATTCGAAACCGTCAACCTGGCTCTGATACCACTTGAAGGACATGGAGAAATCCTCAAGCGCATCACGGAAGCGTGATCGTCATATCGAATACGACGAAGAACGACTAGTCGTACTAGTTGTTCGGAGCAGCGGAATTTTAAAATTTTTAAACCGATGAAACCACATGATCCGAGAACCATTCTCAAATCGTTTCATCTATAACCACATCAAATATAATGCAATACCTCTTGAAGCGTGGTTGATCGAGTCTCTACGAAAAGAGACCTCCTGTCTCAAGTCCGATCGTCGGAGTAACGGCTTGCGAGCGCGGAGATGAGTCGCGGTGTCCTCGCAATCCAAGATGATCCAAGCGCGGTTGCTCCTGATTTCGTCGCACGAGATCAAACGTCTCCTTCGTGAGTGAAGCACTCCAAGAAGACAAAGAACCGCAGAGAGTCGAAGCGGCAGCATGATGGCGTGGGCGACGACGTTTCTCTCCACCAAGGTGGACGGCCACCAAGAAGAGAGGGAGAGAGGGCTGTCGTGTATATGAGAAAGAGAGAGAGAGTTTTGCTACAATAGCCTGTGTAAAGAGAGAGCCAAGAATGCCTCTCTATTTATAGGGTTTTGGGATCCATGGATCTCAATCCATGGGACACATAAAATCAATGGATGAGATTGATTTATGTTCATCCAATGGCTGAGATTGTTGTTGTCAAAAGCAACAAATTTAGGTCAAAATATATTTGATAAAATCAAATATAATTTGCTCCTAAATTAACCCAACAAATAAGGAGAGAAGACACATGGAGATTTCATCTCCATGTGCCTTCCATGTGGGCGCACACCCACTCCAATTAGGAGTGGTGTGCCGTCCACCATGGATTGCATGGAGATTGTAATCTCCATGTAATCCCTCTCTTATTTATTTGCAACAAAATAATTTGGGTTTTATTTCTCAAAAAATAATTCACAATTATCTTTGAGAATATTGCAATCTTGCCATGGAAAAAATTGTGAATCATATTCACAACCCAAAACAACATGTAATTCATATTGTTAATTAATTACACAATGTGTATCCAATACACATCATAATTAATCAACACATATAAATTATAAGTAACTCTCTCTAATACATTATAAATCACATTTATAATATATCATGAATAATTGGATATCTCTATCCACATTATTCTTATCCAAACTAATTAAATCACATTTAATCATATTGGATAATCTCTCATACATCATGATAATTAAAACACTTTTAATTATCAAATTCTCTTTGCTTAGATCTTATGGAATTGTTCTTAAACCATTTAAGAACAATGCTATTTCTCCTCAGATACTTGGAGATAAGGACAGGGCGATTGTATTGTTCCACGTATAGTGACATGGATATTGAGATCATATCTCAAATCCAGATCGCGGGCCTCCCATAGATGCTTGATTAAATCAAGACCGTAAATCTAATCTTCTCATTGTATCTGAATCACATTCAGATCAATGTCCAACACTTGGACCAAGATCAGATCACTTCTCTACTGAGAGGAGTCACTAAAATCCATACCCGTTTCATCACTCCCTAGGAATGGAAGCGTCATGGTTATACAATCGTTTATGATCAAATCACCCTCAGGTATTCCCAATACCTGTACATCCTGCATACTGGAAGACTTAGACTAAACCCGAAGTATCGGATCAACTTTATACTGTCTACTTCATGGTTTTATCAGTAAGTTTCTCATTCGATCATTGGGAGTTGGTATCGATCATACACTTTCCAAAAGTGTACATCATACCTAGGTCTTGATCATATACTAAAAGTATATATCAAACCTACAAATTCAGTCAAGCTTCCAAAGCGAGACGACCATGCGCATGGAATTTGATTCTTCCCAATATCTCATGAGTGAGCTCATGTCTTCCGGTTCAGTAACTGAACCTGTATGATCCCTTTGAGAGATCGTATTACTCATATGCCCTTATATGCACACCAGCGCGCCGGTGTATAGACCTTGATTAGGTCATCAACCTATTGGTCTGCCAAATGTACATACTTGGACATATAGCAACACATCTGTCTCCGGTCAGAGGATGCGTGCCTATATCATGACAGCATATGATATAGGACTTTGGTTATCTCGATCTCGTTAAGTCAACTCTTTGACCTAACTAATCTGACACCTCCGAATCTCTATTCCTATGCAGAGGACCTGCATCAAGAGGTCGGTCAGATATCAGCCTTCAGAGATAAGGATTGCCATCTCCTACTCAGGCTGGAGATCATCTCTTAACAATCATTTGACGGTGCTTGATGAGTCCTCAATCTAACTCTTTAGATATTCATCCAAGCACCAGCCTCTATGATTCAATAGTTGAATCAACAGCTGTATGATTATTAAGATGGCCATGGTACATAACCCTAATTGTACTAAGGGACCTATTATACAAATTATTCATTCTTCATTTCAGATCAGGGAATGATATGTGCAATAACATTTATTGCATAATGGCTTGCCGTGGGCTCGCATTTCCAACACAGTCCTCATTTCCGTTTAATCTTTGAGTCCCTTTCCTTTCCATTTTTAGTCATTACTTATGTCTTGATAATGTGTCACTCTTCTCTTTAGTAGGATCTCACGACTTCTTTTCACCCATATCACTCTCATGTCCTTATCGCTGGTCCACTTCAAGATTTATAAACCACAATTTTGCCTTGTCTGGTTTGATCTCATTCACGATTGAGTTAGTTTCTTGTCTATTATTTCGTCTCGCATATCTTTCCCACCTCCTCATTTCTGCCCATAAGCATAATGTGTTTCTACATGAATCCCTTATTGAGGATACTAATCATATGATTAAGCTGGGCCATGTTAGGGCTGGAATGAGTATGCTTCCTATGGTGGATGTTGGGCCTGATATATGATGCCATTTTTGAGGAGTAGATCTTTTACATAGGATTAATGATGTGATCACAAAGGAAGCACATATTTTGGATGATGAAACCGAGCTTGTGCGCTTACATTTCCAAATATCACTCCTTCAGTTGATTCTGCCGATCATGATTTAGGAGTCTTATGTATTATCCCTTTCCGTGCTTCAGGAGATGGTGTCGTAACCTGCATTATTTCACTCATCTTATTAGCCGATCCATTTTCCTTATCTTGACTTTCTGATCCCCATAAAGCACATAGATGATTTTGATAAATATATTGAACAATTTCAGCAAATGCTATTAGGTGCGAAACTACATCTGATTTGCCAGTCTTGTTATCTCTTTACATCTGCCACATGTCCTCCCAATTGATGAGATTGTTGTATTTTTTTAGGACAAAATTATATACATCATTGCCTCACTTTTCATTAACCTGCTTGCATAACATCTGAAGTGTTTTTGCGGTGGATGCAACACTTTCTTTGTACTCAGAGTCATGCGTTGAATGTGTAGCTGATCTGTCGACAATCGAGACAAGCTTCTTCTTTCTGTTACTCCTTTGAGTCTGCTGCCCTTGATGACCCTCACAAGGATGATTCATGTTCTGAGATATTTGATGATTTCTCTGATCTTTTGGCCTTATATCCATCAGATATCATGCTTCATAGAGAGTCTCCAGTTCTCAAATTTTCTCATTTGATTGAGATTGTGAATGATATTAACTATTCTATGACTGATCCGTATTTCTAAATGTTTAATTTTATCGATTTTAATCATTCACTCCATTGTATAAGCCAATGATTCCTTTCATACTACTAGACCTTGGGTTAATTTTTAATTCTCTTCTCCCGGTATCAAACACCAACTTAAGTATATATCTTGGTGTTTTTCTTCTCTCTATTAATTTCATCATTGTTCTCACACTAAGACGATGACAAAAGTATAACATTTGATTTATTGTTGTCGTCATGAACTTGAACACTTCGTTATCCTAACCTTTGCACTCCACTAGGTGCATAAAACCTAACGCTCGTTGAGAGGCACCTCAACACTCCATACCTCTTGTACATACATGTTTCGTCTTTTATTCCTTCATTCTTCTGTATGACAGTACCCATGATATTTCATCATATATATGTGTCTATACTTATGATGTACTTTATCCTGAGTATAAGGGTTGTGGACACCGAGTTGTTCCTTTTCGTTCTATATTATAACTCATATTGTTTCCTATACTTAAGGATCTCCTATGGGGGCAGTGATGTTTCTATTTTCTCATATTTATTTTGTATTTCTTTTATACCCTCACCTGTCTCCTCGATGTTGATATTTTGTTCTATACATATGGCCTTCTTACTCTATGTATAGGAGGAGACATGCCAACTGTTGATTTGTTTATTCTAACCCTCGATCATCAACGCCTTGTGTACAAACTGTTATATTTAGGATTAATTTATTCTATGTATAGCAGGGATGATCGAGTTTTTATTATTTGATTTTATCATCGTAGTAAGATTTCTTTTATACTAAGCAAGAGTTATGTCTTCCTTTTTTATATTTGGCAACTATGAGTACGTAGTTCACACTAAGTATTGGGGGTCGTATATACACTACATATAGTTTTTCCATAACTCGTACTTTCACAATATCTATAATATGACTTATAAAAATAAAGTTTAAGAGATTGCACTTACAAAATAATTCTTTGTATATATGGTCAATAAATTGGTTTAATTTTTTTTGGCAAAATGTCTTTAAAAATCTTTTGAAGCTGTTTCGAAAATTTTTGTATTCTTTTCAAACCTTTGTAAAATTCTTTATAAATTTTTAAAAAATTTGTTTTACTTGTTTGAATACAATCTTTTGAAAATTACCTTGCAAATGATTTAGAAAATGGTTGTGAACTACTTTGAAAATCTATTTATACCTTTGAAAAATATTTATAAAATGATTTTCAACCATTGTAAATGTTTGTAAAAATTATTTGAAAAATAAATTTCGAAAAATGTTTATCAAATGTTTACACAATATTTTCAAATGGTTTTGAACATCTTATATATAATTGTGTAAATAAAAACTCAAATAAAATTGTCTTCTAAAATTTGTGAAAAGCAAACTAACACTTAACTTGTATATACTTCTGAACACTTCCCATGTAAAATCTACTCCTAGTTTTTGTAAATATAAACGTAATCCTGTGTAAATATATGTGCATATACCAATCACTAACCTCTATAAAAAAATATTTAAAATTTTCAAAAATTTCAACTCTTCAAAATTTTGTAAAATGTATTTAAAATTAGATAAAAATTTGCAAAACTTTTTCAAAATCACATAAAAAGTTCAAAATAAAAAATGTACTCTGCAAAAATATTTGCATTGGCATTTGTACTTTTCATAATGATAATAAAAATTGTATTGGTCTTAGTAAAATCTGAAGATTGGAGCTTAGTTGGACCTTAATCCACTTAATCACGTGATCCTTATAGGAACTGGAATTGAGGCTTTTCAAGTCCATTAGACTGAATTCATTGAGACCACAAGACTAGGTTCAATGCCATCTTAACTACCTAACTAGAATATTTTGAGATGCATAGACAACTCTTGTCGACAGTGACCTAACTTGGACACCTGCACCTTACATTTAGCTCAAAATAGTTAGAGCGGTGAGGGGGATGGATTTCCGGCATGAGATACACACGAATGGAAACATACATAGTCAATCTACGTAGATAGCTCCCTCCTACTTGATGTAGTAGTGACGAGGTCAAAAGATAGAATGTTGTGGTTTGCGATAAAGCTTCAAAAGAGGGATGGTCTACTAGCTCAAGAGGAAAAAATCCATATGTATATGCGGTTGTATATAGCTAAAAAATTGGAAAATAAAAAACTCTAAAAAGAATAAACAAAAATAAATTAAAAGAAAAATCGATTCCCATTGGAGTCGTGTACGTAATAAATAAGGCCTATGCTTCAAAGTCAAAGCATTCATGGATGCATGCAGCTGGATGACTTGACTACACTATTTAATGTTGGGCATGCGAACCCATGGTGTGCCATTATTGCAATAAATGTTATTGCGAATATCATTCCCTGATCTGAAATGAAGAATAAATAATTTGCGTAATAGGTCCCTTAGTACAATTAGGGTTATGTAGCATGGCCATCTTAATAATCATACAGCTGTTGATTCAACTATTTAATCATAGAGGCTGGTGCTTGGATGAATATCTAAAGGGTTAGATTGAGGACTCATCAGGTACCGTCAATTATTGTTAAGAGATGATCTCCAGCCTGGGTAGGAGATGGCAATCGTTTCTCAGGTAGGCTGATATTTGACCGACCTCTTGATGCAGGTCCTCTACATAGGAATAGAGATTCGGAGGTGTTAGATTAGTTAGGTCAAAGAGTTGACTTAACGAGATCGAGATAACCAAAGTCCTATATCATATGCTGTCATGATATAGGCACACATCCTCTGACTAGAGACAGATGTGTGTTATTATATGTCTGAGTATGTACATTTGGTAGACCAATAGGTTGATGACCTGATCAAGGTCTATACACCGGCATGCTGGTGTGCATGTAAGGGCATATCAGTAATACGATCTCTCAAAGGAATCATACAGGTTCAATTACTGAACCGAAAGACATGAGCACGCTCATGAGATATTGGGAAGAATCAAATTCCCTGCACGGTCGTCTTGCTTTGGAAGCTTGACTGAATTTGTAGATTTGATAGATACTTTTGGAAAGTATATGATCAAGACCTAGGTATGATATATGCTTTTGGAAAGTATATGATCGATACCGACTCCCAATGATCAAATGAGAAACTTACTGATACAACCATGAAGTAGACAATATAAAGTAGATCTAATACTTCGGGTTTATTCTGAGTCTTCCAGTATGCAGGATGGACAGGTATTAAGAATACCTAAGGGTGATGTGATGATAAACGATTATATAATCATGACGCTTCCATTCCCAGGGAGTGAGAAAATGGGTTTGGATTTTAGTGTCTCCTCTCAGTAGAGAAGTAATCTGATCTTAGTCCAAATATTGGACAGTGATCTGAATGTGATTCAGATTCAGTGAGAAGATTAGATTTGCAATCTTGATTTAATAAATCATTTATGGGAGTCCCTAGATCTGGATTTGAGATATGATCTCAATATCCAAGTCAATATACGTGGAACAATACAATTTCCCTATCCCTAACTCCAAGTATCTGCGGAGAAAGCACATTATCCTTGAATAGGTTCAGGATAATTTCATTGTTGATATTATGTATCCAAGCATTGAGAAAATAGATAATTAAATGTGATTTAATTATCATGAATAATATGAATTTGATTCATATTGTAAAAAGAGTTATCTAAGATAATTAAATATGATTTAATTATCAGAGATGTGAATAATGTGAATGCGATTCGTATTATTAGGACACATGAGAATAAGAGATCCAAGATGGTTAAATATGATTTAATTATCATGGATATGAATAATGTGGATAGAAATATCCATATTAATCATATATAATATAAGTGTGATTTATAATATATAAGAGAGTGCTATTTGTAACTTACATTTGTTAAATAAATGTTGA
The DNA here is from genome assembly GCA_037367405.1 of Ottelia alismoides. Taxonomy (NCBI): domain Eukaryota; kingdom Viridiplantae; phylum Streptophyta; class Magnoliopsida; order Alismatales; family Hydrocharitaceae; genus Ottelia; species Ottelia alismoides. The sequence continues at coordinate 167,322 of JAZKJV010003504.1, read as the reverse complement.
TGTGAATTGGATTCACATTGGACAATTAATTGAAAATGTATTTTACATTTTATTTTAGGTTGTGATTGTGATTCACAATTTTCTAATGACATGATTGCAATATTCACAAAATAATTATGAATTATTGCTGTTGAATTATTTACAACAAGTGTTGTTGTAAAATCTTGGAGATTTTCAAGGAATAATGCAATCTAACAAGATTGCATGAGATTTCCAAGATTGCATGAAATCTCCATCCAAATATCTCCATGTGTGCTTGATTGATTTAATTTGGGATTAAATCATATTGCTTTATCAATATATATTTAATCTAAATTAAAGTAATTCTTGTGGTTTTTTACCAACAAAATCTTGGCCATTAAAATAAATACAAATCAATGAGAGCCATTGGATTTGTGTTACCCATGGATTGAGATCCATGGATCCCAAAATATTATAAATAGAAGGGCTCCCCTTGCTCTTCTTGGTTACAATAACACAAGTGAGACAACAACACACAGACACACACACACACACACACACACACACACACACTCTCTCTCTCTCTCTCTCTCTCTCTCTTTCTCTCCACATGCCTACTCCCTCTATCTCTCTCATGTGGTCGTCTACCATGGATGCCCTAGAGAGATTCTCCATCGTCGCAGCGTTGTCATTATGCTGCCCGATGGTTTGCTCGTGGATTTCCATCTACTTCGGCGTGCCTTGATCGTGAAGAAGACATCGTATCACATTTGTAGAGATCAGGAGATATGTGGCTTGGATCATCAACTTGGATTGCGAGGAACACGTGTTTCGTTAACGCCCTCGCAAGCGTCTCCTCCATCGGATCGGACTTGAGACAGGAGGTTTCTTTTTTAGAGACTCGATCACAATCACGATTCAAAAGGTAATCCTACTACTTATTTTTGGTTTATACAAAACGATCCGAGAAGAGTTCTTGGATCATGTGATTTCGTCACATGAAAAAATTAATTTCCACTGCATCGAGCAACTAGTGTGACTAGTCACTTCCGATCGCATACGATGCAATCTTCACGCTTCTGTGATGCGCTTAAGGATCTAACCTTATCCTTCAAGTGGTATAAGAGCGTTAGGTAGAAGGTTTTGGATGCGATCCATGAACCGAGGATGACTTGGGTTCATTAGTGTTTGCGAAAGTTTTTTTCTTGCATTTCATTGTCGCATCTCCGTTTAGTGATTCGGCCCTATTTAAACTGTTTAAATAAAAAATAATAATTGGATTTTCCCCATTAAATAAAGAAATTGTAGGATTTGAGTTTACGTAATTTGGATTTCGTATGCTCGAGATATGATCATTTTAGTGAACATGTATCCACAGTTTCGGGGGCTGCGAATCTTAACGTAATTAAAGAATTAATTGCGGATTTGAAATACCTTGAAATGCACGTAAATCACTTAAGTTCTGTTGTAAATAAAATTATCAAACTTTATAAACTTATTTTGCTTTATTTGGATTTAAATTGATTGAGATATGGTATTTTTAGTAAGTGAGGGTCATTGCTGGAAATACTTTCCTAATCAAGAATCTAGTTATTGTCATTTAATCAATTAGTGAAATTAAATTGTTTAATTTCCTGGAATAACTGTACATAAATATTTGTGAAATATTTGATGATAATTATTTCCTTAAATGACATAGCCGTAACCAATAATTGATAAGATGTGATCTATATCACAAAATTGGTTACATGATCTACATGATCTACATTCCTACAATCATGTTACTTGAATAAGATTTGGGATTTGTTTAGCAAAATTTCATTATAATGTTAATCAAAATTATTTTGATTATTATTATATGGTATAATTTCGGTTGAAGAACCGATGATCATCTCAAGTACAAAGTGATCTATTTTGCATCATCCTTTCCCAAGGTGGATATGGTGTCTAGTCGGGGAGCATTGGGTAGCAGGTTGCACCGTGTGCGGTCTGTCCAACTCCCGTCGGTATTGGCCATGGCAACAGGTAGGGTTAGTATAATGCTTAAGAAATCATGATGTATTTCTAATTATTAAAATTCGAAATAATACCTATTTGAGATAATATTATAACTCAAGTAACAACTAAGAATGTTTGTTGGATATTAATTGGATCATTAATTTAATATGATTAGACTAATTGGGATCTAATTAAAATTAAGACACTCTATTATAAATAGATGTGTCATTTCCATTGGAATAATTAATCGTAATGAATGTGATTCATAATGATTAATTAGAATTTGAACGTGATATGGAGGATCACATAAGTAACATCCATCACCTGCCGTCAAGGAGGAGGGTGTTGTCACCAGGGATTGTATGTAGAAGATGCATGTCTGAAGTGATAGCTCATGTATGCAAGCGCATCTAGATCGGGCTCTTTGCTTTTCGAACGAGTAAGGCCGTATACGTAGTGACCCCATTATCGAATCCTCATATTATTGGGGCGATAATGGATTGTGTATAGCGAGTTCTATTCTTGTTGATGGTTGGTTAATTTAATGACGGGTCAACACCGTCTTAGGGGTGGTGGGCCCGGGTGTTAAAGATCGAATTGGGAAATGCAAGTTGGACTTGCAAGGCGGAATGTGTGCCCGCTTCTTTTTATCGGAGTTACAGGTTCTCATATTATTGGGATGTGACTAAGATAAGGAAGGAGATCTCAGATCTTGCTGAGATATAATAGTAAGTATATCTCTTACATTGAAAATGATTAAGGGAATGAACTTTCAGTATTGACAAGGCAAGACAACTTTGATATAAAAATTCCTAAATCAAAGTAAAATATGTATATATCTATATAAATATATAAACTTATGCAAATTTTTTATTTCAGATAATACTTCATTAAACCCACTATATAGTATACTCAATAATAACCAGTATGATATCATGGATGGGACCCATGATCCAGATATTGTACTTGCAGTTGGACACATAATGTATGTGGTTGCAATGTGCAAGACTCCTTATAATAATGACGAATGACAATTAAATAGATAATAGGACTACAACCCTAGGGTTTGTATGTCTCTATAGTCTTGATCTCTCATCGGATGTACTTTGGAAGTGACATATCGATGATGATCGCAATTGTCAAATAATCCTTATAAAATTAATGAAGATATTCTGGCATACATATGTGCTCTTTACATTTATCATGAATGGGATGGTTCATTGCATCATGCAGAATGGTGGCTCTATAAGAGATGATGTATTCAATATGTTTGAATACCTACCTGAACCAATGTTTTTAAGAGTCTGGATGGATGTAGACATGATGAGTGTCATCATTCTGCTGTCTATACTCTATTCATTCATGAAGCTTCATAATATTCATATTGTATGAATTTAATGAAGCATGTATAAATGTGGAAATACTCTTACATTGAATTCTTTTTAATTTAACATAAGAGATCCTTATTCTTAAGCAATGGTTGTTTACAGATATAGGGAATGCAGTGGAAGCATGGGTCAAACCCAAGATGAGAAGGATAGTCAAAGAGTTGATCGTACTTCTATGACTTCCATATGACATCCAAATAGTTGGATAAATGCCAATACTGTAATAAATTGATGTGTTGATAGTATGACTGTCAAGTCTGTCTAGAATCCTTAGAGAAAGACTCGGATAGAGCATCAAAATAATCTACATAATTCATTGAAATTGACTTTCTTATTTGATAAGATAAAGTCCAATAATTGTATCTCAATCTTCTAATGACACTTGAAATTGGTTTTATATATATTGGAAGATTAGAAATTTGATCTTAAGGTTTAATGCTCATCCATGTTGGAATTGATGCAATTGTTGCAACAATTTCCATTTGATCAATAGACTTCATAATTTTAGTGGGAGAGCCCTTGGTCTTAGAGAATGTCTCTACGACCTAGACATTAGAATACACTCATTGTTTGTTTCTAAATGTTGGAAATAAACATGAATTCTGGAATAGACCTATCATAAAGAGTTATGATGGATATATTCTAGAAAGTAATCTAACATCCTGAGGACTCTACTGAATTAGAAAATTAATAAATGGTTCATTAACATTTATAATAATGAAATTAAACCATTAAAAATCAATAAGAGGATAAATATCATTTGACAATGATCTGGTATCAAGCTTTAGACGTTTGCCTGTTGATTTGATCAATAGACAAGTAAGAATGAAACTTTAGAATGTCTAAAATTTCAAAACTTACATACTTATGAATATTGTATTCAAAAGTAAAAATATGTCCAATACACCCTTCCTTGGGAAAGGTGTAAGATGTCAAGGTATTCAGGATCTAATACATATTGATGTATGCGGATCGTCTATATCATAGTAAACATTATGGATATGTGATATCTATTGATGCTTATGTATGATATGTGATTTCTTCTCTTCACCTAAGAAACCTTTGAAATGTTCAAAGATTTCATTATTTTTGTTTAGAACCAAAGTCTGAAGGAAGATAAAATGAATTTGATTTAATCTAGGTAGTAAGTACTTGTTAGATAAATTCAAAGAATTCCTTATGGAGATATGAATATCATTTCTATCTCAATCCTCCTAACACACCTTATCTCGACAGAGTTATAGGGAGATACAATTGGATCTTATCAATGATGAGTTTTAGCATAATTATCCCTTAGTTTCCAGGTATATATGTGCAGTAGAGACTACAATGTATATCATTAATAAGGTTCCATGCATATAAGCTGGAATCTAGCACTAGAGAGTGCTACTTCATTAGGAAAATAAAGGATGGTATTGGATACCTACTTTATGACCTTGGGATTCCTAAAAGATCTCATGTCTGAGAATGTGATTCTTAGAGGATGACTCTCTTGAGAATCAATATGAAAATAAAGCAAAGGAACTCATTTAATCTTGAGATGATAATGATGCTCCTGAAATCGAAAAGTAAAAGGATAACAAAAGATGAAACACTAATACCTCCTCAAATGAATTTGAGGATGTATTCCATGTGTCTGTTAAATCTGACATGGTCTAACTTCATATGATGAAGCTTCTGAAGATCATGACATGGAAAGATGGATTTTAGCAACGAAAGTCTTAGGTAGACTCCGTATACAAGTGTTGTGTATGGACCCTCGAGGATCCACCTATATGGGTAAGATCCATAAAGGTGTAAATGGATATTCATGAGAAAGAGGGAACCTGATGAGAAGGTAGAGACCTTCGAAGCACGGTTTGTCGCAATGAGCTACACACCAAAGAGAAGATATTGCCTCTGATGAGGCTTGCTCTTCAGTAACGATGCTTATACACATCAGAATATTTCTAACCTTAGCTACACAACTTGACTATGCATCTTCATGATGTGAGTCAAGATTGCATTCCTCTGTAGATACCTCTTTGAGGATATTCACATGAAGTAGCCCCTGGGCTTTATGGTCGAGGAAAGTAAGATGTGCAAGTTAAAGAAATCCATCTATGGACACAAATAAGCTTTTTGTAGCTGGAACATAAGATTTGATGAAATTATAAATGTTATGATTTCAGATAGAATTTTGATGAACCATTTGAAGCTTAGTGGTATTGCCATTTGTGTTCATCATGCTAAATGTAGATAATATCCTAATCATTTAGAATAATATAAGGATGATAATAAGTTTTTTATAATCTAGTTGTTCCATAATTGATATATGATCTCAAATATGGCTCTTAGATCTTTGTTCCGAAGTTGTTCAGAAGCAAAGAGAAGAGGGTATTGGGACCATCACATTTTGTAGTGCACCTTAGACATATTCCATTCTTGTAAATTCTAAGAAAGGCTTCCTTCCATCAAGATATGATAATGACCTATCTAAAGAGATAGCACCTCAAAGAGTTAAGGAAGTGAATGCTAGAACAGCTTGCCATTGTGCATCAGTTACGAGAAGTTGAACGTATGCTAGATGTGTACAAAAACCAGATATCTGCCATACAATGGGAGTAGTAAAGTGTTGCTAATCCTACTATGATGATAAAACACTCGGTTGCAGTAATGACAATATCTTTAAAGATGACAAGACTTTCGAGATAGTGATCTCTGAATGTTATCTTCAAAATCTTTGGACTTTATAGATAGTGATCTAAAAAGGTCTTAACTGCAGATACCTTAGGAGATAGAGATCTCCATAAATAAAGGTATTCTAATAAGAATTATTAAAATTCTGGTTATAACAATTATTAAACTATAGTGTCAAGGACACTATAATAACTTTAACAAGATTGAGTATTGGTTTCATGCGATGCAGCATTCGCATTGGATGTGAGCACTGTTACTAGGAGATATCCATGTACCGTAAAAGGATTTGGCATAGTCTTTTAGGAACATAGTGATTGATCAGCTTACCTAGCTATTTTCTAAATAGCCTATGATTGTCATATGAGTACGGGTTTAAATGATTAGCCCATTAATGGCTCTTTGGACTAGTGGGACATTGTTGGACATGCGAGCCCATGGCGAACCATTATGCAATAAATGTTATTGCGAATATCATTCCCTGATCTGCAATGAAGAATAAATAATTTGCATAATAGGTCCCTTAGTACAATTAGGGTTATGTACCATGGCCATCTTAATAATCATACAACTGTTAATTCAACTATTGAATCATAGAGGATGGTGCTTGGATGAATATCTAAAGGGTTAGATTGAAAACTCATCAAGCACCGTCAAATGATTGTTAAGAGATGATCTCCACCCAGGGTAGGAGATGGCAATCGTTTCTCAGTTAGGCTGATATCTGATCGACCTCTTGATGTAGGTCCTCTGCGTAGGAATAGAGATTCGGAGGTGTCATATTATTTAGGTCAAAGAGTTGACTTAACGAGATCGAGGTAACCAAAGTCCTATATCATATGCTGTCATGATATAGGCACCCATCCTCTACCTGGAGACAGATGTGTTATTATATGTCTGACTATGCATATTTGACAGACCAATAGGTTGATGACCTAATCAAGGTTTATACACCGACGCGCTGGTGTGCATGTAAGGGCATATGAGTGATACGATCTCTCAAAGGAATCATACATGTTCAGTTACTGTACCAGAAGACATGAGATCACTCATGAGATATTGGGAAGAATAAAATTCCGTGTAGGGTCGTCTTGATTTGGAAGCTCGACTGAATTTGTAGATTTAATATATACTTTTGAAAAGTATATGATCAAGACCTAGGTATGACATATGCTTTTGAAAAGTATATGATCGATACTGAATCCCAATGATCAAATGACAAACTAACTGATAAAACCCTGAAGTAGACAATATAAAGTTGATCTAATACTTTGGGTTTATTCTGACTTCCAGTATGCAGGATGGACTGGTATTGGGAATACCAGAGGATGACGTGATGATAAACGATTGTATAACCATGACTCTTCCATTCCTAGGGAGTGATGAAACGGGTCTGGATTTTAGTGACTCCTCTCAGTAGAGAAGCAATATGATCTTAGTCCAAATGTTGGACATTGATCTGAATGGGGATCAAATGCAATGAGAAGATTAGATTTGTGATCTTGATTTAATAAAGCATCTTTGGGAGGCCTGAGATCTGGATTTGAGATATGATCTCAATATCTAAGTCACTGTACATGGAACAATACAATTGCCCTGTCCTTATCTCCAAGTATCTGCGGAGAAAGCACATTATCCTTGAATGCGTTCAGGATAATTTCATTGTTGATATTATATATCCAAGCATTGAGAAAATGGATAATTAAATGTGATTTAATTATCATGAAGAATATGAATTTGATTCATATTGCAAAGAGAGTTATCTAAGAAAATTAAATGTGATTTAATTATCAAATATGTGAATAATGTGAATGTTATTCATATTATTAGGACACATGAGAATAAGAGATCCAAGATGATTAAATGTGATTTAATTATCATTGAAATGAACAACATGGATAGAAATATCCACATTAATCATATGTGTTATAAATGGGATTTATAATATATAAGAGAGATCTATTTGTAACTTACATTTGTTAATTAAATATTTATGTGAAATGGATTCACATTGGACAATTAATTGAAAATGTAATTTACATTTTATTTTGGGTTGTGAATGTGATTCATAATTTTCTAATGGCAAGATTACAATATTCACAAAAAAATTATGAATTATTGATGTTGAATTATTTACAACAAGTGTTGTTGTAAAATCATGGAGATTTCCATGGAATAATTCATTCTCACTTTCGAACATTGCATGAGATTTCCTAGATTGAATGAAATCTCCATCCAAATATCTCCATGTATGCTTGATTGATTTAGTTTGGGATTAAATCATATTTATTTATCAATATATATTTAATGTATATTAAATTAATTGTTGTTCGTTTTTTACCAACAAAATATTGGCCATACAAAGAAACACAAATCAATGAGAGCCATTGGATTTGTATTTCCCATCGATTGAGATCCATGGATCCTAAAGTATTATAAATAGAAGGGCACCCCTTGCTCTTCTTGGTTACAATAACTAGTAAGACAACAACTCTCTCTCTCTCTCTACACACCTATTCCATCTATCACTCTCATGTGGCCGTCTACCATGGATTCCATGGAGAGATTCTCCATCATCGCAACGCCGTCATTACGCTGCCCGATGGTTTGCTCGTGGATCTCCGTCTACTTCGGCGTGCCTTGCTCGTGAAGAAGACGTTGTATATCATTTGTCGAGATCAGGAGATTCGTGGCTTGGATCATCAACATGGATTATGAGGAGCACATGTTTCATCAAGACGCTCGCAAGTGTCTCCTCTGTCGGATCGGACTTGAGACAGGAGGTCTCTTCGTTTAGAGACTCGATCACAACCACGCTTCAAGAGGTAATCATATTACTTGTTTGTGGTTTAGAAGAAACGATCTGAGAAGTGTTCTTGGATCATGTGATTTCGTCACATGAAAAAATTTAATTTCCACTGCATGGAGCAACTTGTGCGACTAATCGCTCCCGATCGCATACGATGTGATCCTCACGCTTCCGTGATGCGCTTAAGGATCTAACCTTATCCTTTAGTTAAGCATCCCAGGATGTGTGACTACACTAGTCTCCATCCATTCTCTTCTCTATCCCCTCTTGTTAAGCAAGTTGTACTTGAACTTAGAAAGGAATACCCCAGTCCTCAAGGGAAGAGTTGCGAGATTGGGGAATCAGGGTCACCATGTTGGAGAAGACTGTCTTTTTGTCATGTTAGTTGATGAGAGCTACATTTCACCTACCCTGTATAATGTATACTCATAGTCATATGGGTTTACGTATGACGTAGACTTGTTCTGACCTGGTTTTGAGGAGACTTGGATAAAGTTTAGTGGTTCTATAGGGCTATTGAGTTTCAATACCAATTCCTAATAAGGTTCCGAACATACAAATAAGTTAAAGGACTGATTTATCTCCAAACTATATTTTTTTGAATATTAGTTTAAGAATTAAAATCATCCTAACTCATTTCTTTTTTCTTTATTGTCTTTTTTTGCACCCATTATCATAAGCATTTGTTAGGGACTAGCAGAGGCAAGTATAAGGGGGTGATGAATATTCATTGTATCACCTTTATTTATTCATTTCAATTTTAAATCCCTAGTTGAATGCATGTAAATAACAATAATTTGTACAAAATAACATTCTTTATTTAACGTGTGAATACTGTATTACTATTGGTATTAAATTTTAAAATAAAAGAATAATGGAAAAGAAAAGAAAAAAAGAATGAAGTATTGCAAATACTTACGACCCTAATCCTTGAGTGCAAGTCAATATTGACTTGGTCGACAATGAATAAATTAAGGGGTGATAGGACAAATAAATTGTAGTGATCACACACTCAATAATAGTTTTATAGCCTAAAAGTGGCCAATTTTTAGGGTATACTTGTAAAATTGGTAAATGTGTCTATAAGTATACTTGTAAAATTGAACAAATAATAAATAAAGTTATAAAAATAAATAAAAATCACCTAAAATAAGAAACAATTTTCTTTTTGTTATTTTTAATTAATTAATTCATTAATACTTGTTGTTGAATTAATAAGAGATTTTCCATGTTTTATCCTCATCTGGTCTAATGTGGACGATGGGGTCCCGTCTTGTGTTGACCTTTGGTCAATTGACCCACTTGGTCCCCAAGCATGTAAGAACTTGCCTCCTCCCCATTTTTATGTTGGGCATGTGAGCCCACGACGAGCCACTATGTAATAAATGTTATTGTAATTCACTCCTTAATTTGAAATGAAGAATAACTAATTGGATTAACAGGTCCCTTATTAAATTTTGATTATGTACCATGACCGTATTAATGATTATACAATTGTTGATTAAAATGTTGAATCATAGAGGTAGGTGCTTGGATGATATCTAAAAAGTTAGATTGAGGATTCATAAAGTACCACCAAATGATTTTTAATTAATGATCTCCAGCCAAAGAAGAAGATAACAATTCTTCTCCAAAGGTTGATAGCTTACCAAGCTCTTGATACAAGTCCTCTACATAGCAATAGAGATTTGCATTTGTTAGATAAGTTAGGTCAAAGAGTTAACTTAATCAGAATGAGATAACCAAGACCAATATTGTATACTATAATGATATAGACACACATCTTCTGACCGGAGAAAGATGTGTTACTATATATCTGAGTATTTACATTTGACAGATCGATAGGTTGATGCCCTATTCAAGGTCTATACACGAGCGAGCTAGTTTGCATACAACGGTGTATGAGTAATACAATCTCTAAAAGGGATCGTACAGGTTTATTGTTGAATCGAAGGACATGAGCTCACTCATGCGATATTGGGATAAAATTTCGTGCACGATCGTCTTACTTTGGAAGCTTGACTGAATTTGTAGGTATGATATATGCTTGGGACAATATATGATCAATACCTAGGTATGATATATGCTTTTGAAAAGTATATGATTGATACCAACTTCCAATGATCAAATGAGAAACTTAATGATAAAACCCTGAAGAAGACCATCTAAAAGTGATCTATAAACTTCGGGTTTATTATAGGTCTTCCATTATGGAAGAAGGAATGTGTATTAGAGATACTCGAGGGTGATGTGATCGTAAATAATTGTATAGACATGAGGCTTCCATTCCAACAGAGTGATGAAACAAGTTTAGATTTTAGTGACTCCTCTCAATAGAGAAGTAATATGATTTTAGTCCAAATGTTGGACATTAATCTGAATTTGATTAGATATAATGAGAAGATTAGATTTACATCTTTTATTTAATCAAAAATCTTTGAGTGGTCCCTGATTTCTGGATTTTTGGTATGATCTCAACATCCAAGTCACTATACATGGAATATACAATCATTTTGTCCTTATATCCAATTATGAGAGGAGAGAGCACATTACTCTTGAAGGAGTTCGAGAATAATTTCATAGTTGATAACGTATATGAACATTGAAAAAATGATAATTAATATGATTTATTTATAATGAATAATATAAATCATATTCATATTATTTGGACAGACAGGAATGAAGACCAATGATAACTAAAATGATTTTTATTTATCAAGGACATGCATAATTGCCAGGAATCACTATCCCATATTTATCATAAATATTTAAATATGATTTATAATATAATAGATTGTAATTGGTATTTATGTATTGAATGTTGATATGAATAGGATTCACATTGTGAGAATTAATTGTTAAATAAATTCTACATTTTATTTTAGATATATGAATATGATTTCATATTTTTCAATGGAATGATTGAAATTATCACAATATTTTGGTATGGTATTTATGGAGAGATATGATATCTCTCAATTACGAAAAAGAGGAGCACCTTCCCCTTTAAAATGGGTGGACGACAAAGGGAGGTCCTACTCCTTGTCTAACTGCCCCTCTTATTAAGGGAAGGAGGTTCCTCCTCTTTCCTTTAAATCCACACGACACATATTTAAATTAAAATCTAATGTGTTCTACATTATGGCAACATATCGATTTTTTTTAAAAAATTAACAATGTATATGCAAATTATCATGCAATAAAATCATGACCAATGATTGAAAGCACAAAATCAATCTAAACCATTGGATTTGTGTGCACAGGGATTGAGATCCATCGACATCCAATTTAGTATAAAGGTAGAGTTGTCACTATCCTTTTCAACAACATCATCTATTGACGAATAACTCCCTCCCTCTCTCTCTCCATTCTCTCTCACATGTCCCCTCTATTTCTCAATAATATGGTCGTCCATATTGTTGACCTAGAGAATCTCCTATTCATCGTGATATCGTTGTGCTATAGGATCGAATGTTTGTAAATCTCCATCTTCGGTGCTTCTTAATCGTGAAGAAGGTGTCAGATTTTTTTAGACGAAATCAGGAGATTTCTCGGTCAGATCTTTAACTTGGATTGTGGGAAGCATGTGTCTCATCCACGCGCTTCAAGTGCGACCTTCGTTGGATCGTACTTGAGACATGATGTCACTTCATTTCGAGACACAATCACAAACACACTTCAAGAGGTAATCCTTGTACTTGTTTGTGTTGTTGATGAAATGGTTTGAGAATTGTCTAATCATGTGGTTTCATCATTTAATTTTTTTATTTCTACTGCCCCATGCAACTAATATGAGTAGTTGCCCTAGGTCGTATGTGATGCAACCTACACACTTCTGTGATGTGCTTATCCTAAATCCTAGCCTTCAAGGGGTATCAGATCCTTGTTCAAAGGTCTTGGATACGATTCAAAACCCTTGGGAACAAGGTTTTACATATTGGTTACGTGGGGACTCCTGGTTTGTGCATACGATGCACATTTCAAATTGTATTTCATTAAATTCAAAAGTTTCTATTTATGCATTATTTGGACATGTTTTTGTATAATAAAATGTAGTAATAACGTACGAATATATCTCCAAAACATCAAAAGCCAATTTTTGGCACCAAAAGTCTATTAAATAAAATTCAAAAAGTTCCCACGATGATATTGTTTTTAATGTATTCATATACCTGTAAGAAAACTATTTTTTATTATTGTTTCCCTATGATGAAACATGAAATAAATGCCTTAATTATGTAGATAATTAAATCATAACAACTCTTGAATTTGTTTTGTGTGATTCCGACTTTGTTTTCCCTAGACATTCCAAATTTACTGAAGATGGGTCGGATGATGATTGGATCATAAACTCTTCTTGCTTAATGTGTTTATCATTCAATGTAAATTACGGAAATTATGAGTTTGCCTTGACTAAATTGATGCTTATTATTTATGAAAATAATTGATTAAATATCAATGGGCATTGAATGTGTATTTTATAACAAAACCCTACTTTAACCTACAATAGTTGTCGATCAACTTTTACATGCGAAATGTGGTTGCTTGATATGACTAGAAATTTAGTATCTCAAAATTGTTTTGAAATACCTAAGATTTATGAGTTATTACTATATAGTATAATGTCTGTCATCATAGTTGATTGATAAAACTGTAAGTACATTAATATTATTTTGTGTTGTCCTCAATTGGAATAGTAAAGATATTGAATTCGGGTATGCTGATTTGGTTCCTTAATTAGCGCCTTGCATGTTAAGGACATGCTCCCTCCCATCATAACTTAGTCGGTAGAATTTTCTTAGAAAAGCATACATCCACTCTTCCCATGTTGTGACAACTTTTCCTAAATGATTGACCCAATATAGGACCTTGTCCTTCAAACTGAATGGAAATGCCGTCATCTTTATTGCGTCTAACGTGATGTTAAGGTAATGGATCGTGCTGCATATACGACCAAATTGTTGGTGGTGTACATATGTCTTTTCATTGAGATTTCCGTGGAATATGGGGAGGAAAGGTAAAATAGTGGCTTAAGCTTGAAATTCTCATGAATTGCAGGAATTTGAATCCATGTATTTGTCTGTCCTGCTCCTAGATTATATGGTTCTTTAAGTGAGAGCTTAGCTACTAGCTCTACAGACTCATCTCCTCCATTCCCACCTCCTCCATGATTTCTATCCTTCTCTCTCATATCTTGCCTCAACTCAAGAATCATATTTCTCAATCCATCTTGAAAGTCAGCATGTCTTGTCAACTGAACTTGAATGGATTGAATGTAGGCTAATATGGTATTGTTTATCTTGCTCTGCTCAGCCATGGAAACCTTTCCCTTAGGTGCCACTAAGTGGCACTCCCTCTGTTTTTGCAGGTGTAAACTGCACTAGATTAGTCTTTAGGAATGATGGAGTCCCAAATGATAGTTCAAGATTAGAGTCAATCTTGAATAATGTATTGATTAATGAGGTGATGGGTGATGTGGAGAAAGTGAAATACTCGAGAAATGAGTCTTCCTGAGTAGAATACGATCGGTTTGGAGTGTGAAATGAGTCCGCAAAGTCTGAACAAAAAATTCTCCAATCCGACATCTTCGATGAAAAGTAGAGATGCAAGAACACAAAGGTCAAACAAGAAGAGAATGAGTAGAAGACACGAAGGGTGTGAAAGGATCTCTAACACAACCAATCAAACACAATTCAAACCCCCATTCACCAACTAAACACAAGTGGACAAAATAAGAGTTTGGTCTTTTGTCTTTCCATTTTAATTGGTGACAAATTCAATTTTAGAAAGAGTTAGCAAGATCTTTGGTGTCGATATTTCTCTAAAGACTAGTCTGAATTCTTACGGCTAGTTGCATCCACATTTACCTAATATGGGTGTAAGTACGGACCATAAAATGACTACTCATGTTATTTAAGGTCGGTGCTTTACATAGTATCCTATAAACCACCTACTCTGCTAAGTGAAGTACATACCGTAAAACGACTACCTGTGTTCCCTCACGAAGAAGTAGCTAGTCATTTTATAGAATCAATAGTCTGAATGAAAATCCACATCTTGGCTCTATCCTAACGTTTGTTTCTCACCCACTCTGTAAGTAAATTCAAACAATGAGGGGTTACTCTCTCAAAAACAATAATTTTGTCCTTGGTTGTTCACATGGGCGCCTCGTTGTAGTCTTTAACGTTTCTCGCCTTCTTTTATTTTGTTTTACGATATTCTGAATTTCCACCTTATTTTACTTTTTTGTGTGCGCATGACCTCCTAGGCTTAGGTTTCTTGACTTGGTAACTAGGTCCAAACCCTAATAAGAATGCTTGTTCCTATACTCTCTTACGTATGGATCTAGTCAAATTAACCATTGTTAGTTGTTTGAGTTCAAACTCGCATGCCATGAGAGACATCATACATCGCTACCAGAACCTGTTATGGAGGGCACAGAGATGTCGCCAAGATCAGACTCTAGGGTTTGTTTTTAAATAGCTAACATATGGTTCTTCACGATTAATATCAGCTACTGTTTAGGGTGATTTTGTTGATTGCACACTACCATGTACATATATTTAAAAATTCTATTTTGCATACCATATGGAGAGAGCTGGGAAGCATTGTAAGTCCTCTAGCTCAGCATGCATCATTAGATTCAATAGTGAGATCTCCATCATTGAATCGACTTGCATGACTTTTTCATTATCTCCCTCTGATTTTGAGCACGTAGAACTTAAATGAAAACAAAAACGTTAGGCACTTGTATGAAAACAAATCCAAAAAAGTGAAAACCCAAAAACGAAAACATGGGGACTGCTAAATAAAA
Source organism: Ottelia alismoides (assembly GCA_037367405.1). NCBI lineage: Eukaryota > Viridiplantae > Streptophyta > Magnoliopsida > Alismatales > Hydrocharitaceae > Ottelia > Ottelia alismoides. The sequence goes on along the minus strand of JAZKJV010003504.1, from coordinate 151,676 downwards.
TTTGATCGTAATAAAAATCCATAATGGACTTTCATTGTCTTGGGTTCACAAATCCCTCATTGTTTTCAAGTACCTTAGGAGGGGATCAAAACCCCTCCTAAGAGCGAGGCATGTCCCACTAAGAATTAGAGCCCAAATCCCAGTCTGTAACTGCCATGTGTATCATTTGGATTTCCAAAGTATTGGCATTTTTATCATACGTGACAAAGTAGGGCCTTGTCAGCGATAGTGATTCCTGTCTTATGTGTAACATCGACATGGTCTGAAGTATTGAGATTAGGCCACTCCTTCACGGAGGTGTTTGTCTCATCAGTTTGCATCCGAGTAGGTCTTTCACGCTCATAGGTGATTCTGTTCCGAGCGAGAACTAAGGTATTGGTTTCGCCTATTGGCTTCCTCTCTCTATTTCTTTTGCTGAGTCGGGATCCATGAAGGGTTACAAGGACCTCAAAAAGTGTCGACTTCAGGTTAGAAAGGAGGAGGACAAGTACAAATACTATTCTAGCAGTACTCTCTCTCCTATAGGGTTAGCTTACTAAGGACTTGTTAAAATATATGCCTGAAATAACAACTCTAAAACTGACAAGATAATAAGTAGGCGAACCTTTAAGGCTTCACATAGCGTGAGTTGGTGAATACAATTTTGTATTGTGTTTGTATGGATCTAAATTAAGGTTCTAAGATCAAGTCATGCGCACTTATGCAAATTTTGTCATGTGTTCCTCCCCTTGACCCCCGTTCAATTTGATATTTTCTACTATTTTACACTCTATGTTATTCCTCATTGGTCACTATATCTTTCTTCCTGCATGATCTCCCTCTTGCTTCACAAAGTCGATCCATGGATGGCTTAGTTGGGACCACGCCGACACCTACATCGATTCCATGGACTCTGCTTCGTCAATAATTCGAGGAGATTTCTGAGAACCCGATCCAGACCTTGAGGACAATCTCCAGACTCCTCTTCTTCTACTCTTCCTTTTGACCACCCAATAAACTGGGACCACTTTTGTCCCACTATCGTCGTTGTGAATGAACGTAGATTACAACCCATATCCTTTTCATTCACAACACTCTGATATTGACCTTAATTCCAGATTCATCTTGGCAACTGGGAACCGATTTCAAGTGGTCTAATCTGGATTCTCCCATCTTACAGATGGAAGACAAACTAAGTCCTAGATCCCAATCCGGAATTCATATCCTCAGATTCAGACCTTGAGATTCCTCCTCAAGGAAAGGTCAAGGGTCAACAGCAACCTTCTCAGCCAGAGCAGGAATAGATGCCTGATCAAAATCGGGTGAATGCAAAGTTTTTGGCATTTATCCAAGCCATTCAACAATAGCTGAAAGAACAAGCCCTAGGCATAGACTACTTTCCAGGATATGTTGAATGATGTTATGAACAGACGAGCAGGAGAAGGAGGAGACATACCAGAAGGACGTAGTGGACCTCGTGATCCCGATGAGGAAGAACAAGAACAAGGGAGGCCCAGACCTAGATTGAAAGAGATATATAACCCTGGAGATAGCAAGAAGACTGAATGGATCCTCATCCCACTAGTGCACGCTCACTTTGAGATGAAGCCTCAGTTCCTTGCTCTTCTTCCTTCTTTCCATGGGAATACAAATGAAGAACCTTAGATTCATCTACAACAGTTTCCACGCATTTGCCGTATGACCCACTACCCCAATGTTCCCTTCGATTTAGTGAAGATGTTGACATTCCCTCTTCAATTTACAAGAAAAAGCCCTCTACTGGGTTAATCATCTAGGAAAAGTTGTGACAACATGGGAGGAATTAAAATCTTCCTTCCTACACAAATTCTATCCTCTCGGTCAGCTCAACCAGATGCAAGCCTGAATCAGCAACTTCTCTCAGGGAGCCCACGAGTCCATTCATGAAGCCTGGGGTAGGTTTACCGATCTGTAGGATAAGTGCACCCATCACGAAATTCCAAGTACCAGCCTGGTCCAACGCTTCTTCGAGGGCTTGAATGTAGAAAGCCAAATGCTCGTCGAAGCAGCCTGTGGGGGATCACACTTCAACAAGGATGAAGATGTAGTGTGGAAGATTTTTGAGGAAATAGTCGAGGAGAGGTCGCACTCTCTTCATCCAAGGCATACCAGAAGCAGCCCTAGATCCTCCAAAAGCAAGTCCTTATGGCATATGGCAAGTGTGAGGTGGAGAGAGATGAGATCTCCAACCTCAACATTTTGGGGGGGCATCACTTGAAGGTTGATATCATTGAGAAGAGATCACAGGACCTCGAGAAACTCGTTGTGATCGAGAATAGGACACAGAATTTACTGTGGTTACAAATGACAAAGGAGAGGAGATATCTACCCGGGTATCGACATACTAGCGTGTATGTGTTGAATACCGCCATTTTAATGCAGCAACAGAGAAGGACCACTTCCGCTTGCCATTAATTGTCCATGTTCTAGAACGACTAGATGGCAAGGAGTTCTTCTGCTTTCTGGACGGGTACTATGGTACAACCAAGTGGCAATCACCCTTGAAAACCAAGAGAAGACAACCTTTACTTACCCGTTCGACACCTATGATTCAGGAGAATACCCATTGGATTGTGCAATGCACCTGCAAAATTTCAGAGATGCGTACTTGTAGTTTTCGTTGAGATGGTGGGCAGTTTTCTTGAGGTGTTTATGGATGACTTCTCCGTCTATGGTGACAATTTTGATTCTTATCTTGGGCACCTAGACAGAGTACTTCAGAAATGCCCTGAAGTCAATCTAGTGCTATCATAGGAAAAGAGCCACTTCATGCTCACATAAGGGACTGTGCTGGGTCATGTCATTTCCAGACATGGCATGGAGGTAGACTTGTCAAAGGTGGATGTGATTTCCAAGCTTGAGCCACCTCAAACAGTGAACCTGGGGCATGTGGGATTTTACAGAAGGTTCATCCGAGATTTCAGTTGCATTGCCTGACCTCTTACATAACTTCTATGCAAGGAGACTGAGTTTAATTTTGATCAGTAGGTTCTCCTTTCATTCAATCAGTTCAATGAGCTAATCACTCATGCTCCCATCTTATAGTCACCGGATTGGTCTCTTCCATTTGAGATCATTACGGACGTGTCCGACTTTGAAGTTGGGGTTGCATTAAGATAGAAGAAGGACAAGATGCCCTACGCCATTAATTATGCCAGCAAGATATTAGATGAATCTCAGAGAAATGATACGGTGACAGAGAAAGAGTTACTGGCTGTGGTATTCACCTTCAAGAAGTTCAGATCTTTTAGCTTGGATCGAAAGTTACCATCTTCACCGACCACTCTACTATCCAATATTTACAATAGAAGAAGGATGCCAAACCGAGACTGATCAGATGGATCCTTCTCCTCCAGGAATTTGATTTGGAAATCTAGGACAAACCCAGAGTTCAGAATGTGGTAGCATATCATCTCTCTAGAATTGAGCAGCAAGAGCCTCCGCTGAGCAGTGCACCAATCATAGAAACCTTTCCCAACGAGTCGATTTTGGTCGCGGATTCACTCCCTTGGTATGTTGATATTGTCAGCTATTTCATTTCAGGGGAGTACCGTAGGATTGGATGAATATTCAGAAGGACAAATTCTTATCGACGATCCATGTCTACCAATGTGAAGATCCTTTCTTATTCAGGGAAGGAGTACATTGCATTTGACATAGATGTATCTCTCATGGGGAGCATCATAACATCCTCGAGCATTGTCCCTCGCTCGAATATGGTGGACAACACTCTGGAGATAGAACAACAACAAAAGTACTTCAGTGTGGCTTCTGGTGGCCCACACTATTCAAGGATGCAACAACTTTCTTCAAATGATGCACCACTATCAAAGATTGAAAGTCACACTTACAACAAAAGATTCAATGCCCCTAGATATCATTTATATAGCATATGTGGGGCATTGATTTTATGGGACCTTTTCCCAACAATCAGGGATTTGAGCATATCCTTCATGCCATTAATTATGTGAGTCATTGGATTGAAGCTGTCGCCTCTCGAGCCACAGATAGCTGGAATGTGTGTCATTTTCTAAGAGAGAAAATCATCTCGTAGTTCGAGATTCTAAAGATTTTGATATGAGACAGGGGTAGCCACTTTAGAAATAAAGAGGTCAAGAAATTAAAGGAATACAACATTGAGGATCGAGTCACATATCCTTATCATCCGCAGACCAATGGCATGGAGAACTATCAAATAGAGAGATGAAGACAATCCTTTAGAAGCTTGTATAGCCAGACAGAAATAATTGGTCCCAACTCTTGGACACCATCCTATGGGCATACCGAATCGCTTAGAAGTCTCCCTTGGTCATGTTGCCCTATCGTCTTGTATATGAGAAATCATGCCATCTGCTCATGGAACTAATTTAGAAATCCTCATGGACAATCAATATGTGCAATCTAGACTCAAAAATAAGTGATCACAAAAGAAAGATGATGAGACTATGCATACGATAACACATTAATGTACAAGGAGAAGGTGACAATGGAAACTAAAAAACAAATGGACAGGGCCATCTCAAGTTCGAGAAGTGCGTGACAATGGAAGTATTGCAATATAAGAATTGTCCCCTGACGCACAACCATTTGTTGTCAACAGTCAACTACTAAAGCCCTACCTTGAACGTGACAATTTCTTGGTTGTTGTCGACTCGATCCAAGTACTGCGCTCTGAAGATACATCCATAACACTGGCAGCATCAAGAGATTCGGTTAATGCACCTCAAAAACATTTCCTATGATCTCTTGTCTTTTCTTCATTTTTTTCTTTCCAGTTCCAGCTTTCGTTCTGCATATATATTTTTTAAAGAATCATGTGTATCACCCCTTTTGGTCATTTTTCTATACTTAGAGTGCACTTTGCTCTAAGTATAGGGGGGTAATGCACCCCGATTACCCTCATTCTTTGATCCTCTCCATTGTCTCCTCTTCTTGCCTATCCTTAGGGTTCTCTCACCCTTAGTATAGGGGGAGACAATCCGAGTACGATCTGTTCATTCTCATCCTTGACCATCTCTGCATTGTGTATAGTCTGTTGTACTTAGGATTATTCGATCCTAATTATTGGGAGGACGGTCAACTTCCTGTTCATTTATTCATATCTCATTCCTTCATTCTTTAGACTTTTCTATACTCATTACGAGATATATCTTTTTTTTCCTCTTTGATCTATGAGGACATAGCTCGAACTAAGTATAGGGGGGTCGTATATACTATGTATATACTTTAAACCATAACTTGTAGTTTTTTATTTAAAAATAATACATATAACTAAAAATAATGTTAAATTCATCACAATCTTCAAAGAAAAAGATGTTTATAGCTCCTCAAACTCTTTTTGACATTCTGATTAATAAATTAGGCAAAAATACTTTTGCAAAATGTTTGAAAAACTGTTTGAAAATCTTTTTGAAAAATCTTTATATGTTTGGAAAATATTTTGTAAAATATGTTCAACCTTTGTCAAAAATTTTTTGTTTGCAAAAATTTATTTTCTTTGCATGAAATAAAAATGTTTGAAAATTGATTTGCAAATGGTTGGAAAATTGGTTGCAAAAATATTTAAGAAATCTATATATACTATTTGAAAAATCTTTGCAAAATGATTTTCAAATACATGTAAATGTTTGTACAAATCGTTTGTGAAAATTATGTTGGACTATAGTTTTCAAAGATGTTGAACAATGATTTTCAAATAAGTTTGAGGAGTATACACACCATTCTCAAAATTCTTTATATATTTATCCATTGGAAATCCTTTAAGAACCAAAACTCTCGTAAATATAGGATACATCCCCATGTAAAGATATGTACCCGTTTTCTTAGCCTAAACCTTCTGCTTTAAAAATCTTTAAAACATTTGCAAAACTAAAAATACCAAAAATATTTGGTATTTATATATTTATTAAGAAATGTCATTTTTATTCCTCAAAATTATTTTTGTATATACTGATTAATAAATCATGTTAAAAATATTTTTGCAAAATTATTTGAAAAATGGTGTGACCTATTTGGAAAACTTTTGTGAAATGGTTTCGACCTTTGTAAAGATATTTTGATTGAAAAATTCTTTTCTTTGTGTGGAATAAAAGTTTTGAAAACCTATTTGTAAATTACTTGGAAAATGGCTATAAAAATATTTTGAAAAAAATCTATATATATTGTTTGAAAAATATTTGCAAACTTTAAAATGTTTGTAAAAATGTTTTTGTACTATTGTTTTCAAAATTGTTTCAAATGAATTTTAGGAATAAATGCATAATTAAAATAGGAATAAAATGTGTATATAAATGAAAATATTTTTTTTATCAATTGTGCATACATACCTATAAGAATAACTTATTAAAAACTATAAATTCTTTGAAATTCTTAAATCTTGAAAGTAAATAAAAAGAAGCACGCCCGTGTAAATAGCTGTAAATATTTTTATACGTTGTGTGCCAAAATTCTTTTTATTCGCCAATTTTTTTATATTTTTTTTCAAATTCTTTGAAAAATTGCATTATTCTTTCTACATAGCACATAGCATTTGCATATCGTTTATATTCTTTTGGATTGAGCTAGATGATTGAACAAGTCCAAATAAAATCGAAGATTGGAGCTTGGTTGGACCGTATTCCACCTAACTACACTAGAACACTATGGGAACTATGTTTAAGGTACTTCAGGTCTATTGAGACTTAATTGTTTGAGGCTCAAGGCTGGGTTGAAGTCACATCAACTGACTAACTAGAACATTTCGAGATGCACACATGACTCTTGTCGACCATGACCTACTTAGACACTTGCACCTTTCACTTGGCTAAACTCAGTTGGAGTGGTGAGGGGTTGTATTTGCCGGTCTGAGATGTACATGAGTGAAAAAAATCGTCATCATCTAGGGAGGGAAGCGCACCACAACCCGGTCTAGATACAATGAAGTCGAATGACAGGAGATTGCAGTTTGCAATAATGCTTCAAAATAGGGATAGTCTTCTGTCTTAGGAGGAAAAAGTCCTTATGTAAATCCTTCTGTAAATGGTATTTCAAAAAAACTCCAAAAAGTGGATAGGCCTGAAAATAAAATAAAATACCTGCCAGAGTATGTATATATGTTGTATAAACAAATAAGCAAGCTTGAGCATCAAAGTTATACCATGTGACCCTGCAGTTGGATGACTTGGCTACACTTGTCATGCATCCCAGTATAGGTAGCTGATGAATATGTGATTCATTACTTCTAAAGTTGAAAATAGAGCCTTGTTCCCGAGTATTTAGCAGCATATTTCCCTTTATCTTGCATAAATGGTATTCATACATGCATCCATAATTCATGCATTTTAGCATTCATAATTGCATTAAATAATAAGCCAATTCATATGTAAAATTCACTTGTAAATTATTGACATAATTAACTGTATATATTTTATACCCCCTCAAAAGTCAATAAAACCTTCCTTATACTGTACATATTACTAGCTAATAATATAAGGAAAAAGGCCAATAATTCCTAGCTTGTAAATTACCCAATAAAACCCCAAACCCAATTGGAGAACCCATACCTCAGAATGCCAATATCTACCTCATACAACCTCCGAATGAGGTCTACTCATCTTCAGATTAATACACATTCAGAGACCTATAAAATGAGATCAATTTCATTCAAATCGGAGGTCATATGCAAAACTTGGGTTTTTGGGCCTCTTTATGTACTATATGTATATTTGTACCTTTATATTTTTGTATCTTATTTGACCTCATCTCTCTTTTTCGTCAACATGAAACTTGTAGATCTCATCGAGATCTACAACTTTCATGTTTTATTTTTTTTTAAATTCGGCCACATGGCGCCCTCTGATTACGCCATGCGGCCCGCTCCTTTGCGCACCACGTGCCCTCCATCACCGCCGTCCTATCGCCCACCCTCTCTCTTGATACGGGACTTCCATTCTCGCAGCGCTCCTCAGCCACCCGATCAAACCCAGATCAAATCTGGGCCGTCTGAGAGCGCCTCTCCCACAGGCCACCACACGTCCTTTCTCCTCTACCGTTCGATGGCCACCATTCCCTCTGAATCTCCACCGTTCATCATGCGGATCACCACCACCGCACGATCAACACACCAACTTCATCACAGTTGTTGCTAGCGATGCGCCCTCCTTGCGCCACGTGGCGATGTCTGCACCCTCCGATCCTCGCTAGAAGCCCTCCATCCTAGCCACTCATCTCGTGCACCATCGTGAACGTTCGATCGATGTGTGAGATCTTATCACGATTGTTCTTCTCTGCCTTTACCTATGCCCTCCATGTGGCTCCATCACGACCCTTCGATCTCGGCCCTCTAATCCGATCACAGCCGCCCCATCGCACCCTTCTCCTGACCGTTGGATCGCTCGATCCAACGGTCAAGACATCGTCTCTTACCTCCCGCAAGGCCCGTGCCCCACGTCGCCCACCTTGCGCGCGAGCCTCCCCCTTCCTATTTTGGGAACCACTCCGACCACCCTCTCCACCTCTTGTCACTGCCATGTCGTACCCCACTCTTCCCTCATCATTGACGAACCCCTCGAACTCCATGAATAGCACCTACATCGCTCTACGACCTCCACCAACTCCACCACTTCGTCACCTACGCTGTCACCTTTCACCTTTAAATACTCCATCACCTTCAACCTTCGACCCATCCGCCATCACGAAGAGAGACCCCAAGCTCCGACTTTCATCTTGGTGACAACAATTCGAAGTGACGTTGAGCGACGACCGTGATCCTTCTCCGACAAGATCCATGGCCATCCTTGTCGTGTCACAGCCTCCCCCGTAAGCTGCACGAGCTCAGGACTCTCTACCGGCCTTTGAGCAACGACCAGGAGCATGAATCCGGGCTCCATTTCCCAGGTAGATGCCTCCATCACCTCTCCGATCTTCTTCTTTATTTTCTTTCTTTTTCTCGGAATTTATTCATCACCCACAATCAACTTCACCTCCGCCTGATCATCCTTCGAGGTCCGTCCCAGAGCTGGCACCTTCGCGCACCCTTCCATCGTCTTAGATCGCACACTTCACCTCACGCCGATGAGAGCTCCGCCACCTTGGCGAAGCAACACTACTAGACCGTCCTCACTCCACTCCAGGTCTCTCTTCTCACGCACGCTCACCCCACACGCATGTTGCATGCTTCGGCTATTCAATCTAACCCTGTAGGTGCTCTATGTTCGATTAGCCGGATGCCTCATCGGAGCGTCCTTGACCTTCATCGTCGTCGCTCTCCAGACCACCCCATCCTTAGCTGAGACCCCCGAGAGCTCCGCCACACCTCCATGATCCTTCCCAACTGCTTAAAAGTCTTCCTCAACCTTCACCGATGATTGGTGGAGGAGGCGGAGCCAACGCTTCATCGTCGGAGTGCAGCCACCTTTGCCGCAAGAGGCGGCAGACCCATTGAGAAGGAAGTACAGTAGCCGTCCGATCCCCTTTATCGGACGGTTCTAAGGAAGCCACGTAGCCATCAAGCGCAACTGTCAGATCAGGAGGATCCTGTTGGACATGTGAGCCCACGGTGAGCCGCTATGCAATAAATGTTATTGCGAATATCATTCCCTGATCTGAAATGAAGAATAAATAATTTACATAAATAGGTCCCTTAGTACAATTAGGGTTATGTACCATGGCCATCTTGATGATCATACAGCTGTTGATTCAATAATTGAATCATAGAGGTTGGTGCTTGGATGAATATCTAAAGGGTTAGATTGAGGACTCATCAAGCACCGTCAAATGATTATTAAGAGATGATCTCCAGCCTGAGTAGGAGATGGCAATCCTTTCTCACATAGGCTGATATATGACTGACGTCTTGATGCATGTCCTCTACATGGGAATAGTGATTCGGAGGTGTCAGATTAGTATGATCAATGGGTTGACTTAACGAGTTTGAGATAACCTAAGTCCTATGTTGAATGCTGTCACAGCATAGGCACGCATCCTCTGACAAGAGACGGATGTATTACTATATGTTTGAGTATGTACATTTGGCAGACCGATAGGTTGATAACCTAACCAAGGTCTATACACCGACGCGCTGGTGTGCATGTAAGGGCATATGAGTAATACGATCTCTCAAAGGGATCATACAGGTTCACTACTGAACCAGAAGACATGAGCTCACTCATGAGATATTGGGATGAATCAAATTCCGTGCACGGTCGTCTCGCTTTGGAAGCTTGAATGAATTTGTATGTTTGATATATACTTTTGGGAAGTATATGATCAAGACCTAGGTATGATATATGCTTTTGGAAAGTATATCATCAATACCAAATCCCAATGATCAAATGAGAAACTTATTGATAAAACTCTGAAGAAGACAATATAAAATTGATCTCGATCTTCGGGTTTATCATAGATCTTCAGTATGCAGGATGTACAGGTATTGGGAATACCTGAGGGTGATGTGATAATAAACGATTGTATATCCATGAATCTTCCATTTCGAGGGAGTGATAAAACAGGTCTAGATTTTAGTGATTCCTTTCTGTAGAGAAGCAATCCGATCTTAGTCCAAGTGTTGGGCATTGGTCTGAATGAGATTCAGATTCAATGAGAAGATTAGATTTGCGGTCCTGATTTAATCAAGCATCTATGGGAGGTTCGTACGATCTGTATTTGAGACGAGATCTCAACATCCAAGTCACTATACATGGAACAATACAATTGTCCTGTCCTTATCTCCAAGTATCTACAGAGAAAGCACATTATTCTTGAAGGGGTTCAAGAATAATTCATTTGATGAACTACATATCCAAGCAAGAAGGGCTTGATGACTAAATGAGATTTAAATATCAAGCATAATATGAACGAGATTCATATTGAGAGAATAATTATCCAAGATAATTAAAAGGGATTTAATTATCAAGGATTAGATAATGTGGATAATACTATCCATAATATTTGTGTATTATAAATATGATTTATAATATACATATATTAAAGAGAGAGAATTTTTGTAAATAGCATTTGTTAATTATTAATGTGGATTGGATTCACATTAATTAAGTAATTAGAAATGCAATTTACAAATTAGTTTGGGTTGTGAATATGATTCACATATTTATCAATGGCATGATTGAAATATTCACAAATTAATTTGGAATTAATTTCGTGGATATTTTTATTACAAATACATTGAAAAATAATAATATAAAATAAAAGGGAGATAAATAACCACCAAATGAGGTGGCATCACCAATGACATAGTCAAAGGTGACACCCCTCATTTTTAGGAGGCAATTTGTTATCTCCCCTTTATTATATTGCTATCTCTTAATAATTAATTTATGTTAAATTAAATTATGTCAACAATGTTGCAACATATATTTAATTTAAATATAAATTAATGTTGTTGGTTTTAGCCAACAACGATCATAGCCATTGATTATTACATAGAATCCCATGGCCGTTGGATCTATGTGTCCAATGGATTGAGATCCATTGGATCCTAAACTAATATAAAAGAAGGGCTAGCCTAACCTTTCTTGGTACATCATCAAGAGTTGCAGAAGACTACTACTCTCTCTCTCTCTCTCTAATTCTCGCCTAGCCTCTCTCCTTCTATTCAAGGTGGCCGTCCACTTTGTATGTTGAGAAGGAGAGACTCTCGCCTTCACCTTCGACGACTCGGGGATCTCCTTCTTCTTTGGGGCGACTAGCTCTAGAATAAGACGACGGATTTTGTTTGACAAAATCAAGGGATTCATCGCTTGGATCTTCATCGATGATTGCAACAGGAACGCGACTCGTCATCGTGCCCGCAAGTGCGTTCTTCATGGATCGGACTTAAGACAAGAGGATCTCTTGTTTGAGATCTCACGATCACAACCACGCTCCAAGAGGTATTCCCTATACTTTTTGGTTTGATGAAACGATCCGAGAAGTGTTCTCGTGATCATGTGGTTTCAACTTTAGATTTACAACATTTTAATTTCCGCCGCATCTAGCAACTAGTGCGACTAGTTGCTCCGATTGCATATGATGCAATCGACACGCTTTTGTGATGCGCTTAAGGATTCTCAATATCCTTCAAGTGTTATCAGATCCTTAGATCGAATAAGGTTTTGGATATGATCCATAGACCTAGGACGACTTGGGTTTGAAAGGGTCGCGAAAGTTTTGTCGCATTTCAATTTTCGCACCTATGTCTAATTGAAATTTTCAGTACTGTTTAAAATGTTTAAACACAAAATTTTCAATTGTATTTTGTTCACCATTAATTAAGGAAACCATAGGATCTGAGTTTATGAAATTTGGACTTCATTTGCTCAAGATATGGCCTTTTGAATTTACATGTATTCACTGTTACGGGAACTGCGGATCTAATCATGATTAATGAGTTAATTACTGTTTTTATCCACCTCGAAATGCGTGAATTATAACTTGGCTTCTTTACTAAATCAAATATGCAATCTTAGGAAACTGAGTTTGTAATTTTTGGATTTAAATTGATCAAGATAAATTAATTTTAGTGATTGGGGGTCACTGCTGGAAATTGACATTCTCTGATCATGAACCTTATGATAAGTCATTCAAATATGATGATGAAAATTAATTGTTAATTTTATGAAATAATTAGTTATAAATATTTGTGAAATATTTAAAGAGATAATTATTTCATTGAATGAGATTTACCTAAACCATAATGATAAGATAATTGATCTTGATCATTGGTTGACATGAAATCATCAACAAACATTTTTTCATGAAGAACCTTAGTTTATCCTACAATAGTTGTAGGACAACTTTTACATGAAAAACCCTCTTGCTTGAATAATATTGGGGACTTGTTTAGCAAATCTCCTTATAATATAATCAAAATTATTCTAATGTATAGTATATGGTATAATTTCGGTTGAAAAACTGATGAGCATCTCAAAGTACATGATGATCTATCTGGTATTATCCTTTCCTGAGGTGGATATGGTGCCTAGTCGGAGAGCATTGGGGTCGCGGGTTGGAACGTATGTGGTCCGTCCCACTCTCATCGGTACTGGCCATGACATCAGGTAGGGACTGGATAATGCCGAAGAAGTCAAAGTGTATTTTTCTAATTATTAAAATACGCATAATACATACTTTGAGATTATACATACTATTCAAGTAATAATCAAATTTGTTGATTGATGATTGGATTCATGATTAATTTAATGTGGTTAAATTAATTATATATAATTAACACTCTATTATGAATAGATGTGTATTTCCCTTGGAAGAATTAATTGTGTGAATATGATTCACGATAATTAATTATATAATTTGAATATGAGATGTAGGATCACATAAGTGACATCCATGGTATCCCGTCAAGGCAAAGAATTCCGTCGCTAGTTGTTGTATATAGGAGACGCTTGTCCGAAGTGACAGATCCTATATATGATTTGATTGGATCGGGTTCTTTGCTTCTCGAAAGAGTAAGCCTGTATACGTAGAGACCCCAATATCGAGTCCTCATATTATTGGGGCGATATTGGATTGCGTATAGCGAGTTTTAAGCCTGTTGACAGTTGCAATTAATGACGGATCGACATCATCTTAGGGGTGGTGGGCCCGGGTGTTAAAGATCGAATTAGGAGATGCAAGTTGGACTTGCAAGGCAGAATGTGTTTCCGCTTCTTTTTATTGGAGTCGCAGGTTCTCATATTATTGGGATGTGACAAAGATAGGAAAGGAGATCCCAGATCTTGCTAGAGATATAATGGTAAGAATATCTCTTACATTGAAAGTGATTAAGGGAATGAACTTTCATTGTTGACAAGGCAAGACAACTTTGATATAAAAATTCCTAAATCAAAGTAAAACATGTATATATAATATATATACTCTTATGCAAATTTCTTATTTGAGATAATCCTTCATTAAACCCACTCAATGATATACTCAATGATAACCAGTAAAATATCATGGATTGGACTCATGATCCAGATATTGTTCTTGCAATTGAACACATAAGGTATGTGGTTGCATTGTGCAAGATTCCTCAACACAATGAGGAATGACAATTAAATAAGACAATAAGACATCATCTTAGGGTTTGTATGTCTTTATAGTCTTGATCTTTCATCGAGTGTACTTTGGAAGTGACATGTCGATGGTGATCGTAATTGTCGAATAATCCTTATAAAAATAAAAGAAGATATTTTGGCACACATATGTGCTCTAGACATTTAATCATGAATGACATGGTTCTCTGCATTATGCAGAATGGTGGCTCAAAAGAGATGATGTATTCAAAATGTTTGAATACCTACCCGAACCTAAGTCTCTAAGAGTTAAGATGTAGTAGATATAATGAGTGTCATCATTCTACTATCTATACTCAAGTCATTCATGAAGCTTCATAATAATCATTTTGAATGAATTTAATGAAGCATGTATAAATGTTGAACTGCTCTTGTATTGAAATCCTTTGAATTCAACATAAGAGATTCTTTGTCTTAAACAATGGTTGTTTATAGATGAAGAGAGCGCAGTGGAAGCATGGGTCGGACCTGAGTAAGAAGGAAAGTCAAAGAGTTGACCTACTTCTATGACTTCCATTTGACACCCAAAGAGTTGGATGAATGCCAAAATTGCAATAAGTTGATGTGTTGACAGTTTGACTATCAAATCTGTCTAAAATCCTTAGTGAAGGACTCAGATAAAGCATCGGAATAATCTACATATAATCATTTACTTTGACTTCTTATTTTCATAAGATAAAGTCTGACAATTATATCCCAATCTTCTAATGATATTTGCAATTGGTTGCATATATTTAGAATATTAGAAATTTGATCTTAAGGTTTAGTAGTCATCTACATGGATATTGCTGTAATTGTTGTACAATCTCTGTTAGATAGACTTCATATTCTCAGTGGGAGAGCCCTTAGTCTTGGATAATGTCTCTATGACCTAGATAGTAGAGTACACTCATTGTTTGTTTCTAAATGTTGGAAATAAAAATGAATTTTGAGATAGAACTATCATAAAGAGTTATGATGGAAATATTTCAGATAGTAATCTAACATCTAGTGGACTCCACAAAATTAGAAAATTAATGGATGGTTCATTGAGATTTCTAATACTGAAAAATCAAATCTTATAAGATCATAGGAGGATGAAGATCATTTGACAATGATCTGGCATCAAGCCCTACACATTTGTCTGTTGATTTGATCAATAGACTAGTAAGATATGAAACTTTAGAATTTCTAAAATTACAAATCTTACATACTTGTGAATATTATATTCAAATTAAAATATCCAATACACCCTTCTCTGGGAATGGTGTTAGATGTCGAGGTATTCAAGATCTCATACATATTGATGTATGTAGAACATCTATATCATAGTAAGCATTATGGATATGTGATATCTATTGATGATTATGTATGATATGAGATTTCTTCTCTTCACCAGAGAAACATTTGAAATGTTCAAAGATTTCACAATTTTGGTTTAGAACCAAAGTTTGAAGAAAGATGGAATGAATTTGATCTAGCCTAGGTAGCTTGTACATGTGAGATAAAATTCAAAGAATACCTTATGGAGTTATGAATATCATTTCTATCTCACTCCTCCTGATAAACCTGAACTCAATAGAGTTGTAGGGAGATACAATTGTATCATGTGTGACATGATTTGATCAATGATGAATTTTAGCATAACTACCTCTTAGTTTTCAGGTATATATGTAGTAGAGACTACATTATATATCCTTAATAAGATTCCATGCAAGAAAGTTGGAATTAATCACTAGAGAGTGCTACTTCATTAGGAAGATAAAGGATGGTATTGGATACCTACTTTATGATCTTGAGATTCAAAAAAAGATCTCATCTCTGAGAATGTGATTCTTGGAGGATTGAGACTCTTGAGAGTCAAGATGAAAATTAAGTGAAGGAACTCATTTAATCTTGAGAAGATAATGAGGCTCCTAAAATCGGGAACTAAAAGGACAATTAAAGATGAGACACTAATACCTCTTCAAATGAGTTTGAAGATGTATTCCATGTCTCGATTAAGTCTGATAATGATCGGACTTCATGTGATGAAGCTCCTAAGGATGATGACATGGAAAGATGGATATTAGCAATAAAGTCTAAAGTAGACTTCATATACAAGTGTTGTATATGGACCCTCGAGGATCCACCTATATGGGTAAGACCCATAAAGGTGTAAATTGTTCAAGAGAAAGGGAGTCTGATGATAAGGTAGAGACCTTCAAAGCTCGGTTCGTAGCCATGAGCTACACACCGGAAGAGAAGACATTGCTTGCAATGAGACTTGCTCTTCGGTAACCATGCTTAAAATCATCAGAATATTGCTAACCCTAGATACACAACTTGACTATTGCATCTTTAAGATGTAAGTCAAGATTGCATTTCTCTAAGAATACCTCTCTGAGGATATTCACATGAAGTAGACCCAGGGCTTCATGGTTGAGGAAAGCAAGGTGTGCAAGCTAAAGAAACTCCATCTATGGACTCAAACAAGCTTCTTGTAGTTGGAACATCAGATTTGACAAAATCATAAATGTTCTGATTTCAGATAGAATCTTGATGTACCATGTAAAGCTTAGTGGGAGTGCCATTGTGTTCATCGTGCTAAATGTAGATAGTATCCTAATCATTTGGAATGATATAAGGATGATAATAAGTGTTTTATGAATTTTCTATTCCATACCTTGATATATGATCTCAAGAATACCTCTTAGATCTTAGTTCTGAAGTAGTTCAGAAGCAAAGAAAAGAGTGTATTGGGACTGTCACATTTGTAGTACACCTTGGACAAATTCCATTCTTGGAAATTCCAATAGAGGCTTCCTTCCTTTGAGATTTGGTACTGACCTATCTAAAGGGATAGCACCTCAAAGAGTTGAGGAAGTGAATGTTAGAACTGCTTGCACCTGTGCATCAGTTACGAGAAGCTAGGTGTATGCTAAATGTGTATAAAAGCCAGATATCTGCCATGCAGTGGGAGTAGTAAAGTGTTGCTAATCCTACTTTGGAGAGAAAACACTTGATTGCAGTAATAACAAAATCTTCAAAGATGACAAGGCTTTAGAGATAGTGATCTCTAAGTCTTATCTTCAAAAGCTTAAGACTTTATAAATAGAAATCTAAAAGGTCTTAACTACGCATACCTTAGGAGATAGTGATCTCCAGGAATAAGGGTATTCTGATAAGGATTACGGAAATACTTTTTATAACAATTACTGAGCAATAGTGTCAAGGACACTATAATTGCTTTATCAAGATTGAGTATTTGTTGCATTAGATGCAACATTCGCATTGGATGCGAGTACTGTTACCAAGGGATATGCAAGTGTCGTAAAAGGACTTGGCGTAGTCTCACGAGAACAGAGTGAGTGATAAGCTTACCTAACTATTTCTAAGTAGCCTATGATTGTCACATGAGTGTGGGTTTAAATGATTAGCCCATTAATGGCTCTTCGGGCTAGTGGGAGATTGTTGGACATGTGAGCCCACGGCGAGCCATTATGCAATAAATGTTATTGCGAATATCATTACCTGATCTGAAATGAAGAATAAATAATTTGCATAAATAGGTCCCTTAGTACAATTAGGGTTATGTACCATGGCCATCTTGATGATCATACAGTTGTTGATTCAATAATTGAATCATGGAGGCTGGTGCTTGGATGAATATCTAAAGGGTTAGATTGAGGATTCATCAAGCACCATCAAATGATTGTTAAGAGATGATCTCCAGCCTGAGTAGGAGATGGCAATCCTTTCTCACATAGGCTGATACCTGACTGACCTCTTGATGCAGGTCCTCTGCATGGGAATAGTGATTCGTAGGTGTTAGATTAGTTAGGTCCATGGGTTGACTTAACGAGATCGAGATAACCTAAGTCCTATGTTGAATGTTGTCACAGCATAGGCACGCATCCTCTGACCGGAGACAGATGTATTACTATATGTCTGAGTATGTACATTTGGCAGACCGTTAGGTTGATGGCCTAACCAAGGTCTATACACCGGCGCGCTGGTGTGCATGTAAGGGCATATGAGTAATACGATCTCTCAAAGGGATCATACAGGTTCACTATTGAACCGGAAGACATGAGCTCACTCATGAGATATTGGGAAGAATCAAATTCCGTGCATGGTCGTCTCGCTTTGGAAGCTTGAATGAATTTGTAGGTTTGATATATACTTTTGGAAAGTATATGATCAAGACCTAGGTATGATATATGCTTTTGGAAAGTATATGATCGATACCAAATCCCAATGATCAAATGAGAAACTTATTGATAAAACACTAAAGAAGACAGTATAAAATTGATCTTGATCTTCGGGTTGATCATAGGTCTTCCAATATGCAGGATGTACAGGTATTGGGAATACCTGAGGGTAATGTGATCATAAACGATTGTATATCCATGATGCTTCCATTCCGAGGGAGTGATGAAACAAGTCTGGATTTTAGGGACTCCTTTCAGTAGAGAAGCAATCCAATCTTAGTCCAAGTGTTGGACATTGGTCTGAATGAGATTCAGATTCAATGAGAAGATTAGATTTGCGGTCTTGATTTAATCAAGCATCTATGGGAGGTTCGTACGATCTGATTGAGACGAGATCTCAACATCCAAGTCATTATACGTGGAACAATACAATCGCCATGTCCTTATCTCCAAGTATCGACGGAGAAAGCACATTATTCTTGAAGGGGTTCAAGAATAATTCTTTTGATGAACTACATATCCAAGCAAGAAGGACTTGATGATTAAATGAGATTTATTTATCAAGCATAATATGAATGAGATTCATATTGAGAAAATAATTATCCAAGATAATTAAATGGGATTTAATTATCAAGGATTAGATAACGTGGATAATACTATCCATAATATTTGTGTATTATAAATATGATTTATAATGTACATATATTGAAGAGAGATAGTTTTGTAAATAGCATTTGTTAATTATTAATGTGGATTGGATTCACATTAATTGAGTAATTAGAAATGCAATTTACAAATTAGTTTGGGTTGTGAATATGAATCACATATTTATCAATGGCTTGATTGAAATATTCACAAATTAATTTGGAATTAATTTGGTGATATTTTTGTTACAAATACACTGAGAAATAATAATATAAAATAAAAGAGAGATAAGGTGGCATCACCAATGACATAGTCAAAGGTGACACCCCCTCATTTTTAGGAGGCAATTTGTTATCTCCCCTTTATTATATTGTTATCTATTAATAATTGATTTATGTTAAATTAAATTATGTTGACAATGTTGCAACATATATTTAATTTAAATATAAATTAATGTTGTTGGTTTTAGCCATCAACAATCATAGCCATTGATTATTACATAGAATCCCATGGCCGTTGGATCTATATGTCCCATTGATTGAGATCCATTGGATCCTAAACTAATATAAAAGGAGGGCTAGCCTAGCCTTTCTTGGTACATCATCAAGAGTTGCTTAAGACATGTGGATCTCTTGTTTGGGATCTCACAATCACAACCACGCTCCAAGAAGTATTCCTTATACTTTGTGATTTGATGAAACGTTCTGAGAAGTGTTCTCGTGATCATGTGATTTCATATTTAGATTTAAAGAATTTTAATTTCCACCGCATCTAGCGACTAGTACGACTAGTTGCTCCGATTGCATATGATGCAATCGACACGCTTCCGTGATGCGCTTAAGGATTCTCAATATCCTTCAGATCCCATACACCAGAGCACGCCACATTGCCACTCACCCCGAGCTTCAGATGCCGTTGGATTCATCTTGATCTAACGGCTGTTGATCATCCACACCTTCATCTTAGAAGCCATCCTCCGTCGTTAGATCTTCATACGATCTAACGGATCTAGACGCGCGACATCTCCAGTTATATTCCATCGTTAGATCACCATTCGATCTAGCGGTCCAGCATGCACCACGTAGCAACCTCCGATTCTCCTCCCCGACCAGTAGGCTCAGAGCCCCCGAAGCTCCCCCGAGCCAAGTCCGAGCCTGCAGAGCCCCCGAGCCTCTTTCCGAGCCTCCGAAGTCACCCGAGCTTGGGACCTCACGTGTCTTTCACGTGCGTTCTGGGAATTTTGCACCGAGGCCGCTGAAGGTTTTACAAATTGCATTCCGGTCCCTACCAGGAGCACCACGTGTGGCGCACGTGTTTTGTGGGCATTTTGCATACATGTCCCCCTTATTCTAGGTAATTGCATTTTAGTCCTTGTCAACATATTTGAACTTTAGCAATTTGGTTTCATGTATTTGCAAATAGGCCCCTATCTTTGCATCACATTTGTAGGTATTCATTTGACATCATTTTCAAGTTTGAAAAATGCATTGTGTCACTTAACTTGTCGTCTTTCATATGTGATATATGTTTGATTTTTGTGATAACAATGGATTTTTTGATTAATTAATTGGTGACATTTTGTTATATTTTGCCCATTTATGCCTTTTAATTTGTAGTAAATTCTCCGTGGCTCCAAAAATCACCAAAATATCACATAAGACATAGGATAATTTAGTTCGCATGGACGGATTTCCGTGCATTTTGAGGCCTAAATAAATCATTTTGTTATTTCCTTAATTGATTTTTAATAGGTCCAATTCACATAGAAATTTAGGTTTATTAATTTTACTGGATTCTTCACACATAGATCTATCTAGGATAATTTTTATAATAGAAAAGATTGTGTTTTGGTATTTATTAAAACTGATTTAGTCAGAATTACCTCGCATTCATTTTTAATTCACAGTAAATTCATATAGTGTCAGAAAAATCCAAAAAAATAGAATAGTTTAATTACATTGCATTTCACTATCTGACCAAGTTTCATAATTTTTGGAATTAATATGACTATATTTCTGACTTAACTTGTAAACTGTCCCGATTTTGCATGTGTCTTATCTTAGTTGCATAAAAATTATTGAAAAAAATCAAAAAGACTATTCTGAAAATCCGACCTCTTAAATTCACTTAAAATATACCTAAGGAGACAGCTGCCTCCCTGAGTTTAACCTTGGGCTTGCCCAAGTAAAATAAATTTACCGCTTAAAATTAATTGAACATTGATTAAAAGTGGTATTTTTGACATCGCTTAGATTATCCGACTGCAACGAACTTACAAATTAATTTAACCATTAATTTGATCGATATAACAAGGGTAGCTAGAGCAGTGTCAATAGCTACACTGGACACCGTCCATTCTTTTCTTCACCTCCTCCTCATGAGTTGGATGCCACTTGAACTTAGGAGGGAATATCTCACTCCTCGAGGATAGAGTGCTGGATTGAGGAATCATTGGGTTCTCATTCTGGAGAAGTCAATTCCTTTTCCATTCTAGTTGGGGAGACCGCCACTTACACCATACAAGTCAACTTCATAGTCATAAGGGTTTGCGTATGATGTAGGCTAGTTCTGACCTGGTTATTGAGGTGCGTTTGAACTGAGTTTTGTAACTCTTGAAGGTTGTTTTATTTTAAATTTGATTTTCGACCAAGTTCCACACACATTTTCACATCAAGGTCTAACCTCATTTCCAAACATTTATTTTGTTAAGACAAGTTTAACAACATTAAGCAATTCTATTTATTCTTTCCTTTTCTTTTCTTCTTTATTTTTTTTGTACTTATTGCATAAGTATTTGTTAGGGATTAGCAAAGGCAAGTATAGGGGGTTATGAATCTCCAATTCATCAACTTTATTCATTAATTTTGGCCTGAAAAATCTTAGCTAAAGCATGTCAATAGCATCAATTTGTATAAAATAACATTCATCATTTATTGCATTTATTGTGTAAATAATACTGTTTTTAATGTCAAAAATTATATAATAAAGGAAGAAAAGGAAAAGAATAAAATATCGAAGATATTTTATGACCGTAAACTCTGAGAGAAGTCAAGAATTGAGTTGGTCGATAAGGAATAAAGTAGAGGGAGACAAGAGCCAAAATAGGATAAAAATCTATTTATTCATTCATTATTTTATGCATTTTGAAACATATTTTATTCTTCATTATTTATTCAATAAATTAAGAAACTTTTACAATAAAGTTGTAGATAATAATGTAAATAAAAATACATAATTGAGTTTGTACAAAATAAGCATACAATGTTCATTTTATACATAAAATAAAAAGCCGAAAACCTAACTTCCCAGACCCTTATCTTTAAAATAAAAGTCAAAACTTATCAAAATCACCTCTAATTGTATATAACTTTTCACAAGCTATTTAATGTTATGTTTTTAATTTTTTTGAGTTACTGTGTGGAAGTTAGGTTTTTGACCCACATTGTACATTATACCTGATTAAAATATTCATTTTATTCATCCTTCATTATTTTTACAAATTTATATTTTTTTAATTTTTTAAATATTATTTAAAACACCTTTGCGTATTAAAACCTAAATAAAACCAAAAGAAAAATGTACAATAAAATAATACATAGACAAAATACCTATATTATACCTGTATATAAATAAAAGGGAACCCCATTCTTTTATTCTTTATTCATTTTATATTTTTATTATAAAGTAAATATTGTAAATATTATATTAAAAATACAAAATCAAAATAAAACTCGTTAAATACATTAAAATAAAAAAGGTGTAGATAATATACAGGTTAAATACCTATAAAAATACCTTTCAAATGTACATATCTATTTATTTAATGTACAAATTACATCATAAAAAAATAATAAAAATATATTTATACTCATAGAATTGAGTTATAAATATATAAAATAAGAAAATAAATTAATAAAGTAAAATATGTGAGAATCCTTAAGCGCATCACGGAAGCGTGTCGATCGCATCGTATGCAATCGGAGCAACTAGTCGTACTAGATGCTCTTGAAGCGGAAATTAAAAATTTTAACTTTAAAGATGAAACCACATGATCACGAGAACACTTCTCGGATCGTTTCATCAAACCACAAAGCACAAGGAATACCTCTTGAAGCGTGGTTGTGATCGCGAGATCCCAAAGTAGAGATCCTCCTATCTTAAGTCCGATCCACGAAGAACGCACTTGCGGGCGCGATGATGAGTCACGTTCCTTCCCGCAATCTTCGATGAAGATCCAAGCGATGGCTCCGCCGATTTCGTCAAACGAAATCCGTCGTCTTCCTTTAGAGTAAGCAACTCCAAAGAAGAAGGAGATCCTCGAGTCGAAGCCGAGAGTCTCTCCTTTCTCAACACAAGATGGACGGCCATCCTTTGGAGGAGAGAAGGAGAGAGAGGGCGAGAATGAGAAAGAGAGAGAGAGAGTTGTAACCTTGCACAACTCTTAATGATGTACCATGGAAGGCTACCCTAGCCCTCTATTTATATTAGTTTAGGATCCAATGGATCTCAATCCATGGGACACATGGATCCAAAGGCTATGCTTGGTCCATGCTAAATCAATGGCT
Organism: Ottelia alismoides; assembly: GCA_037367405.1. Lineage (NCBI taxonomy): Eukaryota > Viridiplantae > Streptophyta > Magnoliopsida > Alismatales > Hydrocharitaceae > Ottelia > Ottelia alismoides. Next base: position 128,228 of record JAZKJV010003504.1, on the reverse strand, counting down.
ATGATTGTTGTTGGTTAAAACCAACAACATTAATTTAAATTAAAAAATGTTGCAACATTATCAACATAATTTAATTTAACATTAACTAATTAAGAGATAATGTGATAAATAAAATTGGAGTCAACCAACCTCCCTAAAAATGGGGGGCGTCACCCATGAACAATTCATGGGTGACGCCACCTATGGAGGGTGGTTTATTTTTGTCTCCTTTTTATTTATCTTATTATTTCTTAATTAAATTGCAATAACTATTATTGCAATAATATCCACCAAATTAATTCCAAATTAATTTGTGAATATTTCAATCATGCCATCGAAGATATGTGAATCACATTTACATCACAAACTAATTTGTAAATTACATTTCCAATTAATTAATTAATGTGAATTCAATCCACACTATTAATTAACAAATGCTATTTACATTTATTTTCTCTCTTCAATATATATGTATTATAAATCATATTTATAATACACATATATCATGGATAGTATTATCCATATTCTCTAATCCATGATAATTAAATCCCATTTAATTATCTTGGATAATCATTCTCACAATATGAATCATATTCATATTAAGCTTGATTATTAAATCTCATTTAATCATCAAGTTCATCTTGCTTGGATATGGAATTCATCAAATGAATTATTCTTGAACTCCTTAAAGAATAATGTGCTTTCTCCGCAGATACTTGGAGATAAGGACAGGGCGATTGTATTGTTCCATGTATAGTGACTTGGATATTGAGATATTATCTCAAATCCAGATCGAACGAACCTCCCATAGATGCTTGATTAAATCAAGACCGCAAATCCAATCTTCTCATTGAATCTGAATCCCATTCAGACCAATGTCCAACACTTGGACTAAGATCGGATTGCTTCTCTACTGAAAGGAGTCACTAAAATCCAGACATGTTTCATCACTCCCTCGGAATGGAAGCGTCATAGATATACAATCGTTTATGATCACATCACCCTTCAGGTATTCCCAATACCTGTACATCCTGCATACTGGAAGACCCATGGTCAACCCGAAGATCAAGATCAATTTTATACTGTCTTCTTCAGGGTTTGATCACTAAGTTTCTCATTTGATCATTAGGAGTTGGTATCGATCATATACTTTCCAAAAGCATATATCATACCTAGGTCTTGATCATATACTTTCCAAAAGTATATATCAAACCTAAAAATTCAGTCAAGCTTCCAAAGCGAGACGACCGTGCACGGAATTTGATTCCTCCCAATATCTCATGAGTGAGCTCATGTCTTCCGGTTCAGTAGTGAACCTGTATGATCCCTTTGAGAGATCGTATTACTCATATGCCCTTATATGCACACCAACGCGCCGGTGTATAGACCTTGGTTAGGTCATCAACCTATTGGTCTGTCAAATGTACATACTCAGACATATAGCAATACATCTGTCTCCGGTCAGAGGATGCGTGCCTATGCTGTGACAGCATTCAACATAGGACTTTGGTTATCTCGATCTCGTTAAGTCAACCCCTTGACCTAACTAATCTGACACCTCCGAATCTCTATTACTATGCAGAGGACCTACATCAAGAGGTCGGTCAGATATCAGCCTATGTGAGAAAGGATTGCCATCTCCTACTCAGGCTGGAGATCACATCTTAACAATCATTTGACGGTGCTTGATGAGTCCGCAATCTAACTCTTTATATATTCATCCAAGCACCAACCTCTATGATTCAATAATTGAATCAACAGTTGTATGATCATTAAGACAGCCATGGTACATAACCCTAATTGTACAGAGGGACCTATTATGCAAATTATTTATTCTTCATTTCAGATCAGGGAATGATATTCGCAATAACATTTATTGCATAATGGCTCGCCGTGGGCTCACATGTCCAACAATCTCCCACTAGCCAAAAGAGCCATTAATGGGCTAATCATTTAAACCCACACTCATGTGACAATCATAGGCTATTTAGAAATAGCTAGGTAAGCTGATCAGTCACTCTGTTCCCGCGAGACTACGCCAAGTCCTTTTACGGCACTTGCATATCCCTAGGTAACAGTGCTCGCATCCAATGCGAATGTTGCATCTAATGCAACCTATACTCAATCTTGGCAAAGCAATTATAGTGTCCTTGACACTATTGCTCAATAACTATTATAACCAGTATTTCCATAATCCTTATGAGAATACCCTTATTCCGGGAGATCACTATCTCTCAAGGTATCCACAGTTAAGACCTTTTAGATCTCTATCTATAAAGTCTTAAGCTCTAAAAGATAAGACTCAGAGATCACCATCACTAAAGCCTTGTCATCTTTGAAGATATCGTTAATTCTGCAATCAAGTTTTCTTTCTCCATAGTAGGATTAGCAACACTTTACTACTCCCACTGCATGGCAGAAATCTGGCTTTTGTACACATCTAGTATACACTTAGCTTCTCGTAACTGATGCACAAGTGCAAGCAGTTTTAGCATTCACTTCCTCAACTCTTTGAGGTGCTATCCCTTTTGATAGGTCAGTATCAAATCTCAAGGGAAGGAAGCCTTTCTTGGAATTTCCAAGAATGGAATATGTCCAAGGTATACTACAAATGTGACAGTCCCAATACCCTCTTTTCTTTGATTCTGAACAACTTCAAAACTAAGATCTAAGAGGTATTCTTGAGATCATATCTCAAGGTATGGAATAGCCAGTCAATAAAACACTTATCCTCATCCTTATATCATTCCAAATGATTAGGATATTATCTACATTTAGCATGATGAACACAATGGCACTCCCACTAAGCTTCACATGGTTCATCAAGATTCTATTTGAAATCATAACATTTATAATTTCATCAAATCTTATGTTCCAACTACAAGAAGCTTATTTGAGTCCATAGATGGAGTTCTTTAGCTTTCACACCTTACTTTCCAAAATCATGAAGCCCTGGGGCTACTTCATGTGAATATCCTCAGAGAGGTATTCTTTAGAGGAATGCAATCTTGAATTACATCTTGAAGATGCAATAGTCAAGTTGTGTAGCTAAGGTTAGCAATATTCTGATGATTTAAGCATGGTTACCGAAGAGCAAGTCTCATTGCAAGCAATGTCTTCTCTTCCGATGTGTAGCTTATGGCTACAAACCGAGCTTTGAAAGTCTCTACCTTCACATCAGGTTCCCTCTTCTCTTGAAGATCCATTTACACCTTTATGGGTCTTACCCTTATAGGTGGATCCTCGAGGGTCCATATACAACATTTGTATATGAAGTCTATGTTAGACTTTATTGCTAATATCCATCTTTCCATGTCATGATATTCAGGAGCTTCATCACATGAAGTCCGATCATTGTCAGACTTAACTGACACATGGAATACATCCCCAAACTCATTTGAAGAGGTATTAGTGCTTCATCTTTAATTATCCTTTTAGTTTCCGATTTCAGGAACTTCATTATCTTCTCAAGATCAAATGAGTTCCCACACTTCATTTTTGTCTTGATTCTCAAGAGAGTCATCCTCCAAGAATCACATTCTCAGGGATGAGATCTTTTAAGAATCTCAAGGTCATAAAGCATGTATCCAATACCATTCTTTATTTTCCTAATGAAGCATCACTCTCAAGTGCTAGATTCCAGATTACATGCATGGAACCTTATTAAGGATATATATTGTAGTCTCTACTACACATATATATCTGGAAACTAAGAGGATATTTATGCTAAAATTCATCATTGATCAAATCATGTCACACATGATCCAATTGTATCTCCCTACAACTCTATTGAGTTTAGGTGTATTAGGAGGATTGAGATAGAAATGGTATTCATATCTCCATAAGGTATTCTTTGAATTTTATCTAATAGGTACAAGCTACCTAGGTTAGATCAAATTCATCTCATCTTTCTTCAAACTTTGGTTCTAAACCAAAATTGTGAAATCTTTGAACATTTCAAAGGTTTCTCAGGTGAAGAGAAGAAATCTCATATCATACATAATCATCAATAGATATCACATATCCATAATGTTTACTATGATATAGATGATCGACATACATCAATATGTATGAGATCTTGAATACCTTGACATCTTACACCTTTCCTAAGAGAAGGGTGTATTGGACATTTTACTTTGAATACAATGTTCACAAGTATGTAAGATTTGAAATTTTAGACATTCTAAAGTTTCATATCTCTTACTAGTCTATTGATCAAATCAACAGATAAATGTCCAAGGCTTGATGCCAGATCATTGTCAAATGATCTTCATCCTCCTATTGATCTTATAAGGTTTGATTTTCAGTATTAGAAATCTTAATGAACCATTCATTAATTTTCTAATTTTGTGGAGTCCACTAGATGCTAGATTACTATCTGAAATATTTCCATCATAACTCTTTATAATAGTTCTATCTCAGAATTCATGTTTATTTCCAACATTTAGAAACAAACAATGAGGGTATTCTAATATCTAGGTCATAGAGACATTCTCTAAGACTAAGGGCTCTCCCACTGAGAATATGAAGTCAATCTATCCAATAGAGATTGCTGCAACAATTACAGTAATATCCATGTAGATGACTACTAAACCTTAGGATCAAATTTCTAATCTTCTAATATATATATGCAACCAATTGCAAATGTCATTAGAAGATTGGGATACAATTGTCAGACTTTATCTTATGAAATAAGAAAGTCAGAGTCAATGATTTATGTAGATTATTCTGATGCTCTATCCGAGTCCTTCACTAAGGATTTTAGACAGATTTTGATAGTCATACTGTCAACACATCAACTTATTGCAGTATTGGCATTCATCCAACTCTTTGGATGTCATATGGAAGTCACAGAAGTAGGTCAACTTTTTGACTTTCCTTCTTACTCGGGTCCGACCCATGCTTCCACTGCACTCTCTTAATCTATAAACAACCATTGCTTAAGACTAAGGATCTCTTATGTTAAATTCAAAAGAATTCAATGTAAGAGCATTTCAACATTTATACATGCTTCATTAAATTCATACAATATGAATATCATAAAGCTTCATGAATGACTAGAGTATAGATAATAGAATGATGACACTCATCATATCTTCATACATCTTAACTCTTAGAGACTTAGGTTCAGGTAGGTATTCAAACATTTTGAATACATCATCTCTTTCGAGCCACCATTCTGCATAATGCAGAGAACCATGTCATTCATGATTAAATGTCTAGAGCACATTTGTATGCCAAAATATCTTCATTTCTTTTATAAGGATTATTCGACAATTACGATCACCATCGACATGTCACTTCCAAAGTACACTCGATGAAGGATCAAGACTACAGAGACATACAAACCCTAAGGTGATGTCTTATTGTCTTATTTAATTGTCCTTCCTCATTATGTTGAGGGGACTTGCACACTGCAACCACATACATTATGTGTCCAATTGCAAGTACAATATCTGGATCATGAGTCCAATCCATGATATTTTTACTGGTTATTATTGAGTATAACATTGAGTGGGTTTAATGAAGGATTATCTGAAATAAGAAATTTGCATAAGGGTATATATAATATATATACATATTTTACTTTGATTTAGGAATTTTCATATCAAAGTTGTCCTGCCTTGTCGACACTGAAAGTTCATTCCCTTAATCACTTTCAATGTAAGAGATATTCTTACCATTATATCTCTAGCAAGATCTGGGATCTCCTTTCCTATCTTCGTTGCATCCCAATAATATGAGAACCTACAACTCGGATAAAAAGAAGCGGGAACACATTCCGCCTTGCAAGTCCAACTTGCATCTCCCAATTCGGTCTTTAACACTCGGGCCCACCACCCCTAAGGCAATGTTGACCCGTCATTAATTGAACCAACCGTCAACAGGCTTAATACTCGCTATACGCAATCCAATATCGCCCCAATAATATGAGGACCCGATATTGGGGTCACTACGTATACGGCTTTACTCTTTCGAGAAGCAAAGAACCCGATCCAATTAAATCATGTACAGGATCTGTCACTTCGGACAGGCGTCTCCTACACACAACAACTGGCGACGAAATCCTTTGCCTTGACGGGAGACCATGGATGTCACTTATGTGATCCTCCACCTCATATTCAAATTGTAATTAATTATCGTGAATCATATTCACATAATTAATTCTTCCAAGGGAAATACACATCTATTCATAATAGAGTGTTTATTGGATGTAATTAATTTAATCACATTAAATTAATTATCAATCCAATCATCAATCAACAAATATGTATTTTACTTGAATAGTAGGTATATACTCAAAGTACGTATTATTCGAATTTTAATAATTAGAAAAATACACATTGTTTGTCTCCAGTATTATACAGTCCCTACCCGCTGTCATGGCCAGTACCGATGAGAGTGTGACGGACCACATACGTTGCAACCCGCTACCCCAATGCTCTCCGACTAGGCACCACATCCGCCTCGGGAAAGGATAATACCAGATAGACCATCATGTACTTTGAGATGTTCATCGGTTTTTCAACCGAAATTATACCATATAATATACATCAAAACATTTTTGATTATAAGGAGATTTGCTAGACAAATCCCCAATCCTATTCAAGCAAAAAAAAGGTTTTTCATGTAAAAGTTATCCTACAACAATTGTAGGATAAACTATCGTTTTCATGAAAGTAATGTTTGTTGATGAACCAATGATCAAGATCTAATATCTCATCATTGTGGTTTAGGAAAGTGTCATTCAATAAAATAATTATCTCTTTAAATATTTCACAAATATTTATCACTAATTATTCCAGAAAATTAACAATTAATTTTCATCATGATAATTGAATGACATATCACAAGGTTCAAGATCAAGAAATTGTTAATTTCCAGCAGTGACCCCCAATCACTAAAATTAACTTATCTTGATCAATTTAAATCCAAAAAATGCAAACTCAGTTTCCAAAGATTTCCTATTTGATTTATTAAAGAAACCAAGTGATAATTCACGCATTTCAAGGTGGAGTAAAACCGTAATTATCTCATTAATCACGTTCAAATCCGCAGTTCCCGCAACAGTGAATATAGGCATATTCAAAAGACCATATCTTGAGCAAATGAAGTCCAAATTTAGTAAACTCAAGTCCTATGGTTTCCTTGTTTAATGGAAAACAAAATCCAATTGAAAATTTCGTGTTTAAACATTTTAAACAGAGCCGAAAAATTCAATTTTACAGAGGTGCGAAAAAATTGAAATGCAGTAAAATTTCGCAACCCTTTCAAGAACCAAATCGTCTAAGGTCTATGGATCATTACCAAAACCTTATTCAACCTGGATCTGATACCACTTGAAGGATAGTGAGAATCCTTAAGCGCATCACGGAAGCGTGTCGATCGCATCGTATGCAATCGGAGCAACTAGTCGTACTAGATGCTCTTGAAGCGGAAATTAAAAATTTTAACTTTAAAGATGAAACCACATGATCACGAGAACACTTCTCGGATCGTTTCATCAAACCACAAAGCACAAGGAATACCTCTTGAAGCGTGGTTGTGATCGCGAGATCCCAAAGTAGAGATCCTCCGATCTTAAGTCCGATCCACGAAGACCGCACTTGCGGGTGCGATGATGAGTCACGTTCCTTCCCGCAATCTTCGATGAAGATCCAAGCGATGGTTCCGCCGATTTTGTCAAACGAAATCCGTCGTCTTCCTTTAGAGTAAGCAACTCCAAAGAAGAAGGAGATCCTCGAGTCGAAGCCGAGAGTCTCTCCTTTCTCAACACAAGATGGACGGCCATCCTTTGGAGGAGAGAAGGAGAGAGAGGGCGAGAATGAGAAAGAGAGAGAGAGAGTTGTAACCTTGCACAACTCTTAATGATGTACCATGGAAGGCTACCCTAGCCCTCTATTTATATTAGTTTAGGATCCAATGGATCTCAATCCATGGGACACATGGATCCAAAGGCTATGCTTGGTCCATGCTAAATCAATGGCTATGATTGTTGTTGGTTAAAACCAACAACATTAATTTAAATTAAAAAATGTTGCAACATTATCAACATAATTTAATTTAACATTAACTAATTAAGAGATAATGTGATAAATAAAATTGGAGTCAACCAACCTCCCTAAAAATGGGGGGCGTCACCCATGAACAATTCATGGGTGACACCACCTATGGAGGGTGGTTTATTTTTGTCTCCTTTTTATTTATCTTATTATTTCTTAATTAAATTGCAATAACTATTATTGCAATAATATCCACCAAATTAATTCCAAATTAATTTGTGAATATTTCAATCATGCCATCGAAGATATGTGAATCACATTCACATCCCAAACTAATTTGTAAATTACATTTCCAATTAATTAATTAATGTGAATTCAATCCACACTATTAATTAACAAATGCTATTTACATTTATTTTCTCTCTTCAATATATATGTATTATAAATCATATTTATAATACACATATATCATGGATAGTATTATCCATATTCTCTAATCCATGATAATTAAATCCCATTTAATTATCTTGGATAATCATTCTCACAATATGAATCATATTCATATTAAGCTTGATTATTAAATCTCATTTAATCATCAAGTTCATCTTGCTTGGATATGGAATTCATCAAATGAATTATTCTTGAACTCCTTCAAGAATAATGTGCTTCCTCCGCAGATACTTGGAGATAAGGACAGGGCGATTGTATTGTTCCATGTATAGTGACTTGGATATTGAGATATTATCTCAAATCCAGATCGAACGAACCTCCCATAGATGCTTGATTAAATCAAGACCGCAAATCCAATCTTCTCATTGAATCTGAATCCCATTCAGACCAATGTCCAACACTTGGACTAAGATCGGATTGCTTCTCTACTGAAAGGAGTCACTAAAATCCAGACCTGTTTCATCACTCCCTCGGAATGGAAGCATCATAGATATACAATCGTTTATGATCACATCACCCTTCAGGTATTCCCAATACCTGTACATCCTGCATACTGGAAGACCCATGGTCAACCCGAAGATCAAGATCAATTTTATACTGTCTTCTTCAGGGTTTGATCACTAAGTTTCTCATTTGATCATTAGGAGTTGGTATCGATCATATACTTTCCAAAAGCATATATCATACCTAGGTCTTGATCATATACTTTCCAAAAGTATATATCAAACCTACAAATTCAGTCAAGCTTCCAAAGCGAGACGACCGTGCACGGAATTTGATTCCTCCCAATATCTCATGAGTGAGCTCATGTCTTCCGGTTCAGTAGTGAACCTGTATGATCCCTTTGACAGATCGTATTACTCATATGCCCTTATATGCACACCAACGTGCCGGTGTATAGACCTTGGTTAGGTCATCAACCTATTGGTCTGTCAAATGTACATACTCAGACATATAGCAATACATCTGTCTCCGGTCAGAGGATGCGTGCCTATGCTGTGACAGCATTCAACATAGGACTTTGGCTATCTCGATCTCGTTAAGTCAACCCCTTGACCTAAATAATCTGACACCTCCGAATCTCTATTACTATGCAGAGGACCTACATCGAGAGGTCAGTCAGATATAAGCCTATGTGAGAAAGGATTGCCATCTCCTACTCAGGCTGGAGATCACATCTTAACAATCATTTGACGGTGCTTGATGAGTCCGCAATCTAACTCTTTAGATATTCATCCCAGCACCAGCCTCTATGATTCAATAATTGAATCAACAGTTGTATGATCATTAAGACAGCCATGGTACATAACCCTAATTGTACAGAGGGACCTATTATGCAAATTATTTATTCTTCATTTCAGATCAGGGAATGATATTCGCAATAACATTTATTGCATAATGGCTCGCCGTGGGCTCACATGTCCAACATGATCATCGTAGTTACACACCATACCCTATAATCCCTTGTACACACGCCCAAACTTTTTATTTCGTCCGATCAAATAAGGGCACTGATCATGTTTATAAATATAGGACATTCGCCTCTATTGTTTTTTGGCCATTCATCCGAGTCTAGGAGCTCTATTTCTTCATCTACGAAGCTTCTTGTGACAAGAGGAGCTTATTGGCGCTTGGAACGAGCTCCGAGAGGACGGAGGTGCACCCACGGTCGTCCCGCCGGTGACCCTGCTCCATGAGCTCTCTCAGATATAAAAGTTTTTTCCTTTCAGTCTTTTTCGGTCTATTTTGATTCCAACCTTTCATTCCTGCATTTAGTTTATCTTTTAGATCTTAGTTGTAGCTTAGAGAATCGGATCTGTAGTTCGCCGAAGTCGAGCTCCAGTGAGCTCCCCCACGCCTGATCATCTGATCCCTGACTCCACATTCGCCCTCAATTTGTTTCCCTTCAGCTTCCCTACATCCCAGGCACCATCGCTCACCCACATCCTTAGTGGATCTGGACTTTAGATGCTGCACCTCCGCTATTCACCAGAGGATCTCAACTCGAGCAACTTCCCATCCATTTCGACCAATAAGAGCCCCAAGACCTTGGTGGTGTTGTTCTTGAGCCTTTTGCAGGTACTGGAGGGCCAAAGGACTCCAACAGAGTTGATATTGCTGAAGATCAGGTACCTGGAGCTCCACATCTTCCTCGACATCGTGCGACCACGTCGGAGCACCATGTGCTTGATTGAAGGTACTATTTGATGTGGAGGATCACCAGGAATAAGAAGAGCCCCTCGGCGGAGGGAAAGGAGGTCGGAGGAGCCCACAATGCTCGATCAAAACTCGCTAGCGGCAAGTTTCTTTCTAGTTCTTCCAACATCCATCGCTGTCCGATCAAGATCCGTACCCTAGATGTAGAAGACACCGTTGGATGTAGAGCCACGGAGCCATTAGATCTCGCTCGGAGGTCTAATCTTGGCCATCCAGTGACGAAGCGTCATTGGTCGTTGTGCAAGCGCAACATGGATAGGTGGATGGCATCCCATCATCCATCAGTGCCTTTATTGGGGTAATTTTCATCTTTAGACCCACATTTTTGTATATTTAATATTTAATGCTGTAAATAAAATATCATGTAAAAATAAATGGACATTTTGCAAATGGACCTCAGTACTTCCTGTATTTACACTTTTGTCCAGTTCAGCTCAGATCATGTGAATTTTTGTATTTATATATAATCCAATAAAATGACATGAATGTTGTTTAACTTTTTTATATTTGCTTGAAAGCTCCTAGACTTTTATTGATTTACATTTGAGTCCTTCCCGAGCTACGCCACTTTTAGTCCCACGTGATGGTCGAATTGCGTAGATGCCTTAATCGGTTTTGCAATTGTGAAATGGTCTTTAAAAATAAAATAAATATTTTATTAGATTGGCAAATTTACACTTATGCTCCTGATATTTACTTTATTTACAAAATGCCCATGCTAGGACTTGCATTTTTGTATGCTTTTTCTATTTATTAAAAATACCAATTGTGCTATAAACAATATAAAAAATAGGATTAGATGCTTCTTGCCATGTTTATTCTTGCCTATATTTTATTTGGTAATTTTCAGCATTTTAATCATTTATTAAAAATCAAATGGGGCCTTTTTATGTACTCTTTAACTTATAAAATACCAAAATAATACCAAAACATCTCTAAAATTCCAAAAAATTGTATGTAGTGTATGTTGACCTATTTTTTATAGACTAAAAATCACTGAAAATGGTAAAATAAAATGCCTAAAAGTATTAAAATCCCAAATTCTGTTATAAAAATCTTAAAAATTCTTAAAAAATCCAAAAATAATATTTTCTATTTCATAATTTATTTCTATAAATATGTATACATTAAAATTGATTTGGGTAATTATAGAACTTATCTACTATTTTTAAAATCCAAATCAATTTTGATATTTGATTAATCCCTTATTCGAGATATTTTTTTCGACTTTAAAATTTAACAAAAAATCTAGAAAAATAACAGCTAAAATAGAAATTAAAAAAAACATAAAAATATTATATTTACTATGTTTTGACCCTTTTTACATATATATATAGTATCTACATACATATCTTATATTATATTTATACATACACATATATATATATATATACATGCATATATATTATACATAAATGAACAAGGAATATAAAACGTGGAAAATATAAAAAAATACAAACTTATAAAATCAAAAATACAATAAAAAATATAGTAAATTAAAAACCCACTAAAACAATAAATTTATATACATGACGAATGACTTGGTTGTTCATAAATAACCTTAGGCTACCGGTTTTGCTCTCTGTGGTTCGACATATACGTGCTTGTTCACTAGCATTTTATGGTAGAGATAATATATTTTAACCTCACTTGTGCTCTTCACTGCCTTTATTTATATTGTGGGTTAATTGCTGATTAACCCAGGTTTTGTGGGCAGTCGCTTCAACGACATCGTAGTTTCGCCTTGTGTAGACTACTTTAGACCCTCGCTGAATAGTGTCCTTTCACAAGAAATTTTAATGTATAAAATATGAAAATAAGTTAGTAGTTTTCTATGAAAATGCTACAAAGGATTGGTCGCCTCCAAATCTCCTCCTACCCTCTCCTACGTCTTGTTAATGAATCAAACCCCCTCCACTTAGCTTGGGTGCGTAGGTGCTCCTAAGAATGACGCCCTCGTTTGTCAGGCCCTAGCAAGAAAGTGGAAACACAAGTATGTGTAAGAGACCCAAAAATAACGATATGAGAAAAAATAATGTGAAAACAAACATAAGAATAAAGACAAGCAACAACAAGGTGGATATGAAGCAAAATGAGAAGAGCAAGTGAATATGCATCTCAAATGGATTCATAAGTCTAATCTTGGGGAGCTTTCAATGTCTGACGAATCAGATCATGCAAGCATTATATAAGATCCCTCAGAGCACACAATATTCAATTTGAGTGCTCACTCCTCAATAAAGTGCAGATCCACAATATTTATGCACAAAAATATAGTCAAAATAAAATAAATGAAATAATTGACAAAATTAATTTCAAAGAATATGATAGTGATATAAAAAAATGAATAATTGATTAAATAGAGACAAAGATGAGAGAAAGAAAATCTAGTATCTATAATGAAGAATAGTAGGTCAAGTGAAAAACCTATCTACCCTCGTTGTGCCTCCACTCCAACATCGCCATTTGTTGAAAAGGGAAGATCAAGGATTTAATTATTGAAATTAATGTATAGTGTCATTGTAACCCTAAAAATTCCTCAACAAAAATTATTTAAGTCTCAAGCAAACACCAATAAAGAAAATGTAATAGGAGAAAATTTCGATTTAATTTACATGTATATCTATCAAGATCGAACTCACAGAGGCTACGAAAATCCCGAGGGCTATTTTATGCAAAGAAAAATCAATGGAAAAAATCAATAAATTTCTATGCACACTATGCTTGGTTTTTGTATTTTTGAATATTGTCTTCATTATGGAATTTCTATTTTATAATTTTATTTGTTTTTCTGATTTTATAATTTTTTATGATTTTTAATTTTTGAAATAGTTTTTCTTATTTTTAAGTGAGGGAGTTCTTTACAGATTATAAGATACAAAATAAACCACTCTTTTTTTTCAAATATTAAAAAGTAGTCAAAAAAAGTAAACTAAAATTACTCTTCTTTTTTGATAATTTTGTAATGTCTCAAAATAAGCAATCACGAATTTTAATAGAATTTCGCAAGCAAAATTTACATTTTTTATTTATTTGAAGTGGAAATAGGGTACTTTTATACTTTTTTTTTGAATTTTTATAAATAAAATATATAACAATGCAAAATGCAATTTATGGTTGTAAGATGGATGTATCAACAACCTATTAGAGTTTTTACGGAATTTATAAAGGGGTTTTGATATTTTTTTTGTTGATTTTAAATATTAAAAATAGATGCAAATACACATGGACCTAAATGCAATTATTTAAAGTTTTCAGAATAATAGTAACACAAATGAAAAACCGATGATGAATAATGCAAAAAAATCAAAACAATCTCGTTCATGAGTACGTCGTCTCATTTTATAAGACTAGAATGTAAATAAAATATCTCTAGGGGCTAAATAGTACCATAATACTAAAATACTTTTATTGAACATTTTCCACAATTCACATGCAAAACACAAGCTTTGTTCAAATAAGGACTAAATTGCAAATAAAATAAATACAATGGGCAACCAAGTAAATTTTCAAATAAAGATAAGAGGACGCATGTCCTTACAGAGACTTATTTGAAAATGAAATAAAGGCGGGGTGTTGGATGAAAATGTACCCTTTTGACATGGCATGAGGAGTGGCTCTGATGCTTTGTAGATGTGATCGAATGATTGTGATTGATGCGTGCTTGGAGGGCCTCGATATAATCTGGAAGATCGATGTCACTGCTCAGAATTAGGGTTTTTTTGGACAGCTTCGATCAATTCCGAAGTGGAGAGTCTCGATCGAGTGTTGTAGTGTTGCTCTTGAAGAACTAAGTAGAAGATGGAATTCAACGAACTTCGAGCGAGGAAATCTTGCTCGTTACTCTCCCAAATCAGCTACGAGAGGGTGCTCTGGCTTCCTGCATGTCTCCTCTTTTGATCTGAGTGCTTCAAGATGAACGACAATAAAGGAATGAAGGTCAGCAAGTTTGGACATTTTTCGCCTCAGGTGAACCTCCAACTCAGATTCCATCGCTCTAGGTTCGCACATGCCCCATGCAATGTAATTCGTGCTCGGAGACGAAGCTTCAGCCAAGTTACTAAGGTATAAAATAGACAAAATGGTGAATGGGCAGAAGTTACGGTGGAGATGATCGGAGGAGGAGCTGATCTTCAGATCTTTGATGATCTTAAGGTGGGCAGTGGGTGGAAGAGCTAGAGAAAGATGTGGTGGAATGATGGTCGAGTAGGGAATGGTTGATCGTGACTGGAACTCCTCTGATCGTGCAATTAAGAGGTTGAAGATAAAAATCTGATCTTTGGTGTTTCTATGGAAATTAAGGTGATAATGAACAAAAATTTAAGAAAAAACTACCTAGGTTACTTATAAATGGAATGAGGGTGAGAATTCATCTCGATCTATGGCTAGTGGCGGAGAGGCAGAGACGTGATGGAGGGCTTCAACCACGTGATTGGTCACAGATTTCACTCAAATACTCGCGCTTACGCTTGAAGGACGTTCACCTCTATCACTGGTAATTGTGCCAGAACTAAAACTCAGGGAGAAAATGGGTTTAAAATGGATCAAATCCTTGCCGAAGGTGGAAAGGTATTATTTATAAACTCAAGTCCAACGTTGGTTTGAATTCAAAATGCATGCAAATCAAGACGAGGATGGTGGAACTAAGATGCTGGTGATGGAGATAAATGACTAGGCGAGAAATATGGAGAAGGAGTCGTGGGTTGTTAGTGAGGAGGTGCATGGGAAAAAGGGGCGAAGGAATGACTGAACGACAGATGTTAGACACATATTAAGTAGTTGACACATGTCAACCAATCAGAAATCACACTATATAAAGCCAAAATAGGATAAATGATGAAACAAAAAAGAAAAAGTTAAATAATTGAATAAAAATCGAAAATAAATTTAAAAAATAAAATGTAAATAAAAATTTTAAGAATAAATTGAAGTTAATTGTAGTGATTTTTAATTAAATAAATAATGGATATACAAGGGTTAAAATAAATTCAAGTTGTTATTTATAGGTATGTATACCTATTTATATTGAACTTTGATTTTTAATTAATTATTGATATATAATTAAATATTTTATTATTTACAATATTTAAAAGGGGTTTTATGACATTATTATTTAAATTTTTGAATCTAATTATTCGGTTGTATATGTATAAGGGTGATACATATACTGTATATGTATAAGGGTGATACATATACTGTATATGATACATATACAATATTTAAAAGGGGTCTTATGACATTATTATGTATAAGGGTGATACATATACTGTATATGATTTTATTTTTGTTGGTTTTTGATTTTGTTATTTTTATTTCTATTTTATATGTGTTGAATGCAATATTCACAATTATTTTAAAATACAATATTCTCAATCATAAGAAAATAAATAATTAAATAATATACATAGTGTACATAGGTATACTATACAATAGTACCCTAATTGACCACATTTCATACCTTAACTATGATTTTCATGAAATCAACTCTATTTTAAATATAATTTAATCTGGAGTACAACGAAGGTGAGTTTGGTGAATTTAAAGTTCAGATGGAGCAGATATTGATTTTGCAAGTTTGTGCTTTGTGGCTTTTGGAGACTGATGTAATTTTCACAATATATATAATTTTTTATTGAAATTATCTTTATTACTTACAAAGGGATTTTATTCACAAATTTAAAGAATAAAATTTGTTATTTATAAGGGATTTGGTAATGAATAAATTAATGAGAGAATGTGTGCTTATAGACAATAATGTACATAAGATGAATATATACATGTAATAACAAAATTTTTGGATTTTAGGCCTTATCCCCCTCTACTTTATTCCTTGTCGATCACGTCAAGTATTAACGTTCTGCCGGGGTCTAATTTAGCCTCTATTTATTGCATATATTCATTATTTAATTTTCTTTATTTTCCATTTATTTTTTTATTCATTTTAGTTGAAAATAGGAATAAAAATATATACAAGAATCAAGGTTAGTAGAAAAATGAGCTTATTGATATTTATGGGTGTTTTATAATGGATTTTATGCTAAAATTAATGAATAAAGAAGATGAAATACCTATTCATCAGCCGACCCATCCGAGATGCCATCGATGAACCCGGTCGTGGATTGTTTGGCTCAATTAATGAAATATATGGATAAGATGACCCGGAAGATTGATAACCTGACAGGTGTAAAGACAGTCATACTAATCCAAGTTCGAAGCCAATTTGAACAACTTCTGATGCAAGGAGTAGGTATCTTGTAGTAAAATGTCTGATTCAGGGTGAAATGGACTGCTTATACCTAACGTTGTTACTCTAAGGAGGGGTAAACCACCACGACCATCTACTACCATGAAGGGAAAGCATCAAGAATATGACGGGGACTCGTCAGCTCAGTCAGCACCAGGACCGAGAAACATTTTTAGACTAACACCATATGTAGAAAAATAAAAAAATTAAAGAAAATACAAAAATAAAGAGACAACAACAACATTAAACTTGGACGAGACCAACCAACATTGGAGACGCTTGAACGTATCGTATAACGATCACTAGTCTTGGAGAAATAAGCACATGCCATAGATCTAGAGTCAACCCACAAAGCTGAGCATGCACTTTTTGGTCCATAGATTGTAGATTATTTTACACATTTCTATAGTATACTAATAAACAATGATATGGGAAAATTTCTGAATGATACAATTTCAGATTCTGTAAATCTTCCTTTTCCAGATGCAATCTAAAACACAAAAAAAGGAAAATTTGGAAAATGCTTTGTCTAATCCTATCATTTTGGAAATTATTCAAAATTTGGTCTTGAATATGCCTTTATAAGTTCTTGAGTAGATGCCTACTGTGAATGGATGACTAAAAGATGCATGTACAATGAGGCATTGTACTCATCCCCATAATCCAAGGAGTCAAGGTGGCAAGCAAGAAAATCACATCCGCACCGTGGCCACCAACAACATGTCAACAATCTCCTGGATAAAATTATGGATAAGGGAGCACCACTCATTCATCGGTTAATGTTCGGACAATAATTTGAAAGAATGTTGCTCGACAACGTGTCTTCTGTCAATTTGATGCCAGCCTCAATGCTCACTGAATTCGGGTTAGGTCCACTCAAGACTAACAAGACGATTCTTCAGCTCGCAAACAAATCCATTTAGTGGCCTAGGGGCATGTTGGAGGACTTAATCGTCATCCTTCAAGGGATTCAATTCACTGTTCACTTTGTCATGTTCGACATTGATTTCTCCACACCTTTTCTCCATACATTTATTATTCTTGGCTGATCGTTCCTTTGAACGATCGAAGCAGTAGTAAACTACAACGCTGGAGAGATCACCTCCAGTTCTAGTAGTGACAAAGTAACGATAGAGAGTGTTTTCGAGCCCAAGCCTACAATGGGAGCATCTGCTGTGAGTGCGCGTGAAATCAACCTTACAGAAGACTGTGAAGTTTTGAATGAATTCCAACATACAGATCTTTTCATAGACAACATAGATATCCAAAACTTCTTCTACTCAGAGGAAGGAGTGAAGGAAGAAGTCAAATTCCCCTCTATTGATGACGATGATATTTGTGTTGATGTTCCTGATGAGTTTGAAGAAATTACTATAGGGACAATGAGATCACAACACCAAGATCAAATGACTGATGAATTCTTTAATAATGTGGATATGATGAAAAATTTCTCTAAATTTCTGAAAGATGAACTTTAACAGTCAAAGGTGGATATGGAATAGTTGAAAGAACAACAACCTATCATCATTTATAAAGTCACCAGTGTAGCAGTTCCCATTCCGCTCGAGTTGAAACAATTGCTCTCCAATATGAAGTACACCTTCCTTACAGGTGAGCCAAATATGTACCCGATTACTAATACTGCACATCTGACTGTAAACCAAGAATCTTGTCTAATGGAGATTCTTGAACGTGACAACAAGGTGATAGGTTGGAAAACCTCGAATCTCCATGGGATCAATCCGTCCCTTTGCTCGCATCACATTTTCCTTGTGGAAAAGAATAAACCCTCCCATGAATTTCAAAGAAGGTTGAATCCGAATCTTCGGGAGGTTGTCATGAAAGAAATTTAGAAACAGTGTTATGTGGGATTCATATATCCAATCTCCGACAACAAATGAGAGGAGATTTCTACCAGAATACCCACTTCTTGGTAAATGTGCATTGACTACAGAATATTGAACCTCGCCACAAAGACAAAACTCTTTCCAATGCCCTTCATAGACCAGATTCTTGAGATACTGGTCACGAAGGGATATTTCTGCTTCTTGGTAGGCTACAATCAAGTTGCAGAAGCCCCTGAGGGCCAAGGGAAGATCATGCTCATCAGTCTATTTGGGACGCATACTTTCAGACGAATGTTGTTTGGTCTATGCAATGATCCAGCCACATTTTAAAGGAGTGTGCTTGTAGTATTTTTGAGACGGGGGGTAGTTTTCTGGAGGTTTTCATGGATGATTTTTTATTCTACATGGATTTCTTTGATCAATGCCTTGACTTTGTAGACTGAGTTCTGTGGAGGTGCTGTGAAGTCAATCTAGTGCTCTCATGGGAGATGATCAACATTGTGGTGACTGAAGGAATTGTACTGAGTCAAGTTGTATTTAAATGTGGCATGGAAGTTGACCCTACCAAGGTGGAGGTGATTTCTAAACCTAAGCCACCAAAAACAATCAAGCAAGTCTGAACATTTTTGGTCATGTTATTTTCTACCGATGGTTTATCAAAGATTTCAGCAATTGGTCCGACCATTGACTGGACTATTGGGAAAGGAGAATGATTTTATGTTCGATGATCATGTGTTCCTTGCCTTAAATTAGTTGAAAGAACTAATCCCTCACTACCCTATTTTGTATCCACCGATTTAGACTCAACCATTCGAGATAATGACAAATGCGTCAGATTATGCCATTGGTGCCATACTAGGACAGGGGAAAGATAATGTTCTTTTGCTAAACACTGCACTAGTTTAACACTCAACGAAACTCAAAAAAACTACAGTATCACTGAGAAGGAGATGCTAGCAATAGTTTTGGCCTTAGAGAAGTTCAGATCCCATCTCAATGGGTCCAAGGTTACTATTTATACATATCACTCGGCCATCACGTATTTATATCAGAAGAAGGGCACCAAACCACAGTTCATCTAATGGATCCTTTTCCTCCATGAGTTTGACTCAGAGATATGAGATAAACCTGGAGTTAAGAATGTATGGCCGATCACTTATCCGGACTTCCCGAGCATGAAGCTCCTGAGATGATCCAACAAATGATTATAGAGACTTTCCCAGATGAGGCGATCTTGCCAGTTACCTCTCTACCGTGGTATAGCAATGTTGTGAACTATTGTATGTCTAAGAAAACACCACAATATTGGCCCAAGTTGAATGTGGACAAATTTTTGTCCAATATCCATTTCTACCACTAGGAGGATCCATATCATTTATGTGAGTGAACGTATTGCATATGGAGAAAGAGTATTCCTCAGGAGGAGGTTTCGAGTGTCCTTGCACATTGTCATGATAAAGAGTTAGGAGCACACCATTCAAGCAGACACATGACACCATAAGTTCTTTAGAGTGACCTATGGTGGCCTACATTATTCAAGGATGTAGAAGAATACATCAAGCATTGTACTAACTACCAAAAGATGAGCGACACCATAGTAATGAGAGATATAATGCCTTTGAAATTCATTCAGATATTAGACATCTTCAATGCTTGGGGCATCAACTTCATGGTCCCATTTCCGAAGAAATAGGGCTATGAATACATTCTACAAGCTACTTGCTGTGTGAGTCACTGGGTAGAGGATTTTCCTGCCCAAACCATCGAAAGTCATGCTATTTGTTATTTCCTGAAGGATCACATTATTTCACAGTTCAGGATTCCCAAAATTCTCATATATAATGGGGTAGTCATTTTATGAATATAAAGGTAAAGAAGTCAACTCAAGAATCGGTATTGAACATCGTGTTGCTTCAAACTACCACCCGTAGTCCAATGGCTTGGCTGAATGCACCAAGAAGGAGATTAAGACAATTATACATAATCTTGTGCATCTGGATCACAAGAACTGGTCTCATCTACTTGATTCTTTTCTTTGGGATTACAAGACTGCATACAAGTCACTATTAGGAATGACTCCTTGCAGCCTTGTCTATGGCCAGCCATGTCATTTTCCCATCGACCTAATTCATAAATCCTCATGGGAAATTATACTTGCAATTTGTACTCCAAGAAAGCCAGGAAGAATAAAAAAGTGGATTTGAACATATTACTGGAATTCAAAGATTACACATATGACAACAACCATATGTACATGTAGAACGTCAAAAAGTGGCATTACAAGCATGTCCGAAGAATGATTGTCGAGCTAAGTCAGAAGGCTTGATTGTTTGATGCGAATTAAAAGTCTTTCTAGGAAAATTCAAGAGCAAATTGATTAGGTCATTTACAATGAGACTTGTGCATGGAAATTGTAGCATGATGATATCTGAATTGTCAGCTAACGCACAACATTTTGTAGTCAATGGACAACTATTGAAGCCTTACATGGAGCAATTAACATATTTATCAATCATTGACTCAATTCAAGTGTTTACGAAGAAGAGCTGAAAGCAACCACTTCTGCAGTGTCAGACAAAGCATATCAAAATATTTTTAAATGATCTTTCTTTTTATTCTTTTCTTCTTCTCGTTCTTTATTTTCTTTTTTTCTTCCAAAAAGGTGCCATCCCTTTCATCATTGTTATACATAGGACATACTATGTCCTAAGGGGGTGTATATGCTGAGTTGCTCATTTTGAGACCCCTCACATGTCCTCTTAACTCTTAACACTATGTCTATACGTAGGGATATCTTACCCTATGTATACGTGGGGGGGGATAGGTCGAGTCGATGATCTTGTACATTCCCACCCATGATCCTCCCTACCTTGTGTACAATCTATTATACTTAGGATTATTTCATCCTAAGTATAGGGGGGACTATCAACTTCTCATTCATTCATTCTTAATAGGCATCTCTATACTCAGTACAAGTTATGTCTTCTCTTTTTCTCTCTGATCTACGAGGACATAGCTCAATCTAAGTACATGGGGATTGTATATACTTCGTATATACTTTGGCCATTACTTGTACTTTAATATTGTCAATATTTATGGATAAAATATTGTATAAAATACTATATATATACACAAATATTTAAATCAATTGATAAAAAGATGTATATTCTTACTCAAAGTTCATTATATATATATATATATATATTGGTTAATAAATAAGGTAAAAATCTAGTTAAAAATGTTTGAAAAACTCTTTGATAAATCTTTTGAAAAGACTATTTGAAGAAAATTTGTAAAATTATTTCGACCTTTGTACAAATGTTTTGTTTGTAAAAATTTCTTTGTATGAAATAAAAATGTTTTAAAAATCTATTTGCAAATGTTTGGAAAATGGTTGCCAAAATATTTTTAAAAAATCTGTACTTACTATTTAAAAAATCTTTACAAAATTATTTTCAAATGTCTGTAAATGTATGTAAAAGTTATTTGCAAAAATTATTTTGAACTATAGTTTTCAAAATTATTTGTAAAAATATTTTTAAATTAGTTTGAGGAATATATACATCAACTAAGTAAATAAATATTTTTCACCAATTGTATATATTTATATATCTACTGTATAAATTATTTAAAACTCAAATTCTTTTAAATAATTGATGCACTCCTGTGTAAATATCTATACATATTTTTCTCTAATAAACTCTTGTGTTTTGAAAAATCCCTAAAAATTTGCAAAATCAAAAATTCCAAAAACATTAGCAAAAACCTTTTCAAAAATTACATTAAAAGTTGCAAAACCTTTTTCGAAGATCCATAAAAAGTTCAAAATTAAAAAATTACTTACAAAAATATTTTCTTTGCATTGTGCATAGGATTGACATTTTTCGAAATAACACAGACAACTGAACAAATTTAAATACTGAAGATTGAATCTTCTATATACTTTAATACACTTAATTTCAGAGGAACCCATTATGGACTAGAAGTGGAGATATTTCAGGTCATCTTGACTTAATTCTTTAGATTCCATAAGAATATGTCCATGAGTCACTTCAATGTGGATAAATATAACCCTTCATATCATCCATAAGACTCTAGAGATAATGATTTGACTGGAAACCTCACACCTAACACATATCTCAACTCAGATGTTTTGATGAAAAATATTGGAATCTAAGTTTGGACGATGCAAGGCCGCTTCGTCAAGGGTGGATAAGGAATCATTCTTGGGGATTGCCCACATCGATACTCTAACCCACTTCTATTAGTAACAATGATATCTATAGACCTTATATGGATTGAGACAATGCTTCAGAATGAGAAATGGTCTACTAGCGCAACTTTTTCCAAGACACCAAAAAATGGGTGGAACAAAAACGTTCTATATCCGCCGGGTACAAGGAAGAATGCAAAAGTTGTACAAAGTCAATGAAAATATCTGAAGAAACCGATGACAAAAAATCCACAAAAATTTGAGCTTCATAAAAATCCCACTTCTTGGTGAAGAATTGGTTACACTTATCGACTTCACAAGGGAATCAAGAATACATTGTTCCATTGCCTCTTCTTTTCCCCTTCTTCTTAACTTCTTCCCCATTTGTTTGTAAAGACCGAGAGTACCTGACCTTAGAAGGGAATATCTGTCTCCATGAGGACGAGGTACCATAAGAGCAGACACCTCGATAATTCATCGATTTTGTTTGGTAGAGAGAACAATTTCACATACATGGTTCTATCACTTCAAGGTAGCAAGCGTATGTGGCTAGGAGGATGGTTCTGACCTGTCTGTGAATTGGGATGGATAATAGGGGTATTGAAGGTAAAGTATATTGTCTTACACTTCTTGACTTCCATGTGGTTCCGAACACACTATTAATCCAAAAGTCTTCTCTGAGCTCTAAACTTTGATTTTGTTAAAATAAGTCTAAGAGTAGACGATTATTCCAAGTTCTTTCTTTTTATTTTCTTTCTTTTATTTGCTCCACTTATTTCATAAGTTTTTGCTAGGGACTAGAAAAAGGCAGGTATGGGGGGGGGGGTGATGAATCTCCATTTTACACCTTTATTTTACCATTTTGGCCTTAAAAGCCCTAGCTAATACACACAAATTTTACAGTTTTTAATGCCAAAATTATATAATAAATAAAAGAAAAGAAAATAATAAAATTCTAAAGATATTTTATGACCCTAAACTTCGAGACGTATGCATCTTAATGATTAGGTCGACAATGAATAAAGTAAGAGGAGATAAGGGTCAATAATCCAATAAAATCCTCATTCTTTTATTCATCAATAATGCATTATTGGACCTATTTTATTTTCTATTTTATATACATCAAATAAATAAAATTTTTACATGAAAGTTGTAAATATAATGTATACAAAAAAATTGATTTCATAAAAAAATAATATGCTATGTACAATTTATGGTCTAAATAAAAAATCAAAAGCCAAACTTCCTAGACCCATGTATCCTAAATAAAAACTCAAAATTTATGAAAATCATCTTTAATTGTATACAAATTTTAATAAGCTATTTAACGAGAGTGGTTTTCACGAATTAATAGTTCATCTGTGAAAGTAAGGTTTTGGACCCTCATTGTATAAAAGCCCTGTACAATATACAATAAATATATATTTTTTTTACATTTAAATTCATCTTATATTTTTATTGTTATATATATTATGTACAAACACTAAACAAAGTAAGAAATAAAAATAA
The DNA here is from genome assembly GCA_037367405.1 of Ottelia alismoides. Classification (NCBI taxonomy): domain Eukaryota; kingdom Viridiplantae; phylum Streptophyta; class Magnoliopsida; order Alismatales; family Hydrocharitaceae; genus Ottelia; species Ottelia alismoides. The sequence continues at coordinate 103,766 of JAZKJV010003504.1, read as the reverse complement.
TAGCAAGAAAAATAAATTAAATAAAATAAATAACTATGAAACATAGATTGAATATATATACTTATTATACATATACTTGTATTTATTTAAACTAACAAGTAAGTATAAAAAATAATTATGTAAATATATTTTTAAATATACTTTAAATAAGAAATAAAAAATAGTATAAAAATACACTAAAGATACTTAAAATAAATATAAATGCATAAAATGTATTTAATTTTAAAATGTAAATAATATCACATATTAAATTATTTAGTAAAAATGAATCATAATCATATTAAAATAGTACATAAATAATAAAACACTTTCATCTTTAAAGTTTTTTGAAATTTTACCAATTTACATATAATTTTAATTTATTTTCCATTTTAGCTGTATTTTGTCCTTTTCCCATTGACGTGGTGTAATCGTGTGAGGCTGGTGGTTGACTTGAGGTCAACTGTCTAACCTTGGCAATAAGGATGTCAGAGCCTCAAGTCCCTACATCTTTATTGATTTTATCCACTTGATACATCAATCAAGGGACCTCGATTTCTTCAGGAGGTTGACCCACATTCTTTCGTCTTTCATGCTAGCAGCTACCGTCGATCGATGAACCCTTGTTCCTTCTGTTCTCTTTGATCCAAAATCCGCCAATATAAGTCATCGCATCCACCATCCCTTGAATCTTGATCCTTCTTCCGCCACCAACCCTAAGAGATGATCTTAGAATCGTGTCTCTAGTGAGAGCATCAACACTTTCACCTAGCAGGAGCAGGATTTGGCATAGAATCGAAGCGGTCCGACTCGTATAAGCTCCGTCGCCCTGATATTCGCTCAAGGTGGTGTGTTGGTGAGTCTTTTAATCCATTTTCTTGTTATTTAAATTCATGGATGTAGCAATAGCGTAAATTTGGTGTTATTTTTATTTAGTTGCAATCGTTGTTAATTCCAAATTTATCAGACAATAAAGCTCCGTTCCACCGCCTGAATCGGACCAACCGTGAACCACTCCACCCTGCTCTACACCCTTACTTAGATCCTCATCATCCTACGATCATTTTTGCCACCTCCACCCTTCTCGTTCTTGCAAAGAATGAAGTTTCAACCCTCCTTTCACTGTCGTCCATTGGAAGGCACTGCCCCATGTCGTCTTGATCCCATTCCACTTTAGAAGATCCCCTCTTCTTTGCCTTTTTACTGCAAGCTGATCACTATAGGAAACGACCAAGAATGGATCCTCTTCGAGGCTCATCGTGGTCTGCAGAGTACTCATAGGTCTCGAACCATCACTAGCATTCTCTTGGTGATTTCGAAGTATTTTGGTGCCACCAATCAACGCAGAAGACCACCAGACGCATTGTGCTCCCTATCCGAGCTCCTTGAGATGAAAGGACTCGAAGAAACCTCCGATCGATGCTAGCTTCGGATGTGTTGCTCAAGTGTTCTTCCAGACTCAACTAAAGTTATCCGATTGGATGTCATTCTTGGTGAGGTGCAACTGCCATCAGATGCCCCCAGGTGATATAATATTGGCCATCTATTCGTGAACCATTACTACCTCTTGGATCATTGATGCGTGGCACGTGGAGTCGCCCCTGCCATCCATGAGCGTGTGATTAGTGGTTATTTTGCATCTAACCACCCATACATTTTTGTCTTTCATTTCAGTCTTTAATATTTCATTTGTTGTGTTGAAATGTTTTTAATTTTATGCTTTGAATCTTGAACTTGCTATTATTTGCACATCAGTCCTCCTCTAGTTTAGTCAACAAATCTTAGAGGAATTGCATGAACACCCTTTCGATTTTTTTTATTCTGGTTTAAAAGAAATTTTTGAATATTATGAGTAATATTTTGACGGAAACTAGCATTGTGCCTCCCTTAAAGTTCTATTATTTGCAAAAAAGACCCTGCGATAATGCATATTTTATTTGTTGAGATATTTGCACTATTGCCCTTGCATATTATTATGAGGTTTGAGATAGAAACTTTATTTTCAATAGGAAAATTCCTTTGCCTATTTAATTATTCTTTTTGTGTTATTTGTGCAATTAAAATATTTCCACTACTTAAAAAATTGAAAGAAAATTAAGCAAGATACATTTCCACTATATTAATCACATATAATTTTCGTGGAGTGAATTAAGTTATTTTTCTATTATTGAAAAATAAAAAACTTTTCTTTTTGTTCATATTTGAGTTTTAACTCCAAAAAATATAAAACATTTACTAAAGGTTCTGTGTAAATAATTTCCTGCTTATTTTGTGTTTTTTATCGTCTGGCCGAAAACTAAAAAAAATAGAAAAAGCATAAAATTCTCAAAACAATCTAGATATTATAAAAATTATAAAAAATTCTTAAAACATCAAAAAACAGTTTTTCTTTATTCTGGATTTATATTTTGAGGTATAGTTTGAGTTAAAATTATTTTGGTACTTTTTGAGATGGATTTCTATTTTTAAACTCAATATTACCCTTGTTTGTGTATTTTCATTATCTTGACTTTTTATTCTAGTTAAAAATTCTTAAAAATTTGTAAAAATTTCGCAAAGAAAAGTATAAAAGCATAAAAAATAAAATAATATATTTTCTCTCAATTTTTTGGAATATTTTTACCCATTCTTGACTTGTGTAAATCTATATCTGTATGTATTAGACTAATATCTAGTATAACTTTATAATCCAATTTTCTATTTATTCTAGTTTTTATTTTATTTTCAAAAAAAAAATACAAAAACTTTTTCCAAAAAATAAAAAATTAAATAAAAATTGAAAATTCAAAACCTACATAAACCGTATTTTGGCTAAGAGTTGAGAGGCAAATTTATGTTTTGATTTTCTATCTTACATTATTCTATACCGTTTTTTTCATGTGTTTAACCCCTACTTCTTATCACTTTACATATTAAGTACGGTAAAATAAATTTTAACTCCTATTATTACTTGATTAATTATATGTGTGGGTTAATAGTTGATTGATCTCGAATTTTGTTAGTGGTTACATCAGCGACGTGATATCTTTGCTTTTGTGAGGATACCATTTTACCATTGTAGTGTGTCGTCACTATGTTACCTAAATGACAATATTCTAAATTCAAAATGTGGAAATGTGATGTTACTTTTATATATATATATATATATTTATATATATATATATATCGTCTGAATAAATTTGATTTTAATATAAGTAGATTACAATTACTAATATCTTAATTACTTAATATCTCATATTATTATTATTTTTAGGTCATATTTATTTAAATTTTTAACGAATTATACTCATTTTTTGATATTAAATGGTGTGTTCAACCTCATTATTCAATCATACGTTCTACAAATTACATGATGTTGTTTAAAATGTATCCTTTGTTTACAAGTTTCATATGGTTAATTGTAAAATTAGAACATGTTAATATTGTGCCAGTTATTTTTACATCTTTAGCTAACATTGTTGTGCAAGACTAACAAACTTCTATGACTTTTTGTGAAATCCATATTCTCATTGTAAAATTTTTATTGTATTATGCAAAACGAAAATCTATTTAGTAATGTATAAAATACTTTTCAGAAAGAGATAACATGTAAAAAATACATAAATATTTCTTGAATCAATGAATTGAAATGTAACATGTATTGTTGATTATGTAAACTGAGAGAATATAATGTAAATAGAACCATCATTCTCATGTTAATGGTCGATATATCAATTGTGGTAGTTGGGATGTGACTATTAAGTTGATAATCGTAAGCTTTATAATTTGGCAAAATCGACATGAGTTTGATCTGAATCAACGTGAGTTAAAAAAGAAGAAAGCTTTCAGATGTGGTAGATTGTATTTGGGATCAATATAATGATAAAAAATAGTATATTTTCGAAAAAAATGATACATGGATAATATCAAGAGCGGTATAAGTACCTGGGCATGAAATACATGAATATAACAAAACCAGATGGATGGGTTGCACTTGTAATCTCTTGATGAGCCATAAACACAATAAAAGTTATTGTGTTTCCTTTTCATCATCTGAATTGAATATTTATGCTTGCACTTAATCTAAGGTCCAATACAACTAGGGTTATGAATCGTGGATATCTTTAATACCATGCAATTGTTAATCTAAGCAGTTAGATTAAGGATACAACTAATAGTATTACGTAATATTCAAGAATGATCTCCAATCTGAGAAAGATATGTCAATATTTCGCTAAATATTGATTTCTGACATACCTATTGATGTATGTCCTCTACAAAAGAATGGAGATTTGGGGTTGTCAAAATAGTTAAGTCAAGCATTGACTTGACGATGTCAAAATAGATTAAGATATGAATGTATCTATCACGATCAGGCATGCATCCTTTGATCAGAGACATATATACATTTATATCTCTAAGTGAGTCCATAAGACATACCAATAGGTTGAAGATCTAGCCAAGGTCCATATACTGGTGCCTTGGTATACATATAAGGACTAGAGAGATGTGATCTCAAAGGGATCATAGAAGTTCATACTTGATGAATAGGGAGATAAATCTCACTCATGAGTGATGGATCCACAATCAGCTAAGATAATGTCGATTTGTTGTAATACGACCAATTATGGGTCTATTAGAAACTGAGCGATGATCTCGGTGAGGAGTGGCTCAGTCTAATTTCTCATCGATCACTCCAGGATAGATCACAAGGACACTACCTATTAGATCGTCAAATTGGGTCCTAAGATTGGTGACAAGCTACTCTAAGAGGATTCCTAGGTCATGCTATGCAGAAATCACAAAATTGATGCATGACTTTTGTTACTTTTCTATGCAGAATACTTTAATACTAAAAAATGATGACAAATGCAACTAAAACACAAGGCACATAAATGTACAACAAACTACATTTAAGCTCACTATTTAGTGATCTACAAGTGTTATTTTGTCAGTTATCTAAAGGTCCAAACATATCTTACATTTATAGGCCTAAGTCATCAATGCATCATTTAGTTTAATCACTTTTAATTTAAAATCAATCTAGTCACTATGGTTCAAAATTAGTTAGTAAATAATCATAATAAGGTCTAGCATAAAGGTCCTGATTGTATTCTTAAATTTCAATCCAAATCAGTGTGTCAATTGATGCATTAGGTCAATTAATCATGAACGTATGAGGACATTAATAAAGTTTTAAAAAACTAGAATTCTATGAATTTCAACTCAATGAACACAAGCAACATCAAGGATTTAAACATGCCGCATTAAATAACATGACATCATCTTTCAAACAAGACTAATTTTGTTAAATTTACATTTAAGGCACATAAGATGTTAATCATTAAAGTCAGGGACTTAATTGCAAGAAAAACTCAAAAAATCACTTAATGGTCTAAAAAGGATTGAAAATCAATATATACAAGATGCTAGAGAATATATGTAAATTTGCCATGTATAAGGATATCAATGCACAGATAATAAATAAATGGGGCTTATCTATAAATTCTCCAGGTGGCAAGAGCATTTCATATGCCAGACTAAAATGCAAATTAGCTGAAATGCAGTCCAACTACTGCAAAATACCATGCTCACGTGCATTGCTCATGTGGTGGGCTAGGTAGTGGCGATACAGTGTGTCCTCATGACTCACGTGCAGTCTTAGGTGATCCAAGTCTTAGGGATGAAATGCCGCTTTTTTGGGAGGTTTGGTATCTAATCTCAGTTATTACATCTCATTGGATAGATCTAATCTAATGGTAACTACTCTTTAAAGACATCCTTTTTTAGTCGAGTCTGGTGGTGCATCAACAAAGCTCCAATGATGGGGTTTTTCCTCCTCTATGCTCCTCCGCTCTATCGAAAAGCCATGGAGCCTTCGTGGAGGTCTCGCGAAGATGGGTGAGCATTGTGTGATGAGTCCTTCGTCCTGAAAGTCATGCTCAATGCAACCTCATCGGAGAAGATGTCTGAGACTGGAGGTGGTTTGTATAGTTCCATTTGTGGCCTTCTGCAAGGTTTAGAACAAAGTTTACACTCTAGAGAATCTAACTGATGTTGATGAAACAAAATGGAGGTTCAATCGAGGGTATAAGAAATAAGTTCTATTGGGTCCTATTCTATTGTTGAGAGAGGACTTGGAATGATGGTGAGAAGATGATGGAGAAGCAATGAAGAAAATATGAATATGGCGTAAAGATCATTATATATGGATGAAGGTGATGAGGTACTCATATTACCAATTAATGGTTTGAGCAATTGGAAAAAACAATCAAAGAAAATCGAGATCAAGAAAGAGAAGCTTACCTAGAAACATAGGTAAAGGTATGAGATGGAATTGAACATGGAGGTTGAGCTTGAGGTCATAACAACCTCTGGACTTTGCTTACCAATCCGACTGTGATTACAAGCTTAAACCACCTATGATGTTGTAACTTGGCCGAAATGGCCAAGGATTACGCCTGGGTAGAGATCCATCATTACTCAAGGCTCACTTCCTATCTCTATCATAGATGGATGATAAAGATTCAGGAGCACTCTCTATAATGGTGTTGGGCCCAAAATTGGCATGAGGTTGATTATTTGAAGAGAAGGGGAGCGGTCCAAGAGAGTAACAATCAAGGTACAACCACTCCTTACAGACTATAGGTAGAGGGAGAATGAGGGATAGGTGTCACAGATGTATGATGGAATTTAGGTCTACAACAGGAAGGTGGAACAAGGTGGTGAGGTTGACCAGAGAGACAGGGATAAATGGGAGACGAGGAGCAGTTGCGAGGTAAGTGTCATGCGAGCGAAGTTACTAGAGGCTGAAGACGCTTGTCGATGGTTGGATTTCGAAATCAAACGGTCGAGGGTGAGGTGTGAGTATGAAGTGGAGATGAGACCTAAAGATCTCATCAAACATTGGAGGTGCGAAGCGGAAACACACGACTCATATTGGCTCCATCAGGATGGATCCAACAACTGAGATGAAAGGATGGGGGCAATGAAGGGTCGGGCCACGTGGAAGGTTGTGGAGGTGCCACGTGGCCCAATGGAAAAAATAGAAAATAAGACAAGGAAAGGAAAATATAAAATATCTATAAAATTGAAATAAAAAAGGTTTAACATGGAAATTGTAGATCTTTTTGAGATCTATAATTTCAATGTAGAACTCATTTTTATGAGTATTTTTAAAAAATAAAAAATACTTTTTTTAATTTCTTTAGTTATTTTTTAGTATATTGATTTATAAATAATTACAAAACAAATATATTTTAATAATAAACAATTTTTATGATGTTTTAATATTAAGAAAAAATAAGAAATAAAGTAATAGAAGTGAAGTTAATTATGTACACATAGTTAGGGTTATGTAATTACAAAAGGTTAGATTATAATATTAGTGAATTTATCCACTATATTATTGAATAACATAAGTAAAAGGGATAATAATAAGATAATATGATGGTAAATCATGGATTTATTACTCTCCTACCCGAAACTTATTCTTCCTCGAGCAAATAAAGATTGTATAAGTTGGATTAATTTTTGATTCTGCATGTGAAATACAAGACTCGATTTGTTTAAGAACCATCAATTTTAGTGGTCCTGAAACACCATGCTTAACAAATCCCTAGGAAAAAGGTATCCAACTTCCCTAATAATAAGATTCTTTTCGTAAAGATATATAGACTACAGTTACAAAGTAGAGTCAAAGTGTTACTCAAGCTTTTAGTCTAATAGACTCTCCTAAGAACCCAATCCTCAACACTAGGGAATATGTCATTTCTTGTATCCAAATCACCATTTCTCTAGGTGTCGGTCTTAAAAGTGAATATGTGAGACCAGCTGATGTGGGATATAGGTTGGTGTCTTTTTTTCTCCCCCTGTCATTGGAAAAAGGATCCTCTCGAGTGCCTAATCATTCAACAAATGTATATTTTTGGTTATTGATCGGCATGTCTGTCAAGAGAGTGGTGAGTTGTCTGCACTTGTTTTCCAGGGAATGCACTAATGTGTGTCTCTGTTGAGTATCTAATATACCTTTGACACCCATACTTTGTATCATTATACGATGCATACCCTTTTTGGGTGCTAGCCCGACTTGTAAATGCCTAGGATTGTGGTACAAATGGACACTTTGAAAGGCTGGAAGCGTTCTCCTTCAGTGGAAGCTCTTTGTATTTGTCTTTGAAGTGTAAGAGCTTCTCTCTCTCTTTTTTTATTTTTGGCTAGCTCCACTACTTTTATCAAGTTGGCGCACACCGATCAACATTTTTTTACATTTCATCACACACTGACACTTAGGTAAATTTCAAGAGATCAAACGAGAACCATGTTCTCATACTAACTAAATTTGTTGACTCTTAGGTTTCTTGAAGCCTTCATCAATTTTATCCCATCCTCAAGTATTATAAAATTAGGTCCATACTCAAATCTGTCATTCTAGTTTCTGAAGTGAAAGATCAACTCATCTCATCATAAATGCAGTCATGCATGTGAAGTGTTGATCATATTCTTTAAGGTATAGACTAAGTATGCAAAATAGCACACACATCTTTCAAACTAGGAAAATGTGAATAATTAAGCCATATACCATAATGAGTGAGGCTGGGTAACTATGAATTTTAAGACCTCATAAACTAAGTGTTCTTAAACTTCTCAAGTTTTGTGTGAATATGTAACCATCAAGGACTGGACCAACTTATGAATTAGTTTTTTAAAAGAACTTTTATTAAGTATATATAAAACAACTCAAAACAAAGTGCATCCTTTTCAAAACAATATCTAAAACTTTTGTATAAACCATGTCAAATTTATAAAATTTCGAAACATTTACAAATTATTTTGACAAATCAGTTTCAAAATCCCCATATTCATAGACCATAATAATATGTAAAGCATGTAAACACATGAGCTATGTATGAAGTAGATATGCAATATGTAAGTGCGACCCCTATTCTTATCATGTGATATGTGGTCATGGAAAAAAAGTTGAATGAAAGAGATATCACGTACTAAGCATAAAAAAAAGTAAAAATACGTTGAGAGAAATCGATGCATCCCCATTATACCTAGGCTTTAAAAGGCCAAGTGCAGGATAGAAGCACTAAGAATATGGGTACAAAAGAATAGAATAGAATGATATTACTAACACGGGTTAATTCCCCAGGAGACCAAGGGAATGACTTAGGAGACTAACAAGAATATACATACAAAACATAATCTCTATATGAATGAATAAATAATGTTTGTGTGTATAAGAAAAAGAAATATGTGAATCTTCTCAACTATTGAATATGTATGCCACATCTTCATGTAGAGTTTTCTAAAGTATCTACACTATGCTTGCTCTGCATGAAGTCAACAACCTCAACTTGGACCAACTATTTTTCAGAATCAATGAAGTATTTGAACAAGTATCCATTAACTAGAAATGAGTGTGGATCATATGTGAGATCGTCTATCTCTACACTTATATTGTTGTGCACTTCCTTAATAATGTAGGGACCCGTCCATTTAGATCTGAGCTTCCCATGGAAAATATTAAACTTGGCATTAAATAACCATACCTTTTGTCATGGGACAAAGTTCTTTCACTTAATTGGAGTTCATGCCTTTTCTTAACCTTGTCCTTAGAAATCAAGCTATTGTCGTATGCCCAATTTCTGATTTCCAGGAGCGTTTTCAAATTCAAGATGCAGAAAATATTCCCTTAGTGAAAAATCCAATTTACTTTAATTGCCCATTCTAACTTATGAATTAACACTGTGGGGAAATGGCATGGCTTTCTGTAGATCATCCGAGAGGTGAAGTACAAAGTGGAGTCTTATAGGCCGTCCTATAAGCCCACCGCACTTGGTTTAATAACTGAGTCTAGTTCTTCCAATTGAGATGAACCAACTTCTGAAGAATACTCTTCATCTCCCTACTAGAAACCTCTACCATGCCATTAGACCGTGGGTGGTAAGTACTAGTTACTATATGCTCAAATCCATAGTGTTTAACTAATGATCTAACATCTATGTTCACATAGCGGTTACCGCATAAAAATCAAAACTTTTTCATCCCCTAACCTAGAAATGATATGTTTCTTCACAAAATTATAGACAGTCTTTATGTTTGCAGCTCAAATAGGCATGTCCTCCCCCCACCTAGACAAATAATCTGCCCCCAACAAGATGTACTCTTGTTCTTGACTGTTATACCGTAAAATATATGCCCCACATATCAAAAACATCACATAAAATCACTGGATACATGGGGATCTCATTTATGTATCCAATTGTTTATCCCATCCATTGACATATTAGGAATGACCGTACAAAATCAATGACATCTTTAAACATGGTTGTCCAAGTGTTGATGTCTAAAACTCAGGTTTTTATTTAATTGAAGTATACACAAACTAATTGTGGTCATCTCAACCTGAAGAAGCGTCGATCAAAAATTTATTCAATTCTCAAGCTAAAATAAATAAAGAAAATGTACCAAAAGAAATTCGCTATTTAATTTACCTGTATAGCGTACAAGATCGAACTCAGGGAGGCTACGAAAATCCCGAGGGTTATTTGATGCACTGAAAATACATGAATAGAATCAAGGGATTTATATGCACCCTAGTCTTCGCCTTATATTTGTTGGATTTTATATTTTTTATAGAATTTTAATTTTATAATTTTTATTTGATTTTTTGATTTTATATATTTTTTTTATCAATTTTTAAATTTTACAAGTTTTTTTTATTTTATTAAAATAAAAGAAAATTATGAATAAAGAAATCAATAAAAAGGAAAGGAGACAACTCTTGGAATTCAGAAAAGGCTAAAATAAACATAAATATTATAGTTGGTTTTATGACTTGTTTTCATAATTTTATGATTTTTCCAGAGTTTTATACAATATCTAAAGCCTTTAAATAAATAAAAAGAAAACAATAAGAAAAAGAAAACAAGATGGACATTTTTTTGGATTTTTAAAATATTAATAAGTTGAAAATAAATGAAGTATATACATAATGAAAGGCGAATTTTTGTATTTTCCAAAAAAGGTATTTTATGATTTTTTGGAATTTTCTCAAAATTTTATGAATCTTTAATGTTTTAATTAATTTTATGATTTTTATTGATTTTTTTGAGGAATATAAATGCCAAAAAATGCAGATATTGAAATAAATCAAAAGAAATAAATATGATTATTTCGAATTTTTAGAAAATGTTCTTCTATATTTTAATTGATTTTTCAATGCAAACAAGATTTTTTACAAATTTTGAATTTTTAATAATAATAAAAAGGATAAAAATTCAAAATAAAAAATAGAGATGCTAAATGTATGAATCATGAACCTAACAAAATTTTTGTAGAATTTTTAAAAGACTTTTGCTAATTTTTATTTTATTTTGCTCATGCAAAATAAATGTATATGCACAAGGGCATATATGCAAATTTTTTGATTTTGTAGATTAATGTAATAGATACAAATAGTTTATGGAAAATTACTCAAACTCCCAAGAAAGCGTGTGTAGGCATGTGAGACTTGCTGGAATGGACCAATATGTAATTAAAATAAATCCAAGGACAAATCAATAATATAGAAATACCGACTTTTTATTGCAATTTACCTAAGAAATCATGTAATAAGCAGGAGCTTAGTTCAAATAGGGATGGGAGTGCAAAAAATTATATCTAGAGGGAAAATGTACAATGTTCCAAACATGAAATACAGACACACGTCTTAACAAGGAACTATTTATAAATGAAATAAATATATGGGGTTGGAGTGGAATTATACCCTTAGTTGATGTGGTGTTGTAGATGGATCTAATGCTCTCCCTCTCATATCAGATGGCTAAAAGTTACTCGTGCATGGAGGACGTCAATCAGATCAAGAAGCTTTGATCAACGATGGAGGATGAGGACTTTTTCAATTACCGAGATTAGTTCTGGAGGAGGTGTTCTTGATCAGAGGGTGTTGAGCGGCTCCAGAAGAACATGATTAAATAGCGTCACATGCGAGCTTCAGTTGACAAGATCTCGGTTGTCATACGCTGAATTCATCCTCTAACATTCTCTATGGCTTCCCACACCTTTCCTCTCTCGATACAAGGTGCCCATGGCGGTCAGCGACGACTGAGATGCTATCTAGAGGTCGGAAGGTCTGGAATCTCAAGTGGACCTCTAGATGGCTTGTTGATCTCCAAAGTTTTCTCCTAGAACTATAGTGAAACCATTGCTTGGAGGTGATGCTTTTACGAATTTATTGACGTGCGAAAATTGGGAAAAGGTGAAGTGGATGAAGGTTTTGGTGGTGGTGGTCGGAGTAGGAACCAGACTCCAGATCTTGGAAGATCCGAATGTGATCACAGACGAGGGGAGATGTAGAAGGTGTTGGCAGACATAATGGCGAGTCAGAGGGTGATTTGAATGCTTGAAACCCCTTCGATCATGCAGATAGAAGGTTGAAGATGAAAATCTAATTTAAATGATTCAATGGGAATCAAATCCAAAATTAAATGAAAATTAAAGTTAAATGAGCTAAATTACGTACATTGAAGAAATGAAAAGGAAAAGTGCCTCGATCTGCGGTGGGCTGTAGAGTGGCAAAACAGGCGTCGGGGAGCTCCGACGTGTGGTTGGATTCACTTCTTCATCCCTCTTCTCATGCTCCTAACCGTGGGGTGCTTGACCTATCACCTCAAAGCTCCTCCAGAATTCAATCGTGGGGAGAAAAATGTGCAAAAAATTGATCAAACTCACGGTGGAGGAAGAGGATATATATTTACAGACGTAATGCCGACTAGTTTTGAAATTCAAATCATTAGTAGATCAAGGTGTGAAAGGCGGATTTGAAGGGCCGGTGATGGAAACGAGTGAATGGGCATAATTTTTGGAGAAGGAATCAATGGCAGTTATCAAAGGCAGCGTGTGGGAAAATTCTGTGAAGGACAGGTGGAATGCGAGTGAGTGGGAGAAGGGGCATAGATTAAGTAGTTGACTTGGGTCAACAAACCCGGGCCAACCAATCAGAAGGCATGTAGGATGGGAGAAAATAGTAATAACGATAAAAAATCAATAAATGATTAAATAAACTAATTAACAATAAAAAATGAATTTTTAAATTAAATAAAACAAATTAAAAATGTTGTGAATAAAATAAAGCTAATTTAGGTGATTTTAATTAATTAAATAATGTATATAAAAGGGTTGAGATAATAGAAGGGGTTATTTATTGTTTTGTATACCTTTATGTACAAGATTTCATTTTTATTTAATTATTATACAAATATTTTCGTGATTTAATATTTTATTTATTTATAATATTTTACAAGGTTCTTTATGAAATTTTTATTTGACTTTTAGGAATTAATTTATTAGGTTAAATTAATAGGTATATGTATAGTATGTACATAATGATACCTATACAATATGTACATGATTTTATTTTTTAATTTTGGAATTTTTATTGATATTTTATAAGAGTCAAATAAAATATTCACAAATATACACAAGAAAATAAGTAATTAAATAATATACAAAGTATACATATGTATAATATACAATAGTACCTCAACTAGCCACATTTCACATCTTAACTCTTATTTTTATAAAATCATCTCCATTTTAAATATATATTAATCTGGAGTACAATGAAGTGAGTTTGATGTAATTGGAATTTTGGTGAAGAACATATTGATCATAAAAGTCGAGCTTTGAGGATTTTGAGAGTGTTGTTATTTGCACAATATACACTGATTTTTATTGCAATTATTTTTTTATTTTTTTACAAAAGAACTCTATTCACAAGTTTCAAGAAGACATCATTTTTATTTACAAAGAAATTGATGATGAATAAATTAAAGAAAGAATGTATATTATAGACAATATTGTACAAATAATTAATATACAAGTGACAAATGAATTTCTCGAATATTTGGTTTTTTTTGGCCTTATCTCCCCCTATTTTATTCGTTGTTGATCAAGTCAGGTCTTAACTTCCACTAAGGGGTAGAGTTAGCCCATATCTATTACATATATACAATCTTCTATTTTCTTTCTTTATTTATTTTGTGTTAATGTAGTGATAAATATACAATATTTACATAAGAAATAGGGTTAGTAAAATAATGGATTTATTGATATTTATATGTATTTTATAAGGGATTTTAGGGTAAAATTAAAGAGTAATGATGATGAAATGAAAGTTCATCATCCCCCTATACTTTACCTTTGTTAGTTCCTTAGAAAATATTTTTCTAAAGAATACGTAACTAAAAGAAAAAAATGAATAAAGGAAAAATAAAGAACTTAGAATAATATTGAGTATTAAACTTATCTTCATAAAATCAAAGCATTGATCTTTGTCAGCCCTTTGGATTATGTTTTGATGAAACCTTAGTGGGAAATGGATTTGACACTTAACAACCTCTAGAAATTACATAACTCTTGCTCCAGTCTCCTCAATAGCCAGGGCATAATAAATCAACATATACGTAAACCCTTATGACTATGAATCTTTCTTGTACATTGTAAGTGAGATGTAACTCTCCTCAACTGAAACGGTAAAAGTCTATCTTCTCCAACATGGTTATCCTAATTCTCTAATCCAATAACTCTTTCCTCGAGAAGTATGGTTTTCCCTTCTTCGTTCAAGTACAACTATCTCAAGAAGAGGAGGTGGAGAGAAGAAAGGAAGATACCCGGTGTAGCTACCTATCCTTGGATGCATGACCGGTGGAGCCAAATCATCCAGTTGCATGCTCATAAATATCTGACTTGGAATCTCAATGCTTATTTGACTATACAAACGTATATACTCTGGCATGTACTTTATTTTCAATCAGGCCTGCCCACTTTTTTGGAGTTTTTGATTTTTGTACTTTTTTTTAATATATAAAGGGTGCAACATGTACATAAGGAGTTTTTCCTCTTGATCTTGTAGACTATCCCTCTTTTGCAGTTTATTGCAACTTACAATATTCTATCTTTAAACCTCACTGCTACTGGATAGGGTTGGGGTACAATGGCTACAAATGTGTGACTACCGATGTTTCCATTAGCTTGTGTCTCATGCCAACAAATCCATCCCCCTGCCACTTCAACTAAGGCGAGCAAAGTGTAAGTGTAGGTGTGCAAGATAGGTCATTATCAACAAGAATGATGTGTGTGCTTCAAGTTTTTCCTCTTGATCTAGTAGACTATCCCTCTTTTGCAGTTTATTGCAACTTCCAATATTCTATATTTAAACCTCACTGCTACTGGATAGGGTTGGGGTACAATGGCTACAAATGTGTGACTACCGATGTTTCCATTGGCTTGTGTCTCATGCCAGCAAATCCATCCCTCTGCCACTTCAACTAAGGTGAGAAAAGTGTAAGTGTAGGCGTGCAAGATAGATCATTATCAACAAGAATGATGTGTGTGCTTAAAAATACTCAACTTAGGCAATCAAGACGACACTAAACAAAGTCATTTGATTCCCTAAGAATTAGTCTATAGACCTGAAGAATCGCAATTCTAATTCATATAAGGTTCCTCTGAAATAAAATGGATTACGGTCCACCTAAGCTCCATTCTTCGACTTTATTCCAAAATTGTTTAAGTGTCAATACTATTGTCAATAATGCACATGCAAATGCAAGAAATATATAGAAAAAATTTTTAAAGAAAAATAAAATAAAAGAACATTTTTTTGAAAAAGTTTTCCAAAGAATTTGGCAACTTTTTTGGGCTTTAAACAATTTGCTTATTTTATAAAAAGAAAAAAGGTTAGTAAAATAAATATGTGCAAGTATGCAAACAATGATTATATAAATTTTATACAAGATTACATGTTATAGATACAAGTTTTATATAATGAAATTTATATATAATAAGTATTTTATTTATAGGAGGATAAGTAATCAAGGTTTTTATACACATTTGGATTTTACGAGTATGTATACATCTCATAATTTATATCCCACGTGAAAAATAATTTTACAAACATTTTAAAAACATTTTACAAAAGTTTTTCAAACATTTTTCAAAATATTTTGCAAATGTTTTTTTTAAAAGTTTTACAAATATTTTTGCAAACTATTTAACAACATTTTTACAAAACATTTACTTACAAATTTTTTCCAACAATTTTTTTGAAACATTTTACGAACATCTTATACAATATACTTTGTTTTATATAGAAAATAATTTTACAAATATTTTTTAAAAAAATATTTATACAAACAATTTTGCAAAGATTCGTACAAAAATATATTTACAAGAACTTTTACAAACATTTTTACAAACAGTTCTACAAAATAATTTTACAAATGGTATTTTCAAATATTTTACAAACATCTTTTGCAAACACTTTTCAAAAGAATTTTTCCAAATCATTTTACAAATCAATTTTCAAAACATTTTTTATAAGAGCAATAATAGACTTGTTATTAATAAAAGTAAGGGCTATGGCTAAAGTATATATACAATATATACAACACCATTCAATATTTAGCTCAAGTTATGTCCTCATAGTGATCAAAGGGCTACAAAGGAAGATATAACTCATGATTAATATATAAAAGTGAGAAGAATCCTATACAACGACTCGAAGTATAGATGAATGAATAGATGTCAGTGATCCCCTTATACACAGGATCAACTGATCCTAATTATAGAAGACTGTACAAACGAGGAAAACTCAGGAAATGAATGAACAAACTCAAGGACTAAACTCCTCCTCCCCTATACATAGGTTAAAATATCCATAAGAATAGAAAAAGAATATCAACAAGTTGATGGACCGATAAGAGATCATAAGCATTAAAAGAAAAAAAACATGAAAGAGACAATATGAACAACATCACTCCCCCAATGCTTAGGGTAAAGGATCCATAAGTATAAATAACAACATGAGTGATGAAATAGGACCAATATGAACAACTCACACCACTTACAAAACCAATACCTAGGATAGAGTACATACTATGTATATCATATACACACAGAAAAGAGGTGAATGATAAAAAAAGAAAAAGAAAGAACAAAATGAAAGGATATATACAAGAGAAAAACCAGCTCTTGTATCAGATGCAGAAGATGTCAAAAAGTCATCAGGACACCTCAATCGAATGTGATCGTGGATAACAAACTTCTCCCAAATGTCCCATGAGCCTATTCACGAGGCATGGGAAAGATTAAAAGATTTGATGAAGAAGTGCACCCATCACGATATTCCAAAGATGATCCTAGTGCAGAACTTCAATGGGGATTTGAGCCATGAAAACCAGAAGCTGGTAGATATCGCTCATGGTGGTATTCATTTCAACAAGCAATAGGATGCCCTATTTCATATTTTTGAAGAGATAACAGAGATCTATGTAGCTCTTACTTCTTCACGTGCTTTTCAAACACATCCTGTTACCTCTCCTTCTATTCCCCACAAGGCTGTTAACATGAAGACATCACATGATGTGGATAGGGTAGACAACTCTGGTCATAACATTATAGGCAATCACCTATCCAAAGTAGATATAATTGAGAAACTGTCCCTGGAGTTGGAGAAGCTCTAAGTGATTGAACAAAGGATGAAGAACCTGGAGACGCTGGATGAGATAAGGAAGCATTTGCAACTTCTTGTGAGTACAATAAACGTATGCTAAAGTGCGAGTGCAGCAGCCAAAACTTCTGCTTAAGAGGAGACTTATTCCACCTAGTAGAGTAAAGGAGGACTATCCATAGTTCAACACATTGAATATGTGCCGACTCCTGACTAGGTCCAGCAACATTCACAACAGATAGTATCGTACTAGTAGGAGGGTCCACACATTCTTGAGCAGTAATCTCTACCTCCACCTCTCATTCAAAAGGTGAACAATATTTGGTTCGACTGAGAGCGTAGCTAGCCCCATCTGTCAGGACAAGGCTAGTTGGGTTCCCAACAGGGTCAGAGAACAACCAACTAGTTTCAGGGAGGTAGACAGTAACAGTATTAGCACCAACAGTTTCAACCTCATTTCCATACTCCACCTTACTACCAGAACTTGAGACATGACCATCAATAGATGCAACCTACATATTTTCAATATCCTTATCACCAACATCAGTCTGCATTTTAGGGAGAATATTCACATCCTCCTCCTCCTCATTACCAGCAACTATAATGTGGATACCTGATGAATATGCATTTCATCATTTTTATTTATTTATTTTAGTTTAAAATCCCTTATTAAACACATGTATATAACACTAACTCTGTATTCTTATTAAATTGCATATGCGTATAAATATTGTACATTTATTACTATTTTAACCTAAAATAAATAAATAAAGAAAGGAAAAATAAAAAGAAAAAAGACTATAAATATGCAATATATACAGAATGACCCAAACCTCGAGAGAAGGTCAAGACTTGACTTGATTGACCAAGAATAAAATAGGGGGAGATAGGGTCCTTCATTAGAAAATCCAGAAAAATGTGTTGTAAATATTTGTATACTTACATTATTTTACTTTTATATAAATTGACCTCAAATTTATTTTATAAAAATATGTAAAAAAATATTTTCTAAATAATAAAAATGATTGCAAGATAAAATCATGTACAGAATAAAAGTAACCACATCCAGAAACCATAAAGCGATAATTGAAAGACAAATTCAAGATCCTTATGAACTCAAACGTTATCAAACTCACTTCATCGTATTCTAAATTACATTATCTTTAAAATGGTCGTGGTTTCGTAATTTTTCGAGTTACATTTTTAGGATGGTTTATGTAATTTTATCATTTATTATATATATATATATATGTATTTATATATATTATTGTAAATAATTTAACAATTATTTAAATTTAAACTAAAAATTAATAATTTTAAAACAAAAAACTAATTTCCTTATTTAATTATGCATATAATGTACCATATGTATATAGTATATGTATATAATCAACTCCCTTAAGTAACCGCACAAAAAAATAAAAAAATTACATTTTTTATTAATAAAGTAATGAAAATAAATAAAAAATAAATTATTTAAATACTTTTAACATTAATTTCCTTTCTTATCTTTATCTCATTTCAATTTTTTTCTTGTCTCTTATCTTCATTCAAATTATTGAAATCAAACTCCATTCTTTTATCTATTGATATGGCTCCTCCCCCATTTCAATTTGATCAATCTTTGGTGAGAGGAGCCTATTCTCCAAGAGTCTTCTTGTTGCAGAGAGGTGACTAGACTCTGAGCCGTCCAGTGACAGCGAGTCAGCCTTCGTCTAGGCCATCATAGTATTTTCCGATCCCATGTTGAAATCCCCATCCTTTATTTCTCGATCTCTATTATAGATAATTTAGGTTTAATTTTCGAATTTATTTTATTGTTCATTTTTTTAATTCTAGATCTTAGATTTCCATTACTAATTTTTCATCATGATTCGATCAGTCATCGATTTCGATTTCATCTCATATTCTCGGTCTCTCTACCTTCACATTCTACCTCACACGACCTCTCATCTCTAGCCACGCACGGTGGCCGCATACTCGGTTCCAATCCACCATCTATGACAGAACCCCTTCACCCATTGATTCTTCTATTTGATTATTTGTTGCTTGAATCGTTTTTTCTATATTTTTTTGCTAGAATAAAAAAATACACAATTTAAAATAAAAAAATCATTTACTTCTTAAAAATATCTCCGTTTATATTTTTACAATAAATAACAAATGATAAAAAACCTACAGTTTTTGTTTCCGTGTTTATAAGAAAACAAAAAAATAAAAAAATAAAAAGAAGCGATACTATTGCCACCACCACCATCTGTCGTAGCCATCCGTGGCTTGACATCCCTACCGGTCATCCGCCTTGCCACCGATATGGGCATGTGTCGCCCAACCATCTCCTTCACATTGAATCTTGCCACGCCACCTGATCTCGACCGTCACCAGGGGTGTGTTTTACCCCCAGTCCATATGCAACCACTGACTTGAACTACATCTCCACCACCCTCACGTGCACGCATCCTCCACAGAATGCGCACCGCATTCACTGACACGAGTCAGCATCCCACCGCGGCCTTCACCATCAGAACCTTAGTAGCCCAACTCCAATCATCCACTACAGGAGCACGCCCCAACCGCCGTAACCAGGCACCTCCTGTGAGCCTCCGCCCGTAGATCCCTCCGATTTTTTGTGGATACCCGCGTGAGGAGCATCTGCACGTGCACCACCTGCAACGTCACCATCATCCACGACGCCGCCGCCCCTATGGCGTGGAGAAGGAAGAGGGGTCGCACCCCCTTGGACCCTCTTTTGAATTGAATGAAGGAGAATAGAGAGAAACCCTAAGGGTTATTAAAAAATTGGAAAATTTACAATAACATCCTCAAGGTCTCGAGATCTACAATAAAGCCCCCGCCAACTTCATAGCACGTGCTTAGAACGCTTGTATTGGGTAATTTGCATTTTCTTCCCTTAATTTATTTCTTATATTTTTATTAAAAAACAAATATTTACATTTGAGTCCCTATTTATCCAAACTCTAAATTGCATGCATTTCTTGTTGAATCTAATGTTTTTGTTGGTCAATAATTTATGAAAAATCATGTTATGCTTCTGTTGTGTGTCTTATAATAGGGTAAATTTTCATAACATTTTATATTTATTTTCTATTATTATAAAAAAGAAAAAACATTGCATTTTCCCTCTTTGAAATTTGAAAAATCATAAAAATCCAAAGATTGTATTAAAAATTCCAAAAAAATAGATGAGTTCTATTTCATTACATTTTAATTTTTGTGAAAATTTCATGCAGTAAATATTTTTAAAACCCAAAAAATGCAAAATACTCAAAATATGACTAAAATCGTAAAAAACTTAGAAAAAAATCCAAAAATTATGATTTCTGTTCTTGGTTGTAGATAATTTCCTGGAGTTTTTAGGAAAAATAATTTTCATAATTTTCACATGTGTTTGATATTTTTAAATTAGACAATAATCTTGTTTGCTCACTATTTGATTTTAGTTGTTTTTTTCGCTATACAAGTAAATTAAGTAAAAAATTCTCTTGGTATATTATTCTTTTGTTATTAATTCAACTTGAGAACAAAAAAATATTTTTTTGTTGGTGCTTGATTGTGTTGCAATGACTTGCTCGTAATTCATTTAACTTAAAACCCAAGGAAAATGTGTTAATAATACGAGCAACCTCCTTACTACTAGTCTTAGTGACAACTTGTCATTAAGCACCCCGAGGCACCTTCAATTAATCTTACACTCGATCAGTTAGAATTGTTGATGAAGAACATGAATGATCTTATTTAGAGGCTTGACGGCCTTACCACCACAAAGACAATGATCCCAACATAGGTTGAAGCCAATCCCAACAGCTTCAGACGCAAGGAGCATGTTTCCCATGATCCATCTACACTTGAGTCATGTATAACCATTGATTTTACATGTTTATCTAACGCCATTTATCTTAAGAGCGGTAGGAGATTGCAACCACTTTCACAGCCATTAGGAATAGGAGATCGGGCCAATGAGAGTGCTTTGCCTTCTACATCATCTTCTTCATCATTAGTGTGTAAACCAAGTATAACAACACCCGAGAATTGAGTTTCACCATCTTCTTCATCACCACCACCCCCTTCACCTTCACCAGTCGTCGATTCTTCTTCTACACCAGCAACATCACGTCTTGTGTTTTGTTTTAGTTCTTCTACCCTTGTTTTAGACAACACTGTACAAACTGATTATGGTTGTCATATTGTACATGAGGATTCTGTTTTGAATAATTGAAATGAGAATTTGAATTTTTCTTTTGATTTTGTGCCAATTCCTTCTATATTGAATAAAATAAAGAAAATGCAAAAATTAAAAACAACCCTATCTAGTCAGGGAGTAATTTAGATTTTAGATAATATCTTTTTAGAGATGCCACTCCTTAAGGAAATGGCATACATGCCTACAATGAAAAAGGGAATGAAAGAATCATGTACTCAAAAGAGTCAAACCTACAGAACAGATGAAAAAAGACAGAGAAGCAAATCATGACCATGGTCACAGTTCATGCTATCTGCATCCTCCCGCCCAAAAGAAAGATATGAGAGCACCTTACATCCGTTGCCACATACTTTATCAAGAATTCGATCACACTCTTCTCGATAACAGTTCCTCCATTAATCTCATGCCATCCTCTCTACTCACCCAGTTTGGGGTTATGACCTCATAGATCGACCAAGATGATCCTTCTATTTGATGATAGATCGATCAAGAAGACGA
Organism: Ottelia alismoides; assembly: GCA_037367405.1. Classification (NCBI taxonomy): domain Eukaryota; kingdom Viridiplantae; phylum Streptophyta; class Magnoliopsida; order Alismatales; family Hydrocharitaceae; genus Ottelia; species Ottelia alismoides. The sequence continues at coordinate 81,567 of JAZKJV010003504.1, read as the reverse complement.
GGGGTATATTAGAGGACGTTATTTTAACGGTGTTGGGAATGAGATTCCTTATTGATTTTGTTGTCATGGATATGGACATGCATGCGCCCTTAATCCATACCCCAATCATACCAGGTCAATTGTACCTCTGAACGGTCGATAGTTGATTACGACTCTAGAGAGATGATCTTTCACTCTAGTAGTGAGAAGGTGAAAATTGGGACGATCTCCAGACCATGGCCATCATCACTACCAACAATAGCATATGAGAGAGAGCTATTTACACCAGAACATGAGGACTATGATTTTCTTGACGAGTTTAGGGAGACGTATATGTTTACTGATTTCATGGAAACTCGAGTGTTCCTTTCACAGAAGAACCTTCTTGAAAGCACAGTTGACATGAGTTCCATAGATAATCCTACTAAGTTGTTTGCTAATGCGTAGTTTGAGATGATTTCCGAGGATCATATTGAGAGATTGGAGGTACATTATGTTATTGCTTTGACACATCATTCTTAGATTATTGTTGATATGCCTCCCGCTAAGATATCTGAGAAACTTGCTAATTTTTGTGAGATATGCACTGGTGAGAGATGCCTTTCTGAGATTATTGATGAGATATATGTGCCCTTTGTTGATGAGATTACAAAGATTTTCGAACATTCTAAAGAGCCAACCCTTTTTTAGCAGAGATCATTAGTTGCTGATCTTTTTGAGGTTTTACTTGATGAGCTGACGATAGCCACGGTAGAACAATCATAAAGTATAGATCATATACCTTTTACTAGTGCAGTTACAAAGGTTGTCACAGAGCTGATTCAGACCCCACCAGAGATCAAGTCTTTACCATAAACATTGAAGTATGCCTTCCTTGCAAGTCCCCCTCAAATGTTTTCATTCATCCTCAACTCACAATTGACAAATGAACAAAAATCTCACGTGCTAGAGGTTCTTGAGAGAAACTACAAGGCCATTGGATGGAATATTTTGGATCTCTGGGATCAGTCTCGCTTTGTGCTTGCATTATATCTACTAAGAATATAACTGTAAATCCTCCTGTGAGTGTTAGTGTCGTCACAATCCGAATCTAAGGGAGGTTGTCTTGAAGGAGATCAGGAAATGGTGCCATGTTTTCTTTATTTATCCCATTTAATATTCCAAGTGTGTTTGTCCTTTTCATATGGTACCCAAGAAATTTTGGATTACAATCGTGAAGAATGATTGCGGTGAGAGGATTTTGAACCGTGTACCTACTTCATGGCCTGTCTGTGTAGATTACAGGCACCTGAATTCAACTACCAAGAATGATAACTTTCCATTACAATTTATTGATCAAATTGATGAGAGGTTAGCAAGGAAAAAGTTCTTTTCCTTCTTGGATGGGTGACTGATGTATAACCAGGTAGTTGTCGCTCATGAGAATAAGGAAAGAACTACTTTCACTTGTCAATTTGGCATATACTCCTTTAGACAGATGCCCTTTGGATTGTGTAAGGCCCTCTCTATATTCCAAAGGTGTATAATGGTCATTTTTTCCGACATGGTGGTAATTTTATAGAAGTCTTCATGGACAATTCATCAGTGAACTGGGATAGTTTTGTCACATGCCTTGCTCATTTATACCGAGACCTTCAACATTTATGCAAGGTAAACCTAATGCTCTCATGGGATAGGAGTCACATTGTAGTGACTAATGGGATTGTATTGGGCTATGTCATCTACAAACATGGTATGAAGGTTGATTCTGCCAAAATCGATGTGATAACCAAGCTAGATCCATCGCAGAATTTGAAGCAGTTGAGGTCATTTTCTGGGACACGCTGGATTCTATAGGAAATTCATTAAGGTCTTAGGAGAGATCACCAAACCTTTGACTGAGCTTCATTTCAAGGAGAGTGAGTTTGTTGTTGATGAGAAAGTCCTCCTTGCATTAAATCAGATGAAAGATATGGTTAATAGTGCTCCTATCCTACAACCATCTAATTGTCTCTTTCCTGTGACATAATGAATGAATGCATCAAATTTCACAGTTGGAGCAGTTTAAGAGTAGAGAAGGGATGGGATACTATTTTCTATACACTATGCTAGCAAGACTCTGGATGAGGCACAACGTGATTACCCAATTATAGAGGAAGAGATGTCAGCAATTGTGTTTGGAATAGAGAATTTCAAATCTTATCTCCTTGGTTCGAATGTTATTTTGTACTTACAAACAAAGAAGGATGCTTAACCACACCTTATCGGATGGATCCTTCTTCTCTATTTGAGATAAACCTAGAGTAGAATGTTGTGATAGATCACCTTTCCTGCATTACAAATGTAGAGACTTTTGAACAGAGTATGACCCATGTTTTAGAGATCTTTCCAAATGAGAACATTTTGTATGTGGACTCACTCCCATGGTATGCTGATATTATGAACTATCTTGTCTCCAAGTAAATTCCACAATATTGGTCGAAGCACAAGGTAGACAGATTCCTATCAAAGATACATTTTTACCAATGGTAGGATTTGTGCCTATTTTGTGAGGGTGCGGATTGTATCTGGAGCAGGTGCATTCCTCAGGAGGAACACTCTAGCGTACTTGAGCACTGTCACTAATTAGAGTATGGTGGGCATAATTCAGGGAAGCAAACGACAGCAAAGATTTTATAGAGTGACCTATGGTGTCCAACATTATGTAAGGATGTAAGTATGTTCAGGGTTGTACTGACTGTTAGAAGATTGGATGAACCATTTGTTCCAAAGATACCATACCATTGAGATATATCTAGATTTCTGATTTTTTTGATGCTTGGGGCACATACTTCATGGGCCCATTTCCTATTACTCAGGGATCTGAGTACATCCTACTTGACCTATATTATGTTAGTCGATGGGTGGAGGTATCCCCACCCCAGATGCAGATAGTCATATGGTATGTTACTTTCTCAAGGACAATATTATTGTGTGGTTTGGTATTCCCAAGATACTCATTGCAGATGGGGGAAGCCATTTCATTATAAGAAGTCAAGAAGATTAGGAAGGAGTACGTCATTAAGCACAGAATCATGTCTCCTTACCACCCACAGACTAATGGCTTGGTTGATATATCAAATAGGGAGATAAAGATGATATTGCAAAAACTTCTATGTCTATGTAGGAAGAATTGTTCCCAGATGATAGACTCAGTTCTATGGGCTTATAGAATGACTAACAATTCTCCATTGGGTATGTCTCCTTACAGATTGGTGCATGGAAATCCTTACCACCTGACAGTTGAATTAATTCACAAATCTTTATGGGCACTCAGTGTATGCAATTTAGTTTATGAGAAAGCACGAAAGAGCAGGAAGTTAGATCTGAATAAACTTCTGGAATTCTGAGATTTTACATACAACAACCTACTTATGTATAAGGAGAAAGTCAAGCATTGGCATAATAGACACATTAAAAGGAAGACTTTCTCACATGATCAGAAATTTTGGTTGTTCAATGCTTAGTTGAAGTTGTTTCCAGGGAAATTGAAAAGCAAATGGTCATGACAATTCATAGTGAGACATGTGTGTGACAATGGTATTATTTTCATATCTGGGTTGTCATCTGACGCATAGCCACTTGCTGTGAATGGAAAGTTGCTGAAACCATATCTAGATCATAATACGTTCCTGTATGTGGTTGATTCTATATCTATGGTTTCAGACGATGTCATTTTGACACCTTCTAAGTCTTATACATGAGCTGATTTTTTCTTGTATATATCATTTCCTTTTATTCTTTCTTCTTTCGTTTCATCGTTCAACTCTTTTCCGTGTATATAACATACTTAGGAAGTTTTTACCCTAAGTGTAAGGGGGTTAATGATTCGAGTTGTTCATATTTGTTCTGTTGCATTACTCCCGTCATTGCTTATATTGAGGGGGAGTGAGGTTGTTCACACCTTCATTTTCATGTTTTTTTCTTTTAATTCTTATGTTCTCTCGATCACCCTTCAATTTTTGAAATTCTTTTTCTATGCTTAGGGATCTTCAATCCTATGTATAGGGGAGGACGAGTCGAGTTGTTGAGTTGGTTCATTCTCTTCCTCAGATTTCGTTATTTGTATTGTCTTCTTTACTTAGGATTATTTGATCCAAAGTATAGTGGGGATAACAGACTTCTATTTAATTTCATATATTCATTGAGTTGTTGTATGAGATTCTTTTCACTTTTTTATACTTAGCACGAGTTATGTCTTCCTTTTTAGCTCTTTAGTAAGTATGAGGACATAGTTCTAGCTACTTATAGGGGGTATCGTATATATTGTATATATACTTTAGCCATAATTCATAATTTTATTAATAATATGGCCATACAAATGTATTGTTTGTAAAATGTTTGTAAATATATTTTCGGTATCAAAATTAGGTATATGCTACAAAATGTTTGTAAAATTATTTTGTCATGTGGGATATAAATTATGGGATCTGCATATATTTGTAAAATCCACGTGTGTATACAAACTTTGATCATCTCTCCTCCTGTAAATAAAAATTTTATTGTATATAAACTTCTTTTATAAAACTTCTATCTAAAACTTGTGTATAAATTTTTCATGCAAAATCTTGTATAAATCTTTTATAACCATTTTATATACTTGTTTATATTAAATTTACTAACCCTTTTTCTTTATTTCAAAAAAATGTGTTTAGTATGTATTTTTTGCATTTGCATGTGCATTTTTCAGAAGGTGTTAACACTTAAACTAGTCTGGAATAAAGTTGAAGATTGGAGGTTGGTTAATACCTTAATCCACTTATTTTCAAAGGAACCTTATAGGGACTAGAGTTGAGACTTTCCAGGTCCTGGCGATTTAATTCTTTGATTCCACAAGACTATGTTCACATGTCATACTCATTGGTCAAAATAGAAAATTTCACAACACATGCAAGATTCTTCTAGACAATGGCTTAACTTTGACAAGCAATCTACACATTGCTTTTCATGGATAAGGTGGCGAGGGGGCATAATCCTTTGGCTTTGTGTAGAACACGGGTGTGTAACAACAAGTGGAAACATATGTCTTCCTTTAGGGAGGGTAGTGCATTTCAACCTTGTCCAGTAGCATTGAGGTCTAATGAAAGGATGCTATGGGTTGCAATAAAGATTCAAAAGAGTGAAAGTCTACTAGCTCAACAAGAAAAACTCCTTATGTTCATGCTGCACAATTGTATATACTTGAATTTTTTTTGGAAAAATCCAAAAAAAGGACTGGCTTGATGTAAAAGTAAATGTCTTCCAGATTGTACATAGTGGAATAAGCAAAGTTTCTGTGATTCATTGTCTCATCTCATGGAAGCTTGCAGCTGGAGAGTTGGCTACACTAGTCAAGCTCCAAGGGATACATGGCTACAATGGTTGCCCCTTCTCTTCTTTCCCCCTTTTCTAGAGCTAGATGTACTTGAACTTAGAAGGGAACACCTTGCTACTCAAGGAAAGAGTTGCTAGGTCGGGGGACTAGAGTTACCTTGTTGAGGGACATTGTTTCTTTGCCATTTCTTTGGTGGGGAGCTATATTTAACTTATACCTTACACGTAAAGATTCATAGTCGTAAGAATTTGCGTATAAGCTTGTTCTAACCTAATGGTTGAGGCAACTTGAATAGGAGTCTTGAGGAACTTAAGGGTTGTTAGGTTTCGAATCCATTTTCCAATATGGTTTCTCCAAACTAATAATCCAACGATCTGACCAAGTTCCACACTACAATTTTATGAAGATAAGTTTAGTACTCAATATTGTTCTAAGTTCTTTATTTTTCCTTTAATTTTCGTTTATTCAATTATTCATCCAAATAAGTGTTTGCTAAGGGACTAGGAAAGGTAAAGCACATGGGGATGATGAATATGTAGTTCATCATCTTTATTCATTTATTTTAGCTTAGAACCCCTTATAAAACACCTATAAATATCAATAAATTCATTCTTTTACACACCTTAATTCTTGTGTAAATATTATTTATTTATCAATATTTTAACATAAAGTAAATGAAGAAATAAATAAAGGAAAATTAAGAAAATAAAATAATATATATATATATATATGCAATAAACACAAGCTAAATTAGACCCCGAGATAAGGTGAAGACCTAACTTGATGAACAAGGAATAAAGAAGGGGGAGATAAGGCCTAAAATCGAGAAATTTCATTCTCACATGTATGTATTCATCATATGTACATTATTGTCTATAAACATACATTCACTCATTAATGTATTCATTACCAAATCCATTGTAAATAACAATTATTTCTTCTTGAAATTTGTGAATAAAATCCTTTTGTAAATAATAAAAATAATTTAAATATATATATTGTGTAAATTACATCACTGTCCAAAAGCCACAAAGTACCAAATTGCAAAATCAATATCTGCTCCACCTAAATTTCAAATTCGTCAAACTCACTTTCATTGTACTCCAACTTAAAATATCTTTAAAATGGTGCCAATTTCATAAAAATAAGAGTTAAGGTGTGAAATATAGCCAATTGGGGTACTATTGTATAATATACCTATATACACTATGTTTATTATTTAATAATTTGTTTTATTGTGCACATTTGTGAATATTGTATTTTTTATTTATTGTGAATATTTTATTCAACTCATATAAAAAAATAAAAATCATAAAACCAAAAATCAAAAAAATAAAATCATGTATATATTGTATATGTTTCACCATGTATATCCTGTACTTATATCTATTTATTAAAATAATAAAAAAACTCTTAAAAAATAAATAAAAACTTATAAAAATCCTTGCAAAATATTGTAAACAAATAAAATATTAAATGATATATATGTATAAATAATAAATTAAAAATCAATGTTTTATATATATATATATATGTACATAGATATAAATATAATCTTTTATTTATTTTGTCCATTGTGTATACATTATTTATATAATTGAAAATCATTAAAATTAACTTGAATTTATTCACAATAATTTTTATTTACAGTACTTAATTTTTAAAATCCATTTTTGATTTTTTATTCAATTATTTATCTTTTTTTCATGCTTTGTTATTTAACCTATTTTGACTTTATTCGGCAGCCATTCTGATTAGTTGACCCAAGTTTATTATCCCCAGTCAACTACTCTGTCTGCACCTAACTTCCGTCCTACTCGCGTTCAATCGTTCCTTCTCCATATTTTCCCATGCGCCTCGATCACTAACAAGCCCAAACTCCTTCTCCATAATTCTTGCCCAGTCATTCATCTCCATCGCCAGTTCCTTAGATCCACCATCCCCGCCTTGATGTGCATGCATTTTTAATTCAACCGAGAGTCTACAAATAATACCCTTCCACCTTTGCCGAGGGTTTCATATGTTTCTAGCCCATTTTTCTCCCTGAGTTTAAGGTCTGTTGCATTGATTAGTGATAGAGGTCAAAGGTCCTTCAAGCGGGAGCATGAGTATTTGAGCGAAATCTGTGATCCATCCTTGTGGGCGGAGCCCTCCATCGTGTTTCCACCTCTCTGCCACCAACTTTAGATCGAGGAGAATTCTCACCCTCATTCTATTTTGTAGGTAACCTAGGTAGTTTATCTTGCTTTTTTGTTGTTCATTAGCACCTTAATTTCCAAGGAAACACAGAGATCAGAGTTTTATCTTCAACCTTCGATCTACCCGATTGGAGGAGTTCCAATCATGATCAACCATTCTTGACTAGACCAACACTTCCACCATGTCTTTCTACAACTCTTCCACCCTCTGCCCACCTTTAGATCATCACAAATCTGATGATCGTCTCCCCCTCTGATCACCTCCACTGGAGCTTCCACCCATTCACCATTTTCTCTATTTTATACCTTAATAACTTCGTTGGAGCTTCACCTCCAAACATGAATTGCAGTGCAAGGGCCAGGTGTGAACATGTAGCGAGGAAATCTGATTTGGAGGTTCACGTGAAACCAAAACTATACATAGATACTGACATTCATCCTGCTGTATACGTTCATATTGAAGAACTCAAATCAAAAGAGGAGACATGTACGAAGCCGGATCACCCTCTCATAACCGATCTGGGAGAGTAGTGAGCGGGATTTCCTCGATCAGAGTTCGCTGGAGTCCCTCTTCTACCCAGTTCTTCTTGAGCAGCACTACACCGCTTGATCAAGGCTCTCCACTCAAGAATTGATCTCATCCGTCCAAAAAGCCATAATACTAAGCCGGGAGATCTTCCTTCTAGATTAGATCAAGGACCTTCATGCACGCTTCAATTACGAACGTCCGATTACATTTATAGAGAAGCAGAGTCACTCCTCGTAACATGTCAATAAATGGAACATTTGCATCCAACACCCTACCTTTATTTCATTTTCATAAAACTCCCTATGAGGACACGTCATCTTATCTTTATTAGAACATTTGCATGTTTTCCCTTTTTATTTATTTTATTTGCATTTTTATCCTTATTTGAACTAAGCTTGTGTTTTGCACGTGATCTTTGGAAAATTTGCAATAAAATTATTTTATTAGTGTGTTATTTTTAGGCCACTAAATTATTTTATTTGCATTCTGCTACTGCACATTGAGGCGCGCATGGTCATGCATGAGATTTTTTGGATTTTTTGCATTATGCAACATACATTTTCACTTATGCTTTTATTCAGTATAAAAACATTAAATAATTTCATACAGGTCCCTGTGTGTCTGTATTTATTTTGCATATTAAAATTCAAAGAAAAATACCATAACCCCTGTGAATTTCCACAAAAATTCTGATAGGTTCCTAATACATCCAACTCGCATAAATAAACTGTATTTCACATTGTTATGATTTTTATTATTCAAAAATTAAGAAATATTCCAAAAATTCTATGTTTGCACTTCAAAATAAAAAAAATAAAAAATGCTTGAAAAAATCTAATAAATCCTATTTGATTCTTTTGAGTTATTTTAATTTCTATATTGTTTTGGCATTTTTATTCCTCATAACATAAAAATCATAAAACAACCAAGAACATCCATTTTGTTTTTTGCTTATTTTTTCCCTCTTATTTTTCTATATATTTCATCTATTTTTTACCTTATTTGTTATTTTAAAAATGCGAAAACATCCATTTTGTTTTTTTTCCTTATTTTTTTAACAATTTCAAATTTGGAAAAGTCTGGACGATTCACAAAATTTTAAAAATTTACCAAAAACCTAAAATTAATTTTAATATTTTTTGACTATTTTCGATATATTTGAACAATACAAAAGGATTGGTTTAGTGTGGGTATACCTTATATTCTTTGAATTATTGTCTTCCTTTTAAAATTGAAAAAATACAAAATTAAAAATAATAAAAATTTATAAAATCAGTGAACCAGATGAAATTTTAAAATTAACATAAAAAACTAAGCAAAGTATGCATAGAAATTCCTTGATTCTTTTCATTATTTTTCATTGCATAGAATAACCCTTGGGATTTTTGCAGCCTCCCTGAGTTTGATCCTATTAGCTATACAGGAAAACTAAGTAGCATTTTTTTCTTGAAACATTTTCTTTATTGATTTTTGCTTGAGAATTAAATAATTTTTTGTTGTGGAAATTTTTGGGTTGCAATGACATTGCACAATAATTTCTTAATAATTAAAACCCTAATTTTCCCTATTTAACATAAATCTGATGGGGCCGTTGGTTGTGGTACTACTGTTGTGGAGGCTACTGGTTGTAATTCCAGTAGTGAGGAGGGAATGAAGAGTTTTGTGAGTACATAGGAGGACCAGAGTATTGATAATGGTATTGACCAGAGTATTGATGGTACCCCTGATTGTGGTATCCGGACTATTGAGAACCTTGCTAAAATTGTGCATCCACACGTTATTGTTGTGCGGAGGTTGCTGGTGATAGTGTTGGTAAGCTCATCCACCAAACTGTTGTTGGTGATAAGGCTTATTGCCCATGTTCTGCCCATGGATTATCCCTGACGATGGGTCAATTGCGGTTTATTGTTCCAGACACCATTGATCTCATTTATTTACAGTGCTAGAGGGAAGAACTGCTCGGTATAGGTTGGTTGTGATTCTAGCTGATAGACAACCATCTGTGTCTGGGATTACGAGGGCTGCTCTAGTGTCTGCACATAATACACATGTTGGACGGGTTGATCAGTTGACGAGGTTGTAGCGGTGTTGGATCCTTTGTATCAATGGATGCCTCGACGGTGGCAGACATTGAGTTGCTGACATTGGCATTCAATGACCGAACGAGCTGCTCTAGTTGCTGGAAATCTGATCGAGCTTCTTGCCCTGGATCCTATTCTCAATGATAGAAAGTTTTTCAAGGTTCTGTGACCTCTTTGATTATGTCGACTTTGGACAAGTGGGTCCCAATGATGCATAGATTAGAGCTCTCGTTCCTATCCTCTGCATGAGCAACCGTGTTTATTATATTGTGGCCAACTGTGGACATCTTCATCCAAGCTCGAGATGAGGATTGAGAGGTTTCTCCTTAGGCCATCTCCTCAAAAATGTCCCAGATGACATCCTCATCTTTGTTGAAATGCGAGCTTCCACAAGCAACGTTGACGAGCTTTTGGCATTCTAGTGTTAACCCACCAAGAAATGTTGAACAAGACCGGTCTTCAGGATACCATGGTGGGGACACTTTCTTGTAGATATTTGAATTTTTCCCATTCTTCATGTATAGTCTCGTGGGGCTACTAGATAAAGTTGGAAACACGGCCACACATCTAGTTCAGTTGACCAATAGGGTAGAATTTTTAAAGAAAAGCATATTTTAATTCTTTCTAGGTCATCACTACCTTCCCCAAATGATCAACCCAGTATAGAACATTGTCTTGGAAGATGAAAAGGAAGACAATCATCTTGATCATAACAAAATGCATATTTGGGTAGTGTGTTGTGGCACAAATGCCACCAAAATTTTGTATGTGGGTGTATGGTTCCTCCATCATGTTCCGATACAATATCAGAAGCAGAGATAAGAATCGTGGCTTCATCTCGATGTGGGCATGGATGGGTGGAATTTGAATCTATTCAGTTACAAGGCTTACCCCAGGGTCGTTTGTCTGCTTCACCGTGGGCATTGGATACAATGATCTTGCCTCTTCCTTCTTCATTGTGTCCACCTACTGACATGTTATCTTATGCATCCCCTTTGTTGAACTCATCCTGTCTATTCAGATTATGTTCTCCTTGAGCATTTCTTTCTTTGATTCTCTACCTCAAGTCATTGAGTATGTCTTAGAGAGCGGCCTCATCTAATATTTAATTGGTCAACTATTATTGTATTGCTTGGATGTTTGCAAGGAGCTGTCTATTGTCCTTGTTTTATGTGGTATACTAACCTTCCCCTTGATCTGCATGCTCTGCTGGTTGGGGCTGCAGTCCCTTTCCTCTTCTAGTGGGAGCCATTTCTAGTTCTAATTGATGTTCTGGATCTTGATCGGGCTAATGACCTGTAAGATGGAACAAACCCTGATCAGTCTCTGTCTGAGTACCAATTGGTGAGATAAGTTCGATATTAAAGTCTATCGCAGAGGGTTGTGAATGTAGCATAGGATATTGATTGAAATCAATCTCTATCCACAAGGGGCTGGTTATGGGACAAGAGTAATCCTGATTTATTTGGAGAGAGAGTGCTATATCAGGTTGTGAGTCCATTCTGAACAACAGAATCATTGGAGAAAGACATGTATTAAAAGAAGAATGGATTGAGGAGTCCAAAGGGAAGTTCACAAGGTATGAATCGACCTCTTTGAGATCACCCCTCATTATTAGAGGTGTGAGCAACGTAGAATCGATGTAGGTGTTGGCAGAGTCCTGACTAAACCATCCATGGGTTGACATCTTGAGAGGGTAAAAAAGAGATAGATGATGGATAAAGAGCACAGAGATGAAAAAGAAATAAAAGGAATGTAAAATTGTAGAAGACTCACAATGAGCAGGGGACAAAGAGAATAAAACAATAGAAGAAAAGAAAAATGACACAGGTGCGCTCTAATTTTGATCTTGACCTTAATAAAACTAAGCAATCAAACCTCAAAATAATGGATTCACCAACTCATTCTGTGAAGTCCTGAAGGTTCAACACTTATGTTTGTAAGTTTTAGATTGATATTCAGGAAATTATCTCTTAATAAGTCCTTGGAGCTCTACTTCTATATGAGTAAGAATACTACCGGAAAAGTATCCCATACTTGTCATCCTCCTTTGTAGTCACCGGTCTACACTTGTTATGGTCCTCATAACCCTTTCTAGATACCTACTAAGCCAAAGAAATAGAGGGAGGTGGCCGATTTGTGAAACAACTACTTCAAACATCACATGCAACGAAATCACCCATGTGTGTGCAATGACCTACTCAGACATGAGACGATGAGACAAACACCCCCTTGAAGGTGTAGCATATGCTCAACACTTCAAGCAAGGACGACATTCTACATAAGCGAGAATAGCATCATTGACTAGTGATGAATCCATGATTCATTAACATTTTTGTTAATTTTTATCTTAAAACCCTTAACAAATACATGTAAATATCCATTAATTCACATCTTTTATCAAAACTTCATTCATGAATAAAAATGCACTTTTAGGCATAAGAAAACATGTAAATATATAAAAGAATAAAAATAAAGAAAAGAAAAGAAAGGCAGATTGTAAATATGTATATAGGTACAATATGAGTTACAAATATAAATATAGGCAATATGTATTTATATAACCTAACCCCTGAGACCAAGTCAACATGGATTGATCGACAAACCAATAAGTTGGGGGATATAAGGAAAGAAAACCATAAAAATAATTAAGACACACTTTACACACTTTTCACTATTTATCAAATAAATACCAAAACTTCATTTATTTATAATTAATTCATATGTACATATTTTTCACCAGATTTTTTTTCCTAATTATTTTTAAAAATGTATTAAAAATATAAAAATAAGTTAAAAATATTATATTGTATATATGCCAAGAAATCCAACTTTTAAATTGTCAAATTCTCAATTTTCGAACCTCATAACATTCTTATACGAACTCTTACTCTACTCACCTTTAATTTCATAAAATAATATTCTCTAATTAATGAAGGTGATTTCACTAAAATTAGAGTCCGTTTGCAAACAGTCGATTTTGGGACCTAGTGACAATGGGGTTTATGGGATATTTATTTCATTTAGAACACATTATTTATAATTTTATTAATTTTATAATTTCTAGTTATTTTCATGATCTTGTCATTTAACCTTGATTTATTTCATAATTTTTGGGGCTTATTTAAATTTTAATTAAATCAAAAACCCTAATTGATAGATGAAATTGAATTGTTTAACTCATACTTATATTTGTTAATATATGTAAATTAATTTATTAAAATCCCTAAAAATTCACATAGACTTTATTTATTATTCTAGTAATTAATAAAATACAAAATTGATATTTAATTATTTATTTATTAAATTTAAAATCCAAAACGTATTTATTTATACTTATTTATTAATATAATAATTATATTTCGTATAATATTTATGATTTTAAAAAAGTAATTATTCTATAATTTAGATAATTTAATTATTTACATTTCTTGTTCTTATACTTGTTTAAAATAACGTGGTTTATTATTTATTATGTAATTTATAAGCTATTTAATTTTCTGGCCGACCAGGTACTCACACGTGTCAGCACTTGGTTCTTCTTTAAGATCCAGAGTTTTGGAGCTCTGCTCCAATGCCTCTTGTTCGTTTTTCGCGCGCAACTCATAACTCCTTCATGCGATCTAATCCCTTGATTCTCTTCTTCTAACAACCACCTTATTCGGCCACCATTGGATCTTCACTAAACCCCCTCCATTTCTCCCATAAATTCAATTAAAGTTGGCACGAGCCAACTAACTCATCTCCAACAAACTTGAACCCAGTTCTAGTGCCAACCCTCCCCCTTCCAAGCCTCGTTACGACCAATTATGGTGGGGACACCACCAGCTCGCCATCACACGTGGAAGAGAGAAGATCAAGGAGAAGTTCCAAGGTGCTAGATTGCCTTGCCTCGCCACCGTGCGCGCGTGGAGCTCCAGTAAAGATTGGTCGTCGAGCAATCACCAGAGGTAATACACTTCTCTTTCTCAGATCTATTCATCCATCTTTCGCCATTTTATTTCTCGATCATCGTGCCTCCATCAGGGACTTTAATCACATCATTAAGTTGCCTAATCATTCACCTTATACGCTACATCTTTCAATCACCTCAAAATCATTTCAGAATAAAACAAATTGCGTCTCACTTTTCGCTATTTGTCACGCATGTTTCATGTAATCTGGAGACATCTTTTTGATCCTGCAACCATTAATTCCATGGCCAATTTCTTGCAAATCGAGCACAAACATTTGTTCTTTGCAGGATTAGCTTGCATCTTGAGCAATTTCAAATCATTTGGAGCCTTTTGTCCTCACGCAAATTGCAATTAAAGAAGGCGCAGCAACTTCTTCACTTTCCAGGAGCAGCGAGACTGTCCACCTTCATCGATGTTTTCCCGCCGTCATTAGTCACCTCCGACCGTCGTCCACCGCAGGTGAGCTCGAGGGGTGCAGGAGCCACCCCTCTGGCCCCGACGGAGTCCCCAGATCATCGCCAGTCGCCGGCGATAAATCGGAGAAGGAGCTCCTTTGTCAGCCATGCCGAGCAGTTGAAGATCTCTAAGAACAGCCAGATCGTACAGGCTGGTGACACGTGGTGTGAACGGATGACTCAGATCGCATCTGACATTCTAATCCAGACCGTCCAAGCCGAAGGGGTATAACTTTTGCATATTCAACACAACCGACTTCCAGATTCTCTAGTCCGCCTCCAGAAGTTTCCATAATTGTAATTAGGTCCCTGTGCAGGGACCTAATTATAATAAAACTTGCTTCTTTCACATTTTAGTCCTCCCAGGGACTGTTCTGTAATAAAACATTCAACTATTCTTTGTTGTTATGCCCCTGACTTGTAGGGGCTAATTGGATCTCGTATTTTTGACATTTTTCAGTGAATTTTCTAGGGTAGCTCGATAACTAACCAAATTATTTTTCGAGCATTTTTCTTGAATTTCTTGTCTCTTTCTTGTGCGTTTTTTATTTTCGTCATCTTTCATTTGTTTTGAGTCAGTTTTTATCGCCATTTCATTCATTGTAAAATCAAGAATAAAAGAGGATTTGTTGGGATTTTTTCTTTGTCTCAATAACCGTAGTTTTAGCATTCTGCTTCCTTATGTTTGACCTAGGCACACTTACATAGATAAATAACATAATGTAAGGCTTAAATAGGAGAGAAGATGATTAAATGATTAATTCACTTCATTCTCTCTCCTATTTTAACCGATTTTTGTTTGATAAACTCAGGTCTCTTTGCAGTTCTCTACACCGGCAACACAATCACTTAACCACAATCGGATCTTAGCTTCATCAAAATGGCATCGTTGCCGGGGAAGCGTTGCTTTTACCATGGTTTTTGAACTGATTTTTCTCCATTATTCTTAAATTTACAAATTTTCTTTCGATTTTCGATTTACGTTTTTTAACTTCGGTTTTACCGCTTTTTGTGTTTCTTTTAATATTTTTGTTACAACTTTTTGTGTATTTTTTGTTTCTTAACTAATTCTTGCAGAGCCTGCAGGTTCAGCCGGCTTTTTCAAAAGCCGCAAAATAGTTGAAAGTGCAGAGACCGAGGTTCTCGGTTGCAAAGGGCAGGAATAGTTAGGACTCGTGTTGTATTTTCTTTTAATATTTAAAAAAAGTAAGAAAAAGAAAAAGAAAAGGGCACTTGCCCATGTTGTTGTTTTAGTAGAAAGGAGCCCCGTAAGGGCATCCCGACTTGTACCTACCATCCCATTTTTCTCAGGGTCTAATTCGCCGAGTATCGTGTATTCGTGGGATCAGGGCACCCACCGTGGTTTTCTCGCATCGACGATTTTTCCGCGGATTTTCTCGAGGCTAGGTGCTTGATTAGGAGTTTTCGTTTATTCCATCTAATTGCGCTTTCGTTGTTAGTCTTTGGACTCGCAACCTAGGTGCATGATTTTAGGACTTTTATAAAGAGAAAATAAAAAAACATTGTAGACGTTTGTCTGAAAAAACTCAAAAAAATATAAAACCCCAAAAATAAAATTGGGACTGCTAATGTATCTGATCTAATATAAACGTAAGATTCACTTGATTTTGAGAGAGTAACCCCCGCACATTTCTTCTCAGAGTGTGCGAGTGAGAGATGACCCTTAAGTATATAACCAAAACCCGTTTTTCTTTAAAAATACTACTTAGTCTATACACCTGATCACCACTTACCAATGGGTAAGATTGGTTAGCCGGAAATAGTCCGGGTTTACTTAGTAGAGTGGGGTGTTTAGAGGATACAACGTAAGGCTTCGTCCTCAAGCAACACGGGTAGGCGGAAATGGTCAGTACTTACTCCCATACTGGATGACAGCAAGTGATTTTTTGTAAGTACTCGGGACAGTATTGCGGGGAAAATCCGGGCACCTATCCGCTCACGTTAATCGATTATACTTGTTTGCTAATACAATCCTAAAATCGATAAGATAAACGACCAAACTCTTACGGTCATCATCGGGTTGTGTTGGTGAAAACGGGGTTTTTGCTTTGTATTTGCTTGCAGGGCGTGAGTTTCTACAGCTTTTACGCATTTCCTATCTCTTTGAAATCGTAAATCGAGCTCTCCTAATCATTCTCTTGACATTTAAAATGACATCTCGACGACTCTTCTACTCAGACTCCGTGAGCCCTCGACCGTTGATGAATCCACGATTCATCATCTCAATATATTGATCTTAGCAAAATCCCCAAGTAAAATCCCAGAAAAATGTCCATAAAATCAATAAATTAACAAAATGACTCTTGTAAATAAATCTCATTAATTATTGTATATTAGATTGTACAAAATAAATTAACAATAAAAAGCCGCAAAATCAAAGGAGTTTTTCACATGTAAATAGCCCAAAACTTCATGTATTTTTACTAATTTCATTTCAACTCCTTTTTTGGCTAATTCTTTCTCCAATGCGTTCATAACAATGTGTATAAAAACACAAAAATACAAACAAAATTTACTTCAAATAAATACTCCTAGATCCCAAAGAGAAAAAGCCGTAGAGTCCAACTTCCAAGCCAAATTCCCACTCCCTATGAACTCAAAATTTACCAAACTCACTTTTAAAGTTCAAGTTAGAAAATTATCTATCCAACGGAAGTGGTTTCATTAAAATCGGAGCTCATTTGCAAAAGTTGGGTTTTGGGACCTAGATGTACATTGTATATTATGTACATATTCATTCCTTCTTCATTTTTTTATTTTATCTTTATAATTAGTAAAAATACAAATATATCATGATTGTGTTGCATTTTAATTGTAGTATTTTATTGTATTTTTCCGTTGTAAATATCTCTTATTAAAAAGACAAAAAATACATATTAGAAAAGAAAAAAATGTGTACATGTTGTTTGACTTCCCTTGTAAATTCTCCACTATTTATTTTCTTCTTTTTATTTCTATTGTAATTAAAGTAGCCAACTTTATTTCATTTATTTACTTAATTTCCATTCTCTACAATAACCACCAATTCAACTCCACTATTCCATCATTTTTTCCCAACTTCCCATTCAACTCCGTTAATAATCTAACTTCCCATTCAACTCCACCACTTTAATAACCTCTCATTTCATCATCTATATATACATCCCATCCTCCTCAATATACCTTTGATCCATCTTTATTTGAGGAGAGCCTAGTTCCCAGAGTTGAATCGGTGACAGCGACGCAACCGCGGTCGAGCAACGACGGCCCTCTCTCCGGTGAGATCCGTTGGCTTTTCGGCCAACATCGCAACCACATCTGTGCGTTGCTCGAGCTCATCGCACGCCGGCGATTGGAGCGAAGACCGTGCTCTCGTGAGCACTCCATAGGCGACCGTATCATCGTATGTAAATTTTTCCTTCATTTTATCATCTTGTCATTTTTGCATTTTTTTTAGTTCATCATAGCACCACTCATCATCTTCCATTTGTTTTACTCCATCATATTACCATCATCATATTTTTTTCTCATCATGTTCATTTCCTGTTTTAGCAAAATTAAAAAATATAAAAAAAATTAAAAAAAAGCTTTTTATAACAGCAGAAAACATAAAAAATAAAAAAAATAAAGAAAATTAAAAAACTTTGCCGGGAAGCAGCAACCCACAGCCGCCGCCCCCTGCATCACCATCAGGCGCAGCACCGCCGGCACCCCCTTCCCTCCTCCACCGCCGGCGGTGCAGCCGGCCTCCAACACCACCGTCGCCCCCCCTCCGTTCTCCTCCGTCGCGCGACGCCTGCGTCCGCGGCTGCGCGGCGGCGCGAGAGCTGCCAACCCTCCAGAGCCCCGCCTCCGCCGCGTGGCCCCTCGCCGTCCACGCCTCACCGCCAACCCTCGCCGACCAGCCGCGCGCCTCGCCGTCCTCGCGGCCGTACGCGGGGCCGCCTCCGCCGCCTCCCCTGTTGGGTTCTTCCCCGTGCCCGGCAAGGAAGAAGAACAAGGTTTTGGTTATTTTTTATTTCATGAAAATTGCATTAGTTTCTTTTGAAATTTTTATAATTACAAGTTAGTCCTTGTACATGTTTGGTTGTGACTATTGTTTTCTGAATTTGCAAGGATACCCCTGTGTTTGTACTCGAATTTGTACCTTGTTTTGGCATCCTTTTATTTAAAGAAAAATAGTCTTGTGTGGAGCAACTTATTCTCTGTCATCTGAGTATTTATTGATATTTTTGTGAGATACTGTGAATTAAATTAAATTGTTCAACTGAAATATTGCATATTTTAGCCAATCTGGACTCTTAAATTTATATCTCACCAACGGTTAAACTAAAAATTCCACAAAAATTAGATATGATGCCTTGATATGTGATTAACTTACTATCCAAATTTCAACTAAAATGGAAATAACCTGTCCCTGAAATAATTTGTAGAGTGAATTTAGTATTTAATTTTTAATTAAATCCACGTATATCCTTTTTCCAAAATTTCAAGTCTCCTATATGCTCCATGAAAATATCTACTTGAGATAATTTGCACTTTGATTAATTTGATAATTTGGATTTATTAGAAATTATTTACTTACTGTCACTCTGATTTCACTAAAAAATCCATAAAAAATTCATACTTTGTCCAAAAAATCCAAAAATATTATTTAGCTTCCTTGCATGATGTTTTCATTCCAGTAAATTTTTCATAATTTTTGGATACTGTTTGTGTGAAAAATTATGAAAAATACCTATAAAAAGTGTGTATTTTTCATTGTTGCATTTTAACCCCTAAATTTACAAAAAAATGTGTTTTGTGTTCATCTCTGGATTAGTATTCTAGGAAAAATATAATTTGGCTGAATTGAACTGATTTGACATTAAACTTAATTTGGCTAAGTTGTGTGCTTTCTTAGTATATTAGTTCACTTGTATTGTGCATTTTGGCATCCTATTTGCATTAAAAAAATATAAAAAAATGCATTGGAAATCTAAAACTAAATTTTCGAATTAATTTTGAAGTTGTTCCTTTGCCTCCCTGTGTTCGACCCCGGACTTACCCGATATATAAATTAAGCCGAGACACTCTTCACGGAGATTTTCTCTCGGTTCTGACTGAATCGCTAAGTACACGTATTACAACGTGCCCAAATTATTTATCGTATTTAGCGACTCATCAGATGGCGCCATTGCCGGGGAGGCAAACGACTTAGGGATTAATTTAAAAATTTGGATTTAGTTTTTCATTTACTCGGGTAGTCTGACCCCCGAGCCACTTGTAATTATTCCATTTTTTTCTTAATTACTTCTCTTCATATTCTTGTATATATTTTGTTATTTTATCTCTCTAATATATATCTCATTTTCCTTGTGAGGGCACGGTGGACTTGGAGTGCATCGGGGGTCGACGGACGCGACGCGTGCCGACTGTTGAAGAGCAAGGAGAACTAATTTATCTTCGAAAGAATTTTTGTAAATTGTTGTAATTATTTGGCTTGCTCCTTTATAGCGGCTCTTGTTTGAGAGCTCGTGTGTGTAAAAAACTTGGACATTATTTGTGGTGTGTCGAGACCTGTTTCACTCTCTGGTGAGGGTGGGGCTCGACTTGAGTGGCGAACTTAAGGATTAGGCACACGGTAGTTTAGAATCAAATTTGTTTGTGCCCATCGTAATTTAGGCCACACATATCTTAGAAGATTCACATATCTCATAAGATTCATAATGAGACGCACATAGACATGTACTACCTAGCTCAAATCAAATCAATTCTTTCCTCTAATAGTATATTGTTTAGGTGCAGTTTTCTTGATCTGCATGCATTTAATGTAATATTCACAAATTCTGTTATGCATAACGCATGGAGAGTGTTGGGATTCACTGTAAGTATACCTTCTTCTGAGCATGCATCATAGTTTCTCGTTTGCATTCTGATTTCCGATTCCCCTCTTGTTTTACAACTTAAGGTCAAAAGGAAATTGGGACTGAACGATAGACGTGCTTGTGTGTTCACATAAATTTCAAGTGATAACCTAACTCTAAAATTGGGATTGAATTGAGCAGGTCGATTTAAAAAAAAATTGGAATAAAAAGAACCCCTGTTCTCAGGTGCATAAAGCCCTCATTGTTTGTTTTACTTGCAAGTGAGAGAGAGACGACCCTAGGATAGAGCCAAGTCTGGATTTCTTACTTACTACTGGTTCTTTGAACCGGGTCAGTCTGTAGGAAAATACGGACACCTAACAGATCGTTAATCTTTCCAAGATTGTATTTCTCACCAACTAAAATTGACAAGATAATTCGGTCGAACTCTTACGGCCATCATGTGTTGAGTTGGTGAAATTGAGGGTTTGAATTGCGTTTGTATTGTGTGAGTTTACTCCGCACATTTACGTGCACCGTAGAACTAGCACTTAATTGGAATTTCGTGTTCTAATCGGTTCTTTTGACATCGAAGATGACTGATTGGGGGTATAATTATTCGGACTTTTCGAATCTCCCGTTGAACCCTCCAAGAAGTATGTCTTCACAGGTCCAGGTGCAACGTGGACCAACCTGGACTCATGACCCTCTTGAGCCCAGGATCACCCACTCTCGGGATGGTTACTCTCAAACCATTCCCTTTCTCTCTTCCCACCTCACTGAGGAAGACCTTCGCCTCGATGAAAATATCTTGATTCATTAATCCTCTTCTAATCAAGAACACATTGCTGATTCAGGTCATAAAGAAGACATAAGTAAAATGCCTCCAAAGAAGAAAGAAGAGGAAGAAGAGAACAATGAAGAGCCAATGAGAATGATACTTGCCAGATTAGCTGCATCTGAGCAGCAACATGCAATTCTCAGAGCTCAGTTAGGACAGTTGAATGTTGGGGTCCAACCACCAATGGATGCGGCGTATAACCCCGGACAATATCAAATTAGGAACTACTAGAGTCCGGCCGAACCCGAGGTTGATTTTGAATTGAAGCCGCATTTTCTGAACCTGCTGCCACATTTTGATGGGAATGCTTATGAGGAGCCATATGCATTCCTAAGGGACTTTGAGCTCATCCGAGCTAACCTCAAACATCAAAAAGTTAGCCAAGATTATATTAGGCTCAAAGCCCTTCCATTTGCCTTGGGTGACAAAGCTGATTACTGGGTAAAGAATCTTGGGATCGCCGTCACCACATATGCCCAGTTCAAGGACCTGTTTTTGAAGAAGTTCTACCCTTTGAGTAGGACTAACATGATGAGGACGCGCATTACGAGTTTTTCCCAATTACCCCATGAAGCTTTTTGTGATGCTTGGGAAAGATTCAAGGACATCCTACAGAAGTGTCCCTGTCATGGACTAGATGATAACATCTTGGTCCAGTCATTCTTTACTGGTCTCAACCCTGAGATGCAGGGTTTAGTGAGCGCTGCCTGTGGAGGCAGCTATACATCTCGAGGAGAAGATACCGTCTGGAGGGTATTCGAGCAGATGGCCGAAACTAGCCGCTCACAGATGGCCAGCAGGGCCTATACACCATCCCCCAGTTCACTCTCACTTGGAGGGGGAAAATCAGCTGTAGTCGATCTCTCTCAGGACGTGATACCTAGCATGGGACTCCTTGTTGACAAGCTTACTGTAGTTGAGAGGATTGACAGGAGAATTGATGAATTGGATAGGAGTGTCTCCAAGATCCCAAAACAAATGGAGGAGCTGACTGATAGGGTATCTAAGATAAAGATACCTGCCGTGACTGCACCCTCTGCTCCCGTATACCGAGTTCACCATGTTCAGGAGCAGTTGGTGTCAGGGCAACCCCAGCCGTGGGAGCAGGACCAATCCTACACCCACTCTTTCCAGCAGCCACCTCCATTAGCAGAGACAGTCCAGGAAGAGCCTCCACCGGTTTGGGAGGTGAATGGAGTATGGTATACTCAGGACCCTGCCAGGCAGGGAAGTACGGGAAACACCCAAAACCCTATATGAATAGGCAACCCTTGCTCTTCAGGAGATGCAAACTGGACTCTCTCTCATTCTCATGCGTACTCTCTCGCTTCTATTCTTGAGTGGTCATCTACTCTCATAAAGAGAGGGTTGTCTTCGTCGTCGCCTTGCCATTGTGCTCCCGCTTCGACGACTATCAACTCTCCGTCTTCTTTGGTGCATGGCATTCGTGAAGAAGGAATTTGATCTCGTATGATGAGATCAGGAGATCCATTGCCTGGGTCATCAACTTGGATTGTGAGAAGCATACGACTCATCCCCATGCTTGCAAGCGTCTCCTCTGATAGATTGGACTTGAGATAGTAGGTCTCTTTCTTTTAGAGGCTTGATTGAAACAACGCTGTAAGAGGTATTCCTATATATTTGTTGTGGTTAGATGAAAAGATCCAAAAAATGTCCTTGTATCGTATGATTTCATCATTTTAAAAAATTAAAATTCCGTTGTACGAGATGATACGATCATCACACTTCTGTGATGTGCTTGAGGATTTCTCCATGTCTTTAAAGTGGTATCTAAGCCTTATGTTAGTGGTTTTGGATAAGATCCATGAAGCTAAGAAGATTTGGGCTCGTTAAGGTTCGTCAAATGTTTTTATCGCATTTCAATTTTCGCAGCCCTATTTTGTGATAAATTTTTAGCCCTGTCTTAAACATGAGTCTATCACATGTATAATATTCTCCATTAAATAAGAAAAATGTAGAATTTTATTTTGCGTAATTTGGATTCTTTTTTCTCATGTTATGATCATTTTCATGACCATGTATCCATTGTTTTGGGGATGGCGAATAATGACGTAATTAAGGAGTTAATTACTAATATAAACGCTTGAAAATACACATTTATTACTTGAATTTTGTTTTAAATCAAATTATAAAACTTTATAAATAAATTTTGCTTAATTTATATTTAAATTGATTGAGATATGATAATTTTAGTAAGTTGGGATCAGTGCTGAAAATTACATACTCAATCATGAACCTTGTGCTTGTCATTTAGGTAACTTGTTAAATTAATGGTTAATTTATTGGAATAATTATGTATAATATTTGGGAAATATTTGATTGATAATTGTTCCCTTTAATGACATTACCTCAACCAATAAATGATTAGATTTGATCTAGATCACCAATTGGTTACTTGATATACTTTCAGCAAACATGTTACTTGAATAGGTTTTAGGAATTTGTTTAGCAAATTTCCTTATGATCAAAATGGTTTTGATTATTACTATATGGAATAATTTGGGTTGAAAAAGCGGTGAACATCTCAAGTACACGATGATCGATTTGGCATTATACTTTCTCGAGGTGGATATGGTTTCTAGTTAAAGAGCGTTGGGGTAGCAAGTTGCACCATGTGCGATCTGTCCCACTTCCATAGGTATTGTCCATGATAGCAGGTAGGGACTCAATCACGTTGGAGAAATCATTGTGCATTTTCTAATTATTAAAATTCTAATAATTCATACTTTGAGATAATACCATTCTTTCAAGTAACAATAAAGTTTGATGATTGAATTGGATTGATAACTGATTTAACAAGATTATATAAATTAGATCCAATTTAAACACTCTATTATGAATAAATGTGTATTTCCCTAAAAATAATTGATTACACAAATATTATGCAAGATAAAATTGAATATGAGGTGGATGATCACATAAGTGACATCCATGGTCTCCCATTAAGGCGAAGGGTTTCGTCACCAGATATTGTATGTAGGAGATGTATGTACAAAGTGACAACTCCTGCATACAATACATTTGGATCGGCTCTTCGCTTCTTGAAAGAGTAAGGTTGTATATGTGGTGACCTTGATATCGGATCCTCATATTATTGTGGCAATGTTGGATTGCATATAGCGAGTTTTATGCCTATTGATGGTTGGTTCAATTAAAATCGGGTCAACATCACCTTAGGGGTGGTGGGCCCGGGTGTTAAAGACTGAATTGGGAAATGCAAGTTGGACTTGCAAGGCAGAATGTGTTCCCGCTTCTCATTATTGGAGTTACAGTTTCTCATATTGTTGGGACGTGGCAAATATAAAGAGGAGATCCTAGTTCTTGCTTGTTATATAGCAAAAAGTATATCTCTTTCTTTTAAAGTAATCAAGGGAATGAACTTTCAAAGTTGACAAAGCAAGAATAATTTAATTAAAAATTCCTTAATCAAAGATTTGTAACTGAATATGTAATTATTATATATTCAAATATAGTGCATTCTTAATTTCAGAAAATGAAGTCCATGAACCCACTTACAAGGCTCTTGGAGGTCAATCAGTTGACCAGGCCAAATTATTCAGATTAGATCCAAAAATTAGATCTTGTCCTTTCTGCCTAGCGCATTTCCTATGTGCTATCAAAGGACAATCATGCAGACCCAAAGACTCCGGATGAAATTTCATTTAATGAAAAATATGATGAAGATCATAATTTGGCATGGAGCTACATTCTTGGTTCATTATCCAATGTGCTTCAGAAGCAGCATGTGGAGATAAACCACTACCAAGAGATCATGCTGAATTTAAAAGATATGTTTAGCGTTGTCAACTGCGTAAATTATGAAAGAAATTATTCGCTGCATGATGTAGGAAGGGACCTCTGTCAAAGAACATGTACACAAAATGTTTAGGTACATTTCTGAGTTGGAAACCCTTGGAGCTGACATGGATGCATATATACAAGCTGACTTCATTCTGTCGTCACTCCTTAAGTCTTTTAGCAACTTCATTGTTGCATACCACATGAGAAAAGTTGACTTTAATAATGCTGGGTTGTTACTTGCATTAAAGTCCGTTGAGGATGTAATTAAGACAGATGGACCCTCTAGCAATGCAATGATTGCACATGTTAAAGGAAAGCATGGTCAGAAGCATGGTTCTCGGAAGGGCCCAATACAGAAGAGAAAGAAGAAGAGTCAAGGCATTGGCTCATCTTCCAATGCATTCACTTTGATGACATCGAAGAAAACCAATATCTGTCATAACTGTAAGAAGACGGGGCACTGGAAGCAAATATGTCTGAATTACCTAAAGTCGGTAGACAAAGGTAAAGCCCCAACAAGTTTGAAATCTACTTTCATCATAGACATTAGCTTTCTCGCTTGACAAGAAGGAAGTCTGGTTGTTGATTCTGGTGCTTCTGTTCATGTATGCAATCCATTGCATCTATTTTAAGAAACTGAGAATTTGGAAGAAGGGGAGATAGTCATCTAGAGGGGATTTGATACAAGTGTTGCAGCAGTTGTTATCGGGACCAGCAAACTATCATTATCTAGTGGAGGGGTCCTCGTACTTAAAGAGTGTCTTTATGTACCTGAAGTTAGAAGGAATTTAATATCTATCTAAGATTGTTAGAAATGGATACTCATTCCTTTTTTGTAATAAATTAATCATGTCATTGTGATAAACATATTGCAGATGGTGCCTTCACTTCTGGTGGACTCTATGAATTGTGCATTGATGAACGTGTCATGAATGTTACTACGACTAATAATAATAAGAACCCTAAAAGATCAAGGGAAAATACAAATCATTCGAATATGATTTGGCATCAAAGGTTTGGTCATTTATCTGTTGATAGGATCAATAGATTGATAAAGGATGGAACCTTAGATTTTCTACAGGTTCAATCTTTGCCTACCTGTGAACATTGTATTTGAGGTAAAATGACTTGGATACCTTTTCGTAACAAGGTTACATGATGTAAAGGTATTCTTGACCTAATACATACCTATGTATGTGGTCCCTTCAATAACGCGACTCGAAATGGATATCGCTATTAGTCGACGTTTATTGATGACCATTCATCATACAGGTTTATCTTCCTGCTACATCATAAATCTGAAATCTTTGAAAATTTCAAAGATATCAAGGGTTTGGTTGAGAACCAAAATGATAAGAAGATTAAACAAATTTGATCTGACTGAGGTGGTGAGTACCTCTCAGATGAATTCAAGGAATACCTTAAAGAGAATGGAATTGTTTCCAATCTAACTCACCCTTGAACCCCCAACTTAATGGTGTTGCTGAAAGACAGAACAAGACCATCATGGACATGGTCCGTTCAATGATGAGCAAAGCACATTTACCTCTTAGCTTCTGGGGATTTGCAGTAGAGACTGCAATATATATCCTAAACAAGATTTCTAGAAAATATGTGCCAAAGACTCCTCATGAGCTATGGTATTGAACCAAACCTAGTGTTAATCACTTGAGGGTTTGAGGTTTCTTGGCCCATGCAATGATTGTGGACGCAAGTAAGCTAGAATCTCGCTCTTGTGCGTGTTACTTCATTTGGTATGTTAAAGTTGGTATTAGATACCATCTTTATGATCCTGAGATGCATAAGGTTTTCACTTCTAGAGATGTGAAATTTCTGGAGAGTGACTTCTTTAAAGGTCAAGACAAAGATGAAGTTGAGGAACTCATTAAATCCCCTACGGATTCTGAGTTTCCCCAACTAGAAACTGAAAAGATGAATAAAGATGAAACACCCATACCTCATCGAAGGAGTTCGAGGGTAGTTGCACCACTGAAAGGTATGGATTCCATGTGTCAGGTGAGATGGACAATGATCTTGCTTCATTTGATGAAGCACTCGCGGATCATGACATGGAAAGATGGATGCAAATAATGAAGTCAGAGATTGACTCTAGAGGATCCATGTGAAGGGGTAAAACCTATTGGGTGTAAATGAATCTTCAAGAGAAAAAGGGGACCTGATGAGAAAGTGGAGACTTTCAAGGCACGACTCCTGGCCAAAGGCTACACATAGAGAGAAGGCATCGACTGCGATGATACGTTCTCTCATGTGGCTATGCTTAAGTCCATCATGACACTGCTAGCTATAGCTACATCTCTTGACTACGACATTAGCAGATGGATGTCAAGACGGGTTTCCTCAATGGATACCTCAAGGAGGATATCTATATGGAGTAGCCCCATGGTTTCATGAATGTGTATTCTAAGGTATGCAAGCTGAAGAAATACATCTAAGGGCTCAAACAAGTTTCTCGTAGCTAAAACGTCAGATATGACGAAACCATAAAGAGTTATGATTTTGTGCATAATCCTATGAAACTTGTGTATACAAGAAGCTTAGTGAGAGCGTCATTGTGTTCATCGTGCTTTACATCGATGACATCCTTGTCATTGGGAATGATATAGGGATGATAACCAATGTTAAAATTTGGCTATCCCATACTTTGGGATGAAAGATCTTGGAGAAGCCTCATACATCTTAGGTCTGAAGCTATTCAGAAACTGAGAAAAGAGGATATTGGGACTATCACAACATGGGTACATTAAGGAAATTCTTGAACTTCTCTGTATGGATAGTTTCTAGAAAGGTTTCCTCCCCTTAAGACATGGTATACACCTGTCTACAGGGATGGCTCCACAAATTGTTGAGGAAAAGAAAGCCGTGGCTGGATGCCCCTATGCATCGACTGTAGTAAGCTTAATGTACGCCATGATGTGTACTAGGCCCAGATATCTGCCATGTAGTGGAAGTGATAATTCATTACCAATGTTGCTATGGAGAGCAACACTGGAATGAAGGGAATAACATATTCAAGTATCTAAGACGGATGCAAGATTACATCTTGATCTATAGAGATGGTGATCTCCAAGTCTTGGGATACACAAATTCAGACTTCCAGTCGGATATTAATGGTCGAAAGTCGACATCGGGGTTTGTGTTCCTGTTGAACGATGGTGCTGTGAGATGGAGAAGCAAGAAGTATGACACTACAACAGATTCAACAAACATTGCCGCATTGGATGCTGTAAAGAAGGCAGTACGGTTGCACAAGTTCATCATGGAACTTGGCATAGTTTCCTCTCATACTCCAATCATGTTACTCTACGATAACATAAGAGCCATTGTTCTGGCGAAGTAACCTAGACGGAATCAAAAGAGCAAGCACGTGGAAAGGAAATACCACATAATTCGGGAGATTCAAAATCATGGTGATATCATCATCACCAATGTGGCCTCTGCCTACAACATTATTGATCCTCTTACCAAACATTTTACATAGAAGGTTTTAGACCAGCATGTAATGTGTATGAGTTTAAGGATTGTTCCCGAACAGTTCTTAGGGCTAGTGGGAGATTGTTAGCCATGTGAGCCCGAGGCGAACCAGTCTCACAATAATTGTTATTGTAATATATAATTTATAATTAAAAGTTATTGATTGTTTCACTCCCTGTAAGATATTAAATGAATGAATGCAGTAAAGGTCCGTTTGTACACTTAGGGTTATGTACCGTGGGCGTCTTGATAATCATAAAACTATTGATAAATTAATTGAATCATAGAGGTCAGCGCTTAGATGAATATCTAAGGAGTTAGATTGAGGACTCATCAAGCACTGTTAAATGTTTATTAAGAGATGATCTCCAACCTGAGTAGGATATGGCAATCCATTCGCATTTGGCTGATATTTGACCGACCACTTGATCCAGGTCCTCTACATGGGAATAGTGATTAGAGGTGTCAGATTAGTTAGGTCAAAGGGTTAACTTAACAAGATCAAGATAACCAAAGTCCTATATCGAATACTTCTATGATATAGACATACATTCTTTGACGAGAGACATATATGTTGCTATATGTCTGAATGCATACACTTGGTAGACCAATAGGTTGATGACCTAACCAAGGTCTATACACCAACAAGCTAGTGTGCATGCAAGGGCATATGAGTAATATGATCTCTCAAAGGGATCATATAGGTTCACTTTTGAACTGGAAGACATGAGCTCACTCGTGAGGGATTGGGACCAATCAAATTCCATGCATGGTCATCGTGCTTTGGAAGTATGACAAAAAAATGAAGGTATGATATATGCTACAGAAAAGCATATGATCGATACCAATTCCCAAAGAATAAGGTTGATAAACTCGATAATAAAACCCTAGAGATAGTGTAAAATTGATCCATATCTTTGGGTTTATCATAGGTTTTCTAGTATGCAGGATGTATAGATATTGGGAATACTTGAGGGTGATATGATCATAAACGATTGTATAACCATGACTCTTCCATTCCGAGGGAGTGATGAAACAGGTTTGTATTTTAGTGACTCCTCTCAGTAGAGAAGTAATCTTATCATGGTGCAAGTGTTGGACATTGATCTGAATGGGATTTAGATGCAGTGAGAAGATTAGACTTACGGTCTTGATTTAATCAAGCATCTATAAGAGGTCCATGAGATCTAGATTTGAGATATGATCTCAATATCCAAGTCAGTATACGTGGTACAGTACAATCACCATGTCCTTATCTCCAAGTATCTGCGGATAAAGCACATTATTCTTGAAAGAGTTCAAGAATAATTCCAAAATTGAATTATGAATAAGCATTGAGAAATGGATAATTAAATGGTATTTAATTATCGTGAACAATGTGAATTTGATTCACATTATCTGAACGCATGGGAATTATTATCCAATCCAATTAAATGAGATTTAATTATTGCGGATATGGATAATATGGATAACATTATCCAATAATCCATGTATATTATAAATGTGATTTATAATATATAAGAGAGAGAGAGAGATTTTTGTGATTTATATTCGTTGATTAATTATTTATGCAGATTGGATTCACATTAAATGATTAATTGAAAATATAATTACATTTTGTTTTGGGTTGTGAATGAGATTCACATAATTTCCAATGCTTGATTAAAATTTTTCACAAGATAATTTTGAATTATTTTTTTGTGAAAAAAATTCCAACAAGCGATCATGAGATATCATGAGATAATGAGATCTCATGATAATTAGAGGAGATAGACCCATTCTCCCTAAGAGGAGTGGACGGCCACTACTCTCCTTGTGGAGAGGAGTCGCCATCCCACCTCTATTAGGGAAGGAAGTTATTCTCCTTATTATCTCTGCTCTAGTCAAAGGTGAATTGAATTCAAATTTTTTTTGATTTATCAATATAAGTTAACTTAAATTAACTCATTTGATGTTGTATTTATTATTACAACATCTTAGCCATTGAAAGAAATACAAATCAATCTCATATATTGATTGTGTATTGTACATGGATTGTGATTCATGGACTCCCAAAACCCTATATTAAAAGAGGCAACCCTTGCTCTTTGACTGAGGTAGTCTCAATTCTCTCTCTCTCATTCTCATGCATACTCTCTCCCTTTTCTTCTTGGGTGGTTGTCCACTCTCACAAAGAGAAGTTCATCTTCATCGTAACCTTGCCATCATGCTCCCGATTCAACGACTATCGACTCTCCATCTTCTTTGGTGCATGGCGCTCGTGAAGTAGGTGTTCAATCTTGTAAGATGAGATCAGGATATCCATTGCTTGGGTCATCAACTTGGATTGCGAGAAGCACGCGAGTCATCCCCTCGGTCGCAAGCGTCTCCTCCAACGGATCGAACAAGAGATAGGAGGTCTCTTCCTCTTGAGGCTTAATCGCAACCACGCTCCAAGAGGTATTCCTATATCTTTGTTTCGGTTAGATGAAATGATATAAGAAATGTTCTTGGATCATATGGTTTCATCATTTTAAGATTTTTAAATTCCGTTGTATGAGCAACTTGTGTGACTAGTAGCTCATGATCGTATATGATACGATCATCACGCTTACGTGATGCGCTCGAGGATTTCTCTGTATCCTTCATTCATTACCATTTGTTGATCAAATTAATGACTGGTTGGCAAGAAAAGAGTTCTTTTGCTTCTTGTATGGGTACTCGGGGTGTAACAAGGTTGTTATCGCTAATGAGGATCAGGCGAAAACTGCATTCACTTGTCCATTTGGCATCTACACCTTCATACTGATGCTCTTTGGATTGTGTAATACCCCCATTACATTCCAAAGGTGTATGTTGCTCATTTTTTCCATCATAGTGGGTAGTTTTTTAGATTTTGTCATGGATGATTTCTAAGTCTACGGGGATAGTTTTGGCACATGTCTTGCTCATTTATACTAAGTTCTTCAACGTTGGTGCGAGGTAAACGTAATGCTTTCATGGGAAAGGAGTCACATTATGGTGACTAATGGGATTGTATTGAGCCACATCATCTCCAAACATGGCATGGAGGTTGACCCGACTATGATTGATGTGATAACCAAGGTATAGCCACCATGGAATTTTAAGCACTTGAGGTCATTTAAGTGACACATTGGATTCTATATGTAGCTCATTAAGGACTTTAGAAAGATCTCCAGACCTTTGACTGATTTCATTGCAAGGAGAGTGAGTTTGTTGTTGATGAGTAAGTCCTTGCATTTAGTCAGATGAAAAACATGGTCACTACTGCTCCTTTCCTACAACTACCTAATTGGTCTCTTTCCTCTGAGATCATGATGGGCGCATAAGATTTTGTAATTGGAGCTATTTTGTGGCGGAGAAGAGATAGGGATACCATTTGTTATACACTATGCTAGCAAGACGCTGGATGAGGAACAATGTAATTACACAATTATAGACAAGGAGATGCTAGTAGTTGTGTTTGGATTAGAGAAGTCGATGACAGAGATCTGATGAGGGTCAAAAGATGTCTCACACAAGGTGGAGACATTGTTGTTGTGGCGACCACTCACATAACCTAGATCAATCAATAATTAACCCACAATACAAATTAAGAAATAAATATAAAAATGTGGGATTAAAATTTATTATAACTCTACAGCAAATGTGTATAGGTGAAAGCATGTGTAGAGGTCGAACTCAGGGAGGAAACAGTAGATGGGGACAAATATAATGCGTATAAATTCAACTTTAATCTCTTGTCCATTTTATTGTATTTGTAGGTTTTTTATTTTATATTTTAATTTAACTATTTTTTTTTATAATTTGTTTTTTATTTTTTAATTTTATATTTTCTTTCTCTATTTTTTCTATTTTTTCTTTTAAATGTATATTTATTGGATATTCAAGTTATATATACACTTATAGAATAACTATATTTACAAATAAAAGTAAATATAAATAAAATAAAAAAATAAAAATTGGTTTTGGATTTTATAATTTCTTATAATGTTTTCTCGAATTATTACTAGTTTTTATGAATTTTTAAAGTCACAAATACCCCAAATCAAGGATTTAATAAATATCAAAATTTGATTTGAATTTTAAAAAAATTAAATAAGTTCGAAAATTATCTCAATCAATTTTAATATGTAAATATTTATATTAAGAAAATTGTAGAATAGGAAAACATATTTTTGGGTATGTTAATGATTATTTTAATTTATATGAAAGATTTTAGGGTTTTTTATTTTTAAGCCTTTTCTTTTTTGACTTTTTAATGATTTTGTATGTAATTAAAATATGATAAAATATACTTTATATATTTGGAATATTTTGAAATGTTTTTATTTTTTGTATTTTTTTCTTAGAAATTATAAAAATAAGGTCCTTTTAATTTTTAATAAATGAATAAAATGTAAAATATGCCAAACAAATTCATAGCATGAACGTTCATGGCAAGAGGCACATAGACCTATTTTGCAAATTTGTAGGAGCACCATAGTTATTTATATGAAATAGATCAAATGCATAGAAATAAATATCCTCGTAGGGGCACAAATGCAAATAAAATAAACTTCAGGGACTAAAGTGAAATTTTGCCAAAATTGTAAAATGTATATTCAATTTATTAAACTACTTAACAATTACAAATTATACTAGGTGCATACATGCAATTTGACCACCTCACGTGGGACGACACGTGAGATAATGCACATTAGACCTAGATGCAATTAACAGAAGTAGAGGGGCCTATTTGCAAAATTTCCAATTGATTTCTAACAACTACAATTTATTTACATGATTGAATAATAAATACAAAATGTAGGGTATGGATTTAGCAATTCACCCCATAACGCTTCATAGATGATGCACATCTCACCTCCTCGCGGCCCAACGATGCTTCATCGATGATGGGTCTGGATTAAATCGAAGCATGCGGTCCAACGACGGGGACTTATGATGATCGGACATCAGTTGTAGCCTCTAGAGCGGGAAGCGGATCGAACAACTAGGAGAGGATCCGGAAGAACATACCAAGAACTTGCCTACGACGAGGTTTGATCCGTCCTCCAGAGCATCTCCGTTCATCTAGAAAGCATGGGCCCTTCCGCTTCAGATGTGACCTTAACGAAGGATGTTGGAGCTTTGCTAAGGACGATCAAACTTAGTGAAGGACAAGAGCTCTAGGTACCTCTTTATGCAAACTCGACCCTCGCGAGGGTCCTCTGGCTCTCCAAACCTGCAAAGCAAACACTATACAACAAAAGGAGGGGTATGGCGGGGGCTTATTGGATGGCAAGGAGTGAAGGTGGGTCGAAGCAGAGGCAACTCTGATGGGTGGCGGAGGTGCAGTGCCATGGACCTGATCAGGAGTCGATCCGGGGTGAAGGACTGGTTATGCGAGGCGAAGAAGTTAGGAGAAACAATATGGGGGTGTTTGGATGGTTGGGGGAACAATGTAGGATGGTGAAATAATCGCCAGAGCTTGAGAGCTCTGATGATCGTAACTTAGGCTAATCTACCTAATTAACCAACTAAAATACGCAATAAAATGCATCAAATAAAAGCTAGAACAAAAAATTACATAGAAACTAGGAAAAAGGTCAGCTCTTATACCTGACCAAGGGCCAGTGAGCATGGCCGGTGGTGAGGTGGCATGGGTGCACCTCCTTCCTCCATCTACCTGCACAGACCCTCCAGGGGTTTCCTCCTATCACGATTATTCTCACTAGGTTGAAGGCATGGGTATTAGGACTTAGGGGATGACAAAAAAATAATGGAGGAAGAAGGTTCTTATTTAACTACATTACATGGCACCCTTATTGACCGGTGGTTTGGCGAAAATGTGGCGTATGTACAAGGGATCTAAGATCCCAGCGTGAATTGTGTTATATACAAGAGCATAATTACTGAAGACATCGAAGGCAATATACGGACTAATTTAGTGGAGAAGGGGGGGGGGTAATTGCAGGAAAAGATAGTTCTGACAAAAGTCAGAGGCGCAGGGAGAGTTGAATGGAGGGCAACGATCCCTAGAAGGGGATTGGTCCAGAGCAGCCACTAAAAGACAAAACATGCTCACTTCTTAGAAATTTATTAATTAAATATAATAAAGAAATTTTTTTTCTTATAAAATTAAAAATTTTATTATTTCATTTAGTATTTTAATATGATTTTTATTTTTTAGGTGTCATTTATTACAAGTTAGTTTTTAAGTGTATATTTATTGGTATATTCATCTATGTTTTAACCAATTGATTTTTTTTATTTTGTATATTTTATTATTTTATTTTATATATTTATAATTTAATTTTAAATGTATAAATATATATTTATTATATTTTCTTGATATATTTTAAATACATAAATAAATAAGGGTATATTTTATATAGTTATACTTATAAGTATTCTATTTATGTCTCATATACATTATTTTATTTTAAGGTATTTTCTTGGGTTTTATTTTAGCTTTATATTTTTAATATAGTATGAATAATATTTACAAGAGTATAAAAATATAAAAGAATAAATAATGAATGAATGGGTTTCTCTTTTGTTTATTTATAAGTATCAACATAGGTATTTGTCTATATATTGATATAGACTTATTTTATTTTATGTTTTATTTGTGATTTTTTTCTAATTTCAATATAGGCATATGTTATAAATGATATTCACAAAATTATAAAAATATAAAATTTTAGAAATAATAAAGGATGAATAAACAAAATATTTTATTCAGGTAAACTATACAATGAGGGTCCAAAACCTAAATTTTGCACCTTAACCCTAAAAAATATAAAACCAGCTCCTATCGAAAGTTATATAAAATTAGAGATGATTTTGATACATTTTGAGTTTTTATTTTGAAGATATGGGTCTGTGAAGTTGGGAATTTGACTTTTTATTTTATGTATAAAAAGTATATTGTGTGTTATTTTTGCACAAACTCAAATTTGTATTTTTATTTACATTATTATCTACAACATTCATGTACATATTTTCTTTATTTGGTGTATAAATAATAAAGAATAAAATAGGTGTCAAAATGCTTTTTTGAATGAATAAAATGATTTAGTTTTTAATGTATTTTTGGCCCTTATCTCTCCCTACTTTATTCCTTGTCGACCAACTCAATTTTTGATTTGGTCTCGGGGTTTGGGGTCTTAAAATATCCTCAATATTTTATTCTTATCTTATTTTCTCCTTGTTCTATAATGTTAGCATTAAAAACAGTGTTATTTACAAAATAAATACGACAAATGATGAATGCTATTTTGTACAAATTAATGCTATTTACATGCATTAGCTAGGGTTTTTAAGGCCTAAATGATATAATAGAAGTGATGAAATGGATATTCATCACCCCCTATACTTGCCTTTGCTAGTCCCTAGCAAGTACTTATGCAATAAGTATAAAAAGAATAAAGAATAAAAGAAAAAGAAAGAATAAATGAAATTGATTTCAATTATTAAACTTGTCTTTACAAAATCAAAGTTTGGAGCTCAACTTAGACCTTTGTATGAGAATGTGTGTGGAACCTCATTGGGAACCAAATTTAAAACACAACCGCGTTTGAGAGTCACAGAACTCGGTTCAAACAACCTCAATAGCCAGGTCATAACTAGTCTCCATCGTATGCAAACCCTTATGACTGTGAAGCTCACTTGTACAATGTAAGTGATAATGGCTCTCCTCAACTGAAATGACAAAAGAACTGACTTCTCAAAACGACAATCTAATGATTCCACAATCTAGAAACTCTTTCCTCGACGAGTGGGGTATTCCTTTCTTTGTTCAAGTGGCATCCTACTCAAGAGGATGGGGTGAAGAAAAAATGGATGGTAGCAAGTGTAGAAACCTATCCCGGGATGCATGACCAGTGTATTCAATTTATTGAGTTGCAGGCTCACATGATATAACTTTGATGCTCAAGCTTGCTTATTGACTATGCAACATATAACGTACTCCGATAGGCATTATATTTTCAATCAACATGTCCAATTTTTTGTAGTTTTTAAAATATTATTTACAATAGCATTTACATAAGGATTTTTTCCTCTTGAGCAAGAAGACTATCCCTCTTTTGCGGCATTATTGCAGCATACATTCTCTTGTCTTTAGACCTCATGGTAATTGGATGGGTTCGGATGCACTTCCCTCCATAGATGAGGATGAATGTTTCCACTCATATGCATCTCAAACTGCAAAATCCATTCCCCTCACCACTCCAACATAGTTGAGCCAAGTGAAAGGTGCAAGTGTCCAAGTTAGGTCATGACCGATAAGAGTCATGCATTTGTCTCGAAAATATCTAGTTTGTCAGTTGAGGTGACTTGAACCCATCCTTGAGTGTCAAAGAATTAAGTCCCAGTGACTTGAGCCCATCCTTGAGGCATGACCGATAATAGTCGTGCCTTTGTCTTGTGGACCTAAAGTACCTTAAATATAGTTTCCTAAGGTTCCAGTGCGATTAGGTGCAATAAGGTCCAACCAAGCTCAAATATTCGACTTTACTCAAACTAGTTCAATCAACAAGCTCAATCCAAAAAAATGTGAATGTTATGCAAATGCTATGTACAAAAATGAAGCAATTTTCAATTTTTTTTTTGGAAAATTAAAAGAATTCAGGCACAAGAATAAAATACTTTCAACTATTTACACGGGCGTGCCTCTTTTTATTTATTTACGAGGATTGAAAGGTGAAAGAATTTATAGGTTTAAATGTGGTTATTATTATAGGTATTTATACACAATTTCCAAAGATTTTTTATTAAATTTTAATTATATTTGTTATGATGATATATACTCAATCTTGCATATATTACTCTAACTTATTTGAAAATAGTTTAGAAAACTATAGTATAATCATTTTTTGCAAATGTTTACAAATATTTGAAAGCCATTTTGCAAATATTTCAAATAATATATATAGATTTTCCAAAATATTTTTGAAATTATTTTCAAAACCATTTTCACATAGGTTTTCAAAATATATTATTTCACATAAAAGGAAAGAATTTTACAAATCACAACATTTTACAAAGGTTGAAAACATTTTACAAAAAGTTTTCCAAACAGATCAAATCATTTTTCAAATAATTTTGCAAAAATATTCTTCACATGATTTATTAATCTATATGTACAAAAAATAATTTAAGGAATAGAATGTAGCTTATTACTAAATGAATTAATGAATTGTATATATATATTTATTTTAACCTTATTTATTATTAATAATATGAAAGTACAACTTATGGATAAAGTATATATGCAGTATATACGACCCCCTATACCTAGTTGGAGCTATGTTCTCATAGATCGAAAAGAAAAAGAGAAGAAATAGCTCGTACTGAGTATAGAAAATATTATATTTTAATGATGAGAGAATGAAGAAATAAATGAGTAAGATGTTGTCTGTCCCCCTATACATAGGATCAAATAATCCGAAGTATAGAAGACTGTACAGATGGTAGGGAGGGACTAGGATGGGAATAAACAAATCACGTCTCGGTCTGTGTCCCCCTATACTTTGGGTGACATATCCCTAAGTATAGTAGAGCAAATCAACAAGACAGGAGACAGTGGAGGGGATCAAAGAATGAAATAACTCGTGGTGCACACCCCCCTATACTTAGGACAAAGTACGTCCTAAGTATAGAAAATTGACAAAAGAGGGCAACACCTCTTTTGGTAGAAATAGAAAAATGAAAACGAAAAGAAGAAAAGAAGAAAGGATATATGAAGATTAATGAAAAAGATTGCAGAGAATGTATGTATCACTCCCCCTATACTTTGGGTTAAATAACCCTAAGCATAAGCAACAACATGAGTGATGAAACAAAACAGAGGAGGAACAACAAGGGGTGTACCCCCTAAACTTAGGACAAAGTACACCCCAAGTATAGAAACATACATATGGCGACTGATATTGGGTACACATGACATACAAGAGAAAGAAGGAATAGAAAACACAACATGTATATACAAAAAGTACAAACTGGTGAGGTACAAGATGGTATCTGGTACACGAATATTGTACTATCATCATTATCTCCCTGTGAGAACAAGGACGCAGTCAGACATCAAAAAGTTACCCGATTATACAATCTAGAGGGTGTCAGCTACTATGGGAAACATATCGAGAACTAAACCAGGAACCAGTAACATGAAAGAGATCATCAGCTCATAAGGAAGGATTGAGGGAGCGGAGCCGATATTGTAAGACATGGAGGAAGATTGAGAAGTCAAGAATCCTCCAGGCCAATCATGGTCTCAGAAAGGTATAAAAAGTGGGTAACAAGACTGGGTATTCGGTGGTCATAAGATCTGAAAATCATAGGGATACACTGAACACCACAAAACATGGCTCAACCTTGCGAGGGTCGTCAAGGTGAGCAGACTCAGATGAGTCTAAGATCGCAAAATAACTAGAAGACTCAACTCCATGCTCCAACATAGAGGAGACACAACCAGAGAGGCATCCGAGTACACAAATCAGAAGACTTGACTTCGTGCTCCACCAGAATGGAGACACTGGAAGTGAAACCGAATACCTATAAAATGATGTATCCTCCGCAGATAACCTCGAGGAGTGATACACACTAGTAAATAAATAATCAGATAGAGCTCACCCTTGCAAGGGTCATCAAGGTGAGAAGACTCAAAGGAGTCAGATCCATAAGATGGATCAACAGAAGCGATCTCTATAAGAGACAGATCGGTTACCAGCAGAAGAGACCTACATATTGAGAAAGTGTGGTAGTGTCTCGCTGATAACCCTCAGGGAGCGTACTACCAACTAAGCAATTAATAATCAAACAGAGGTCACCCTTGTGTGGGTCATCAAGGTGAGCGGACTCAAAGGAGTCAGGCAGATCAGTCTCAAAAGACAACAGATTGGCTACCAGTAGGAGAGACCGATAAATCTAGAAAAGTATCATAGTCTCTTACAGATGACCCTCGGAGAGCACTATGAACTAGGTAGGGAATAATCATAACAGTGACACTCACACTTGCGAGGACGTTAAGGAGAGAAGAATGCATGGAGTCCTTGAAATTGTCCTTGTGTATCAACAGAACGAGCACAAAATCAGATAGGGAGGCCAATGATCTTACACCCAACGACTAGGTTTCATGCTTCAACGCAGATAGGGAGGCCAATGATCTTACACCCAACGACTAGGTTTCATGCTTCAACGACATGGGCACATAGGCTAGGAGTGAAATCGATTGTAAAGAAATCATTGCATTCTCTCGCAGATAGTCCTTATGGAGCAATGCAAACTATCTCTATGGAGATCATGGGATTACTAGCATCAAATCTC
Organism: Ottelia alismoides; assembly: GCA_037367405.1. Classification (NCBI taxonomy): domain Eukaryota; kingdom Viridiplantae; phylum Streptophyta; class Magnoliopsida; order Alismatales; family Hydrocharitaceae; genus Ottelia; species Ottelia alismoides. Next base: position 41,723 of record JAZKJV010003504.1, on the reverse strand, counting down.
ATGTCCTCAAAATAGTTAATCATCCTCAGTCAGAGGGCATTAGATCATTTGAGGGATAAGAAATGATCAGGTCAATCACAAACCTGTCCCTCAAGTCAATACATGTAGCTGAGGGGGCTAAAGCTATCAGCAGAAATTCTCTAAGTGTTACAGGTGGGTGGAATAATTAGGAGATCAAGGATGGATCGGTCAGGGAGATGAGTGAAATAATGTGGGATCCCATGCACCGTAGCTCTAAAGTAAATATAAGATAGTCAATCAAACCTCTAAATCAAGATGGGAGGAACCACATAATAAATCTTCTAATCATAGCCAACAAAATCATCATCAAATCTTCAAAGTACATAACATTCTCAATCTTTTGTGCGTGATCAAAAATTCTGAAAGAAGGATCACACCTAGTAATCGTGTAATCATCAAAATCACCAATACGCTCTATGCACAGATCCGAAGTCATATCCACCAAAAGTAGGACATCAATCATAGTGTCCTAAAAACATGCAAATCTTACTCAAATAATAAACTGAAGTCATAAACCTCTATGCGGGCCCTATTGATAAGCACAACAATCTCGGGTAGAAGAAGGGATGATAGGGGGGACACGAGGAGGGTGAGCGAGAGGAAAGTGGACATAGACAAAGTTGTGATTCAAGGAGATGGTCTTCTTGAACCGAACCGGTGTTGGGTGATATAGGCAAAGAAGGTAGCCACAAAATCCAGCTATAATGGTAATGCTCAAGACCCAATATCATGACTCGAATGCAATTGAGGAAATATATAAACAAGATAGGTAGACAGACTTAATGATAAAAAAATGATGACTGATAACGAGGGTTTCGGGAGCGATAAGGTGTCGGTGTAGAAAATCGCTCCGAACCAAAATCCTCGTTGATCAAACAAATCTCAATAAAATAGGAGAGAGAGAGAGAATGAAGTGAATAAACTTCTCTCCTATTTTATCTACACTGTTTATTTTACCAGTTAAGTGTGCATGGGTCGAACTCAAGGAGGCAGAATAGCAATACTTGGATTTTTAAGGAAAAGAATTTTTTTGTGATTTTTTTTCTTCTTGAAGAAAGCGAGAAGTCTTTTTAATCGATTTTTTATTTTGAAATTTTTATGTGATTTTTTTTCAATTTTTTTCAAAGTGCTATTTTTCAAACGATTTATATAGTATGTTGAAAATAAATAGTGGATAGATGATACTATATAGTAGAGAGATCGCTCGAGCAATGAGCTCAAGAAAGATATCAAATCAAAATCAAAATGGTTGTGAAATGCGAAAGATCAAAACACATGATTACACGATGAAAATACATGAAAAATACAAAGAAACCTCGCTAAGATAGTTGTGTAACTACCCTAGAAAAATCTATAAAAAATAATGTCGAAAATAGGTCGAAAATGTCTACACAGTTCACAAGTATAAATGCAAGAAAATAATATAAAATGTTCTGCAGAATGGTCCTCGATCAGGGACTGAAATGTGATGAAAATAAGGTTTATTACATTTAGGTCCCCGTAACGGGACCAAAATGCAATTATATAAAACCACTGGAGCGAGTATGAGACTCTAGAAACTTGTTGGGTTTCTGAAGCAAAAGTTCCACCCCTTCGTCTAAACGGCTGAGAATAGAAGATAGAGCGTGATCTGGACCGTCGATTGGATGCCACATGTCAGAAGGCTGTGCTTTCTGGCGTTCTTGATTTGCTCTTCCCCTTTCTGCAATGCAGCAATGACACCTTTATCTCCCCTTTATCTCCAACGACCCGTTAATTGCTTTGGCCTCCCGTAGGGCAAGATGGGTGATCCGCCACCCCTCGAGCTTGCCTGCAGGTGAAGAGGGTTGGAGGTGGTCAAGAATGGTAGGTATTCGTCAGCGAAAGTGGTTGTTCAGGCAGTCCTGGAAGTTGGAATCAAGGAAATGAAGCTTTGAGCTTCTTGGATCTTTGATGCTCCAGATGATGTTTTAATGGCTCCCAATGAAAAATGGATCTGTAGTTAACATTTGTATGCTCGATTTGCAGTGGAAATCGGCCAAGAATTATGGATTTTCAAGTTATAAAATATGTTTCCAGAAAATGTGAACAGTGAAAACATGAAAAAAAATGAAAGTGGTTTTAAAAGGATTCGAAAGGGATTTGAGGATTGAAATTGATAGGCATCTAATATGGTGATTAGAGTTTCCTAGTGATGTACATAATGACGCGAAACATGGCACGAGATTTTAGAAATGAAATCGCAAATATGTAAGGATGATCTGGAAACTCCTGGAAACTTGAGGCGTATTACCTCTAGTTATTGTTTGACGGCCCATCTTTGCCGGAGCTCTACGCACGCAAAGCAACGATGTAAGGCAATTGGTCTCCCTGGAACTCTCCTTCGATGGTCATCCTTCCACGCGAGGAAGCTCTCAGGTGTTGTCATCACCGTGGGTGGCCGAAACGAGGATAGGAAGGTAGGGTATCGTCCAGGTATCTCGAACTGAAGGTTAGTCAGGACTGAGTTAGTTCTGAATTGTCGATGTTCAAGGGTTTTTATAGGACGATCAAAGGGGAGTTAGGTATAAATCAATGGTGAGTGTGGATTAGGTTTGTTAGGAAAAGAAGATGGAAGGTTTGGATTGAGTAAAGTGGTTATGATTGACGTGCAAAAATTTGTTGAAGGTCGGCCGGTAGAACAAAAGCTGCAATCGCTTCTTGGAGAAGAAGAAACCAGGTGCTGACACGTGTCAGCACCTGGTTCGCCATACGATAAATATATATTATAAATTAGATATTAATTAGTAAATAACATTATTTTTAATAGGTATAAAAAATATAGATAATTAAATTATCTAAATTATGGTATATATACTTTTTATAAATAATAAATAATTTATGAAATATAAATATTATAGTAAGGAATAGGTATAAGTAATACTTAATAAATAGATATTGGATTTGAATTTTAATAAATAAATACTTACATATTAATTTTATATTTTCTTAATTATTAGAATAATAAATATGATCTTTATAATTTTTTATGGATTTTAATAAATTAGTTTAAGTATATTAATAATTACGGTTAAAAGTTATGTAGTTCAATTTCATATATAAATTAGGGATTTGAATTTAATTATAATAATAAATATGCTCCAAAAGTTATGAAATAAATCATGATTAAAATACAAGATTACAAAAATAATAAAAAATTAAAAAAATTAAAAAATTATAAATAGTGTGTTCTAAATAAAATAAATAGCCCAAGAACCCCATTGTCATTAGGTCCCAAACTGACTTTTTGCAAACAAACTCCAATTTTAAAAAAATCCTCTTAACTAATTATAGAATATGATTTTATGAACTTTAAAGGTGAGTAGAGTGAAATTGGAGTTCGTTTGATAAAGTTATGATGCCCGGAAGTTGAGAATTTAATAATTTGGAAGTTGGATTTCTTGGCATATATACAAGATAATATTTTTAACTTATTTTTATAATTTTATATACATTTTTAGAAATGATTAGGAAAAGGGTTTGGTGAAAAATAATGCATATGAATTAATTAAAAATCAATGAAGTTTTGATATTTATTTGATAAATAATGAAGAATGTGTGGAGTGTATATTAAGATAATTTTATGATTTTCTTTCCTTATCTCCACCTATTGTTTGTTTGTCGCCCAACCGTTGCTGACTTGGTCTCCTAGGTTAAGTTATATAAATATATCTTGCAGTTATAATTATATTTTATAAGTCATATTGTACATATATACAAATTTACAATCTTCCTTCTTCTATTTTCTTTATTTTTATTCTTTTATTAATTTTCATGTTTTTTATGCATAAAATTGCCTTTTATCATGAATCAGATTTCGATAAAAAGTTGGAATTAATGAATATTTACACGTTTTTTTAAGGGTTTTAAGAAAAAATATAACAGAAATGCTAATGAGTCATGGATTCATCAATGACTCACACTGGTGCGACCGTAAATTCAAAGAGGGATGAAAATGTCGATGGAGTCAAAAATCACAATCAATGTGCAAGCAAACCCCCATTTCACCTACACTAACAGTGAAGATCAAGATGTGTTCCTTTTAGCTTGTCGATTTTAGAGTTAGGTGATCATCAAAAAGTTGTACAAATTTAAGATAGGTCTGGGATTTGGGCACTAATCCTTAGCATGTACGTAGGAATAAAATGCTCAGACAATGAGGGGGTTGCTCTCCCCATAGCAATGAATCCATCACATTTTATTTTAAGATCCAATAAAGTCAGTAGTCTCAATTTTATATAATCACTTCGTTTGTTATTTTTCAATGCACGTGTCTAACAATGTTTTGAATATCCATTTAGAATCTTATGTGAGCAAAATTAGAGGAAAAAGATCAGAAAAGATGTGCAAGTTGGAAATCTATGATGCATGCAAAGTCAGAAGTCTTACAGTGCTTCCCTGCTCTCTCCATGCAGGATGCATAATAGAATTAAAGACTATGCTATATGAGATTCAACCGATGAAATCATCCTAGAATAGTAACAGTTATAATCGTGAAGCACAACATGTTAATTATTCAGAGACAAACCTTAAAGTCCAGTCTTGGAGACATCTCGGTGCCCACCACAATGTATCCTGCTAGTGATGTATGATGTCTCTCACAACATGAGGATTTGAATCTAAGTAATTAACAATTATTACTTGACTAAGTCAAAACGCGTATCTATAGGTACATGCAAGCAATTTAGGGCTTTGGACCTTAATCTATCGATCGAGAAATTCCTAGGATAGGACACATTCACACAAAATAAATAAAATAAAAATTGAGAAATAAATAAAATGAAGAGAAGAAAAACACGAGAAAACGCGACGAGGCCCCCATGGGAACAATCCCTTGGGCACTGGACCTCGTGAAGTAGCGGTGTCCTGGAGAGTCCAATTTATTACATATAAATGTCCACTCTCTCACTCGCGAATATACATAATAGTGCAGAAATAAATAAAAGAGATAAGAAGACTATCTCAAAAATTTCCTTCATCGACCCTTGCTGCTCTCTCCTGCATGCAAAGTCTAAAAGCTGGCACCTCCTTGCTTAGGTGCACCGATCGTCCTAAGTGGTCCTCCTTCGCACAACGATCCCTCGCATCAAGTTCAAGTAAAGAAAGTAGTCATAACTGTCACAACAAATATCAAATAAAAAATTTAATAAATGACAAAAATAAGTAAATGCCAATAAAATCAATGAATAGACGAGAGAGTCAGAACAAATAAATAATCCCAATCTATGTGGCGTTGCTCCCCGGCAACAACGCCATTTGATGACAAAGATCTGGCGAGGGTCAAAATATGTCTCCCACATGGTGGAGACACTTTCGTTGTGGCGACCACTCACGAAATCCTCGATCGATCAACAATTAACCCACACTACTAATGAAGCAATAAATATCAAAAATGTGGAGGTAAAATTTATTATAACTCTAGAGCAAATATGTATCGATGTAAGCATGTGTAGAGGTCAAAATAAGGGAGCAACCAGTTGATGGGGGAAAATATAATGCGCACAAACTTCGTCTTTCATCTCTTGTCCATTTTTTTGTGGCTTCTTTATTTAACTGTATTTTATATTTTAAATTTTTAAATGTTATATTTTCTTTTTCTATTTTCATATTTCATATTTTTTATTTTAAAAATATATTTATAGGACATATAAAGCCCTAAATTCACTTATAGAATAATTATACTTACAAAAACTAGTTAATATAAAAATACAAAATAAAAATTGTTTTTGCATTTTATAAAATTTTCTAATGTTTTTATAATTTTTCTGGAATTTTTGCTAGTTTTTATGTAAAGTCACTAATATCCCAAAGGAGGGAATTAATAAATATACAAAATTGATTTGAATTTTAAAATAGTAAATAAGTTCCAAAATTATCATAATAATTTTAATATATATGTATATATATAAATAAATTTTATAAAGAAAATTATAAATAGTAAAACATATTTTTAGGTTTTTTAAGATTTTTTTAGATTTTCATAAGAGATTTTGGGATTTTTAGCTCTTTCTTTTTAAATTTTTAGTTATTTTTTGGGTAATTAAAATATGATTTTAAATTTTAAGATACATTTTTATATTTTTTTGGTATTTTAGATAGGAAAAAATAGGCACCTTTTGATTTTAAATAAATGATTAAAACACCCAAAAATGCTAAACAAATTCATAGCATGAAAGTAATGACAACATGAACTTACCCGTATTTTTGCAAATTTTTAGGAGCACCATAGCTATTTATAAGAAATATATCAAATGTATAAAAATAAACATCCACGAATGGGAATAATTGCAAATAAAATAATCTTCAAGGGCTGGAGTGCAATTTTGCCAAGAATATACAATGTATATGCAAGTTTATTAAACTATTTAATATTTACAGAAATTGCCAGGGGCATACATGTAATTTGACTACCTCATGTGGGACAACACGTGAGGTGATGTGGAATGGACCCAGATGCATTGAACATAAGTACGGGGGCTTATTTGCAAAATTTCCAATTTATTTTTTACATTATAATTTATTTATAGGATTTAATAATAAATAGAAAAAGTAGGTATGGATTAATAATTTACCCAAAAATGCACGCCGTTGGATGGTTTGATTTCTCCCACTTATGCACATATCACCTCCTCGCGGCCCATTGACCTTCATCGATGACAAGTCTTGATGAAATCGTAGGGCACAATCCAACAGCGGGGACTTCTGATGATTGGACATCAGCTGTATCCTTTGGAGCGGGAAGCGGATTGAACAACTGAGAGATGATCAGGAAGAACAGTCAAGAACGTGGCATATGTATAAGGGATCTAAGATCCTGACGTGAATCGCGGGATATACAAGAGCGTAACTGCTGAAGAGATCGAAAGCGGTAGATGGACAAATCGTGAGGAAAAAGGGGAAGAAATTGCGGGAAAAGATGGTTCTGACAAAAGTCAGAGGCTTAAGGAGAGTTGATCGGAGGTCAATGATTCTGGGAAGGGGATTGGTCCAGACCATCCACTAAAAGACAAAATAGGCTAATTTATTAAAAATTTATTAATTAAATATAATAAATGATTTTAATAATTTTTTATTATAAAAAATATAATTTAATGTAGTAATTTAATATGGTTTGTACATATTGTTTGGTGTTATTTATTACAAGTTGATTTTTAAGTCTATATTTATAGATATATTATACTATGTTTTGACCAAATTTATATTTATTTGAATATTTTAATTTATTATTTTATTATTTTATATTACATATTTTTAAATTATTTTTCATTTATAAATATATTTTTATTAATTTTTATGATCTATTTCGTAACTTAAATAAATAAGGGTATATTTTATATAGTTATACTTATATGTATTTTATCTATGTTTCATATACATTATTTTATTTTGAAGTATTTTATTGGGTTTTATTTTAGCTTTATATTTCTTATAGAGTATAAATAATATTTACAAGTGTATAAAAATATAAAAGAATAAATAATGAAAGAATGAGTTTTCTTTTATTAATTTATAGGTATCAACATCGGTATCTGTCTATATATTGATATAGAATTATTTTATTTTATGTTTTCTTTGTGATTTTATTCTAATTTCAATATGTACATATGTTATAAATGATATTCACAAATTATAAAAATATAAAATTGTAGAAATAATAAAGTATGAATAAAATGAATATTTTATTCGGTTAAACTATACAATGAGGGTCCAAAACCTAACTTTCAGACCTTAACTCAACAAAATATAAAACCACCTCCATTAAATAACTTATGAAAATATATAAGCAATTATAGGTGATTTTGATACATTTTTTTATTTGGATGATAAGGTCTGTGAAGTTGGGATTTTGGTTTTTTATTTTGTGAATACAAAGTGCACTGTATTATTTTTCCACAAACTCAATTTTATATTTTTATTACATTATTATGTACAACTTTTATTTACAAAGTTTCTTTATTTGGTGTACAAATAATAAAGGATAAAATAGATGTAAAAAATTCTTTATTGAATCAATATAATGATTGGGTTTTTATTGTATTTTTTGCCCTTATCTCCCCCTACTATATTCCTTATCGACCAACTCAATTCTGGACTTGGTATCAGGATTTAGGACGATAAAATATCTTAAATATTTTATTCCTTTTCTCTTCTTCTTTTTATTCTGTAATGTTGGCATTAAAAACATTGTTATTTACTAAGTAAATACAACAAATGATGAATTCTATCTTGTACAAATTAATGCTATTTACATGCATTTGCTAGAGTTTTTAAGGCCAAAATGATTGAATAGAGGTGGTGAAATGGAGATTCATCACAAGTTCAGATCTTACCTACTTGGTTCGCACGTTATTATGTACATGCATTGCACTTTCATACGGTACTTATAGTCAAAGAAGGATGCCAAACTACGCCTTATCAGATGGATCATTCTTCTCTAGGATTTTAATTTAGAGATTCGATATAAACCTAGACTAAATAATGTTGTGGCATATTAGCTTTCCCGAATTACATATGTAGAGATTTCTGAAATGAGTATAATCCTATTTTCAGAGACCTTTCCAGATGAGACCATTTTCTCTATGAACACAGCCCCATGGTATGTTGATATTGTGAACTATCTTGTCTCCAAGAAAATTCCAAAAGATTTGCCAAAGCACAATGTAGACATATTCCTGTAAGAGATAAAGTTTCACCAATGGAAGTATCCATATCTATTTTGTCAGGGTGAGGACTGTATAAGGAGAAGGTGCATTCGTCATGAGGAACACAATAGTGTACTCGAGCACTATCACAAATTATAGTCACGTAGGCATCTTTCAGGGAAGCACATGGTAACAAAGATTTATTATAGAGGTCTATGGTGGCCAAAATTATGTAAGTATGCTACAATGTATGTTTGAGATTGTACTTACTATTAGAAGATGGGAGGAACCACTGGATTCCGAAGATACCATGCCCTTGAGATATATCCAGATTTCTGATGTATTTGATGCTTGGAGCATATTCTGCATGGGCCTATTTTCAGTGATTTGAGTACTTCCTGCTTGCCTTGGATTATGTTAGTCGATGGGTGGATGTTATCCACACCTAGGTCGTTGATAGTCATACGATGAGTTCCTTTCTCAAGGACCACATTATTGTGTGGTTTGCGATTCCCTTGAAACTCGTCTTAGATGGGGGAAGTCACTACATTAATAGAAAAGTCAAGTAGCTTTTGAAGGAGTAAGCCATTCAGCATAATATCGTGTCTCCTTACCACCCACATACTAATGGCTTGGCTGAGAATTCAAATAGTGATATAAAGATGATATTGCAAGAATTTGTATATATATAGGAAGAATTTGTCGAATGATGTTCTTTCAAAACATATGTTCTCATGCTCATTTTCTTGTTTATTTGATGTTCTATAGCCCGTCATTTTCTTTATACATAATCTACCATGTGATATAATGATAATGTGTTAAATACACCTCCTTTATGCCTCTAAGTTATTATTGTTTGAATTTCATAATTTTCTTTCCAATACCTCTCAGCAATAGTAGTCAACAGTCAACAATTACATCAATGATGTCTGGCGTATAATGTGTATTCATGTGATAAATACATATCATTCTTGCATGTAAGTATAAATTTTATTTATTGTTTTAAGAGTTCAAACGATCTCAATTTGCAAAAAAATCACCGTTTGCACTATTTCTGATATTTTCATTGATACCGTCAATATAACCATATATATCCTCGATATATCCCTTTTCGGGTTGACCGATACGATATGAATATTGATACTTCAAACTTTTCATGGAGCATCTCCGGTAGTCATATTTGTAGTTGATGTGTCTCCCTAGTCATTCCACATGATCATCTTTACAAGGACATTCATCAGGACAGATCGGTCACTAGAGGTTCCATGTGTCTACAATACAATCAAGCATGATTAATCTCTAGTGTATATTACCATAGGGTCATCTTTGTATGTTCCATCTTGACTAAGCCCTCTCCTTCGACCACCTTCGAATTTCACCACCACTGACGGGACAAGCAGCAGTAGCCAAGAACAAGAGAATCTCTTCGACCTGTGCGCCATCACCGCATACCTCCTTGCACCTCCAGCATATCACATGTGAGACCCTCCGCCCGTTGTAGTCTAGCAAGGAATCCAAATAAGTCAAGTGAGGAGTAGTTGCTCTATACATTATTTGCACCACAAACCCCCTAGATTCTACGAATTACGCCAGAGCCCTTATCAATCCAAAGGTCACGTGCTTTGCATGTAATCGATTGGACTTTTGCATTAGGCCCTTGCTCCTCCAACATATAATGTCAAAGAGCTCACCAGCTAGGTGATGTCATCAACATGTGAGGTGCACGAGCACACGGAGCAAATTGCATTGATCATCCCCAGGACATAGGTAATTGCATTTAGTCTCTTCATGTAAATTTCTTTTAGTTTTTTTCTTTTTGTATTTGCATTTAGAACCTTGTGTTCTCCATTTTCTTTGAACCTCATTCATGCATCATTTTATTTATTTAAAATTACATGATATTCTACAATTAATTCTCTATATTGTGGTATGATCACGATATTTTTATGCAATGTGGTTAATTAATATTAATCTTGCGAAAAATTGCATATTTGCCCATCTTGCGCTGAAAAATCCATCGATAATCAACCACGGCTCCAAAAATTGATGAAAATTCATGGATTGTAGAATTCATTGGTAGTAACATTGTGCCCAAAAAATTGCATTTGAATACATAGTTTTCTCTTTAAAAATCATTTCGTGCATTTCATGACTTAACTTTAATAAGTATTAAATCCAACATTTTTAAGGTTTAGGATTTTTTAAATAGATCACCTAGTGATATATCTTAGAGAATTTTATTACCTGAAAAGAAATAGATTTAATAGTATTATAAATAATTAGTGAAAATTTCATAGTTTGCATTCTTTTATTCACAGAAAATTCAATTTGCATCCAAACATTCCAAAACAAATGTAGTAAATTAATTTCATTGCATTTTACATATTGTCCATGTTTAAGGATTTTTGGATGTTGTTTGATCAAAATTTGCAATTTAGCCCTTGAACATTGCCAAAATTGCATATCACACATTTAAAAATAAAAACAAATCCTCTTTGAAAACTTAATTACTTGATCGACTTTTAACCAACCTAAGGAGAAATTACCTCCCTTAGTTCGACCTTGGACTTATTGACCACTCACTTTAATTTAGCATTAATTAAAATAGTGGTTTTTGATCAATCGTGAAAGAGCCTGCCTACAACGAATATTTTTAATCATTATTTCCATCAAATTAAGAGGGCATTTCCATGGTTTGTCAAATGGTGCTGTTGCCGAGGAGGCACGGCTTAGGTTGTATTTAGAAAATCATGTCTTTAGGTTTTCCATCCCTGAGTAGTCTGACCCCCGGTTTTCTAGTAATTATTTCTCCATTTTCCCTTCTTTTTCAGTATTTTTATTTCTTTTATTTATGTATATTTTTCCATAAATCTCTCTCTAGTTTTTTATGTTCTATTTATTGATAGAAGTACCCGGTGAACTTGGAGCGGTTTTCTTGGAAAATGATGCATCTCGGAGCGATCGGATACATGCAATTTTTTCAAAGTTTTTGGAGAGAGAGTGTTTTTAATTAACTGCCCATTTCTAGTGGTTCCCAATCGGGATCTTGCATGTGTGAAAAGAGACTAAAAATTTTTCTGTGGTGTGTTGGCTTGTTTCACCCTCCGGTGAGGGTGAGGTCCGACTTGAGTAGTGAAATTAGGAAAGGCATACGGTAGTGTAAATTAAAATTTGTTTGTGCCCTCTATAATTTAAGCCCACACATTCACTAAATTATACACACTAGATCATCTCTCATTTAGCCAAATTAAATTGTTCCATCACTCACTAATAGAAATCGGTATATCCTGTGTGTGATTTTGATGTGCATACATTAGATTTAATTTTTTAGGGAAATTTCAATTATGTCTAGCATATTGCATGAAGATTGCGAGGAAGCACTGTAAGTTTTTCGAACTCAGCATTCATCATTGTGTTTTTTATTTCACGGCTTTTTCAATTCTCCCTTGGTTTTCATTCACATTGGAATAATGGAAATTGGAATCCTCGTGTAGACGTGCATTGTTCCATCCTAAAATTCAAGAGATAACAAAATTTAAACTAGGGGACTGGTAACATTATTGATTAAATAAAATTGGATAAAATTGAAAAATCATTGTTTTCAGGAGAGCAACCCCATCATTGTATGATTTTTATTGCTAGTGAGATATTACTTAGGATAGAGCCAAGCCAGAATTTTCATAAAGACTATTGGTTATTTCTTTTTAGGCAAGCTATTTTTCAGTGAGGATATACGGGTAGCCGGTAAATGGTCCAGATTTCCATATTAGAGTAGGAGGTTTAGAGGACATAGCATAAGGCTCCATCCTCAAGCAACATGTAGACGTATTTATATGCTCTGTACTTACTCCTATACTGGTTGAAAGTTGCCCAACTAGCCCTAAGAACCGAGCTAGTCTTTAAGAAAATACAGGCACCTAACAGCTCGTCAACTCTTTCCAATTTCATGTTTATCGCCAACTAAAACAGACAACATAATCTGGTAAACCTTCACAGCCTTCACTGAGTTGAGTTGGTGAACTTGGGATTTGCAATTGCATAATTGTGTGGCAGTGCACTAGCATACAAAGATCATAGTTTTGCAAATCTTTCTCCATTCCATTCAAAGATGTCGGAATGTTGGCATTCATACCCAACCTCCATGTGTTGCGCTCACATGACATATTCCCAATCTTCATATCCTCCTTCGTTTAGAGGAACCCTCTCTCTGAGGTAGTTTCTCCCTATCCACCATTCTCTTCACCCCCCACCCATCCTTAGTTGAATCATTGAGATACGAGTCGCTTCCAGAACCTATCATGTTCTATGAAGACACAATGGAGAGAACAAACTCGAGGATGAATAGTGGCATAACCGACTTTCATAGAGGAACATGATTCCCGTTTACCTATGAAAATTCATTGTTTGAACCATCCTCTACTCGAGATGATCTATAACCCGTGTATGATCACTTTTCCTTTAACCATATGGATGAAATACAAAGTCAAAGAAATATGACTCGTTGACCAATCTGCACTCAAAGAGACTAACTATATCTCAGTTTAGGAAAAATTGTCAATGTTGCGGCATACCAAGCATAGTCACTCATCTCCAAGTTACGAGACGATAATGGATGACATAGATCGGATCAATAAGAGGATCGAGGTTTTGATTGAACAATTTGATAATGTCATCAAAGTAGTCAAAGATATAATAATAAACCAAGAGGAGTCAAGAAAATCACAAAGTGAACCCAAAACTCATCAGGTGCATGAGTCCCACTCACAAACACCACATATCCTTGACCCTCCTACTGACCTTAGTAAAAATTCCAGAAAATCATAAAATTCATAAAAATTAGACAACATCAATATGGAAGCATTTTACAAAAGTCTAATCTTAGAGCCTCCATTAATCAAGGCCATAGAGTACATTCCTGATCTTCAGAGATTTGTTAAGAACACCTAAGAAGACATGAAAGAAAATATCTCGAACAGAATATCATTTAATCGCTATGGCCAGTGAAATGGTGCGAACCCAGACAAATAAGGTCGGGAAAGTAAAGCAATTGACAAAATGACCTTTGAAATTGAGAATATTGAGTTCAATAATGTTCGGATTTACAACGATTCCACCTTGAATATACTCCCGAAGTCTGTGTTTGACATACTCGAACTCAGAGCGCTCAGAAAGACCCGAGTGATCATTCAGTTTCCTGATCGATCCACAAAAAAACTGAGAGGAAACATTTCAGTCGCCATTAATTTCCATGGTATCGCACATATAGTGGACTTCATTGTCATAGACATTAAATACCAAGGAGATATATATGAGTCTCCCATTATTTTGGAAAAGCCATTTCTAGCTTCCGATAAAGCAACTAATAATTGTGAGAATCAAGACATTATATTCCTTAATACAAATCAAATTGATCGAATTCTTGAGGACACACCAAACCCTAAGACAACCTAAATAATAACAATTAGTCATGACATAGAAGAATCTTCATATGTTTAGACCTCTCCAGTTATCACAACTCAAATGAAGGAGAGACATCTTATGAAATAGTTGACAAACCCACAAAGGTGAATAAAATCAACTTAGACACCCATGTTTCACCACACTTGGACAAGGCTATATCGGATTTCCCTGAGTCCACACATGCAAATCCCATAGAGACTAAATACACAAGACGTGTGCTACCCCTACATGAATATTATTATTTATATGGAGACTCAACTGATAAGGAACTCATGGGCAGCACCTCACGAAGAACACCTCCTGAACCAACTAAAAATATCACCTTCAATAATTTAGATAAAGCATGTCTTGAGGATGACTCCTCAAGTTCAGAGGATAAGATCAACATGAGAGAGCTCAGTTTGGAGAATCTACAGACTGATCGGAACAAGAAGTCATATGTCAACCCGCATCATACATTCCTTGTCCCTCTTTATTATTCGACTAAGCCCGACACCCCTGGTCCCATGCAATATACTAGAACAATACATTATGACCATACTGACACTTGTTCACCTGAATATTCAGAGGAAGAAAAGATTGACCCAAAAACCGAGCGAGCTCGATGAAAAAAAACTCAAGAATAAGAATAGTTGGAGTGACGTGACATTTGACTATTATTCCCATGATATCTATAACGATGGATGGGAATCATTTGACATTTCCTAAAAAAGATCGGTCGTAAACTGCCTTGATCATCAGCCATCCTTTCCCTCTCCCCCATCGCTTCCCTTGATATTTTCTTCATAGACTCAGGACAAGGCCTAAGTAAAGAGGGGGCCGATGCCATATGTATTTATTCATCATTCTACTCCTCATTCGATCTGTATATTCTTGAGATCTCATCGGTTCTCACACTCACTCTTGTCCTATACTTAGGCTGAGAAAAGCGTAAGTATAGGGGGGACCGATTCCCATACTGTATATATTTGATCATTTATCCTCTTGACCTCAACCGCTTCATTTCTTCTTCTTATTCATCTATACTTAGGCTGAGAAAAGCTTAAGTATAGGGGGGCGGTTTACTCCTTTCCTCTTTTTTTATCTCTCTACGCTTAGCTCGAGCTATGTCTTCTTGTCGCTTCTTTTGCTCTGAGGACGTAGCACACACCAGGTATAGGGGAGCTTGTATATATTACATATATATTTTCCCATAGTTCAAACTTTGATGTATTTTTGTATATATTATGCAATAATTATAGGATGGGTAAAGTCAAAAAACAAAAAAAGAAAAAAAGAAAAACAAAACAAAACAAAACACACAAAAAAACAGAAAAAAATACGAGAAATCTCTCTAGCATATCATCCTTGCATAAAAAGGGGCATAAAAAGATATTTCGTATCACCTTTGCATTCATATCAAAAGAAAATCTTACATCTCATTTTGCACCTCATATGCATCTGCATTTTATATGCAAAGTGGAAAGTTATTGGGTTCTTAACCAAGTTGTGAGTAGAATTAGAGAGTGGTCTTGACTTGGTCTCAATCTACCTAATTTCCATAACAACTTCACCGAGAAAGAGGATTTTAGAAGCTTCATGTCTTTGGACTTAATTCTTCGAGTTTCACATGACAATGTGCAACCTTTGACTCTTAGTGTCTAATTTGATTGTCTAATTTTGGATATAGCTTTTGAGTACGAGATTAATCTATTCTCTCGCACAATGCACTTAGCTCAACTCAGACGGGGTGTTGGAAGACTATGTGGGTCTCTTTTCTCGTAGCGTGGACATCTACAGAACAGAGTATGGATTGAAATAAATCTTCGCAACATGGATGGATGGCTGGGCATAATTTTTCTAAGACCCCAAGACATGTACGGAAAAAAGATTCTATATCCGTAGGGGCACAAAGATCCATGCAGAGTTACCAAAAATCCATACCAAAAAGAAGCCAAATTACCAAATAAATATATGACCAAAAAGCTACAAGCTTCACGAAAACCAGCAGATCTTTGTGGAGACTTGGCTAAGCTAGTTGGCTTCACAAGGAGAGGTGACTACATTGGTCACCTTTTAGTTCTTTTCCCCTTCTTCTAGCTCCTCCCCCTTTCGATTGTGAACAAAGCGCGACAGACCTTAGAACGAAATACATGACTCCCTGAGGAAGAGTTACTGGGAAGGGGGTTTGCATGGTAGTTCGGCGTTCTTGATGGGTAGAGCTAAAACCTTTCACACACATCTGACAATTGTTCAATGTTCATGGGATATGCTTTAGGAGAAGGATTGATCTAAGATAACTTCTAAGCCGAAACTGTTACAATGATATGTAGAACTGGAGGGATGTTGATTTTAAAACCCTATGTCTTACAATTGTTTCACCACATTATTAATCCAAAGGTCGAGTTTGGCTCCATTTTCACATTTTGTTAATGACTTTGGTATGGAACCCACACTTTTGCATTTCATTTTAGTTGCTCGGGGACGAGCAAGGTTTAAGCATTGGGGGTTGATTAATCCACGATTCATCATACTGAAAGATGGAAATAAAGCTTCATTAGAGAGTAATTAGTTGCATTTTATCATTTATTCTGCATTTTTTTCATCCATGCACTCATAATTTATATTTGCATTTTAATAATCATAAGTGCATTCATAATCATCTTCACATTTGCACCAAATTTCATGCATTTTTAACTAATTCATGCTAACTCCAATTGACCTCAAACCATTCCATTATGCACATGTTATTAACAATATTAAAAGAAAAATACAAAAAAAATACTAACTCAAATAATTGGCTCATGAGACAAAACTCCAATTTCAGACTAAACAGAAAAAAAAATTTGCATATCTTCCTCATACCGTGTTCGATTTCAGTCTTATAACTTTTAAAGTAATATATATATATATATATATTCAAATATCTTCAAAGCAAACCAATTTCATAAAAATTGGAGCTCGTATGTGAAAGTTGGGTTTTAGGCGTCTTTTACGCGTTTTAAGTTTTCCCTGATTTTTACTTGATATTTTATGTACATAATGAACTCTCTTTTGCTTATTTCTTTTTCCACTATATTCTTTTATGAATGTTTTAATAAAATCCACAAAAATCCAAATTCATAATGAGACTGAAATCAAAGAAACTGATCGAGTCCAAGTGTCCTTTGCAAGTCTGTACAAATTTCTCACTTTTTCTTCTTTATTTTATTTCCCAATTTTCTCATTTAGTAAAATTACAAAAAAATTGATTATTGTGTAAACGTTTATCGTTGATTTTATAGTTATGTTTCTCTATTTTTCTCTAAATTAGAAAATAAAAAAATTTACAAAACCCTAAAAAATTGGTGTTCTATGCACATAGAGTACCTCAAAAATATCATTTGCATAGATGACCTATATACTCTTGATCCCTTCATGAAAGTTGTATATCTCATCGAGACGAGCAATTTTTGTGTTGAGCACTTTTCGATTAGAGGTCATTTGTTATTTCTTTCCCATTTATTTTCCTATTTAGTTTTCGGAGCCGTCATGTGTCAATTATTTTTTAAACCCCTTTTATTTTCATTTTTATTAAATAAAAAAATAATTAAAAATCTTTTCTATCACCTCACGTGCCATGTACGTAAGGCATTCCTTCCCTCTCCTCGTCGTCTTCTCTGTCAGCCCCCTCCCCCGCAGGACCCGCATCCACCTGCCTTATCATCAGCCTCGCGCGAGACCTGCAACCATCGAGGCTACCCTCCTTTATCTACTCCAACGGTTGCTGCCTCCACTATATCCTCCTTTGCCTCCCTATAAAATCCATCTCCCCATATCCCCATCATTTCATCTGCTACATTCTAAGAGCAACCATCTTCCAGCTCAGGCCCCAGGAAAGATGACAGCGACTCCAGGGCTCACTGGGCAAAAACAAAGGATGGGAATCTTGGCGAGATCCAAGGTCTAATCTTAGACCTTGTAGCATCTAGAAATCCTGCTACAGAAGCTTACTTAAGCTTGCCCCCGGCTTGAGTTGAAGCGAAGACATCGACAGCTGCTCCGTCGAGCAGCCTTCCTTCGGCAAAAAACCTTCAGGTAACATCTTCTTAATTTAGCATTTTCCTTCTAACCTCTACCCATTTCTTCCCCTTTCATATTTCCCATGTTTCCACTCGAATCCTATGTTTCGAAATCCCAACTCGCATCCTGCGTCCACTCCACCATTACCCCCACTTCACCACCAACATTCCACATTCATCGACCATCGTTAATGCCTATGACAGCTGCTTCAGGCCCTCCGAGTCCAGCCGACCGCTATCCTTGTGTTCCTCCTATAGTTTCTTGCGCGGCCAACTGCTACGCGTCCAGATGCCCACGCACGACTGCCTACGTTCGTGAGCCACCGCAGCAGCTGCCTGTGCCTTTCGTGCCTCCTAGATAGTACCGCCACCTCCAGGGGTCCATAGCCACCTCGGAGTAGAACCACATTCTCCATCGCATGTCTCGTTGCTAGAGACTCGAAGTCAGCCATCTCTCCTTTAATGCCTCTAGATTTTGCCACCAACGTCAGGACAAGCAGCTGCAGCCACGTGCAAGAGAAGCTGTTCGACCTGCGCACCACCACCGCACGCCTCCTTGCACATCCAACATATCACAGGTGAGGCCGTCCGCCCATTGTATCCTGGCATGGAATCGAAAGAAGGCATGTAAGGAGCAGTTGCTCCATGCGTTATTTGCGCCGCAAAACCCCAAGGTTCTACAAATTGTGCCAGAGCCCTCATCAATCCAAGGGTCTTGTGCTTTGCACGTGATCGATTGGACTTTTGCGTCAAGGCCCTTTGACCTCCATGATATCATGCTAAAGCCCTCACCACCTAGGTGACATCATCAGTACGTGAGGTGCATGTGCACATGGATCATATTGCATTGATCATCCTTTGGGCATTGGTATTTGCATTAGGTGTCTTCATACACATTTATTTCGATTTTTTTACTTTCCGTATTTGCATTTAGAACCGTATGTTCTCCATTTACTTTGAACCTCATTCTGGCGTCATTTTATTTATTTAAAAATTACATAATGTTCTACAATTAATTCTCTATATAGTGGTATGCTCAAGATATTTTCATGCCCTATGGTTAAGTAATTAATATTAATCTTGTAAAAATGCATATTTTGCCCATCTTGTGCTCAAAAAATCATTTATAAACAAACACATCTTCAAAAAATTCAAAAAATTCTAGGATTGTCTATTATTGGTAGTAACATTGTTCCCAAATAGAATTGCATTTGTATACATAGTTTTCTCTCTAAAAATCATTTCGTGCATTTCACTACTTAATTTTTAATAGGTATTTAATCCAACATTTTTATGATTTAGGATTTTTTGAGATAGATTACCAAGTGATATATCTTAGAGAAATTTATTTCTAGAAAATAAATAGATTTAATATTTATTATTATTAATTAGTGAAAATTTCATTGTTTGCATTCTTTTATTCATAGAAAATTCAATTTGTATACAAAAATTCCAAAAAATGCAGTAGCTTAATTTCGTTACATTTCATATAGTGTCCATGTTTGAGGATTTTTGGATGTAGTTTGATCGAAATTTACAATTCAGCCCTTGAACTTTGCTAAAATTGCATATAACGCATTTATCCCTTTTAAAACATAAAAAATACCTCTTTAAAAACCTAATTTCTTGATTGGCTTTTAACCAACCTAAGGAGATAATTCCCTCCCTGAGTTCAACCTTGGACTTACCCAAGTAAAAAAAAGAAGATCGACCTCTTGCTTTTATTAAATATTAATTAAAATAGCGATTTTTTTATCAACAGTGAAAGTATTCTCATACAACGAATATTTTTAATCATTAATTCCATCGAATTAAGAGGGCATGTCCACGGTTCGTCAGCAGAACAATAGGTTGATGCCCTAACCAAGGTCTATACACCGACACGCTGGTGTGCATGCAAGGGCATATGAGTAATATGATCTCTCAAAGGGATTATACAGGTTCATTGCTGAACCAGAAGACATGAGATCACTCATGAGATATTAGGAAGAATCAAATTCCTTGCACAGTCATCTCGCTTTGGAAGCTTGATTGAATTTGTACGTTTGATATATACTTTTGAAAATTATATGATCAACACCTAGGTTTGATATATGCTTTTGGAAAGTGTATGTTCGATATAGGTGAGGCCCTCCACCCATTGTATCCTGGCATGGAATCGAAAGAAGGCATGTAAGGAGCAGTTGCTCCATGCGTTATTTGCGCCGCAAAACCCCAAGGTTCTACAAATTGTGCCAGAGCCCTCATCAATCCAAGGGTCTTGTGCTTTGCACGTGATCGATTGGACTTTTGCGTCAAGGCCCTTTGACCTCCATGATATCATGCTAAAGCCCTCACCACCTAGGTGACATCATCAGTACGTGAGGTGCATGTGCACATGGATCAAATTGCATTGATCATCCTTTGGGCATTGGTATTTGCATTAGGTGTCTTCATACACATTTATTTCGATTTTTTTACTTTCCGTATTTGCATTTAGAACCGTATGTTCTCCATTTACTTTGAACCTCACTCTGGCGTCATTTTATTTATTTAAAAATTACATAATGTTCTACAATTAATTCTCTATATAGTGGTATGCTCAAGATATTTTCATGCCCTATGGTTAAGTAATTAATATTAATCTTGTAAAAATGCATATTTTGCCCATCTTGTGCTCAAAAAATCATTTATAAACAAACACATCTCCAAAAAATTCAAAAAATTCTGGGATTGTCTATTATTGGTAGTAACATTGTTCCCAAATAGAATTGCATTTGTATACATAGTTTTCTCTCTAAAAATCATTTCGTGCATTTCACTACTTAATTTTTAATAGGTATTTAATCCAACATTTTTATGATTTAGGATTTTTTGAGATAGATTACCAAGTGATATATCTTAGAGAAATTTATTTCCAGAAAATAAATAGATTTAATATTTATTATTATTAATTAGTGAAAATTTCATTGTTTGCATTCTTTTATTCATAGAAAATTCAATTTGTATCCAAAAATTCCAAAAAATGCAGTAGCTTAATTTCGTTACATTTCATATAGTGTCCATGTTTGAGGATTTTTGGATGTAGTTTGATCGAAATTTACAATTCAACCCTTGAACTTTGCTAAAATTGCATATAACGCATTTATCCCTTTTAAAACATAAAAAATACCTCTTTAAAAACCTAATTTCTTGATTGGCTTTTAACCAACCTAAGGAGATAATTCCCTCCCTGAGTTCAACCTTGGACTTACCCAAGTAAAAAAAAGAAGATCGACCTCTTGCTTTTATTAAATATTAATTAAAATAGCGATTTTTTTATCAACAGTGAAAGTATTCTCATACAACGAATATTTTTAATCATTAATTCCATCGAATTAAGAGGGCATGTCCACGGTTCGTCAGCAGAACAATAGGTTGATGCCCTAACCAAGGTCTATACACCGACACGCTGGTGTGCATGCAAGGGCATATGAGTAATATGATCTCTCAAAGGGATTATACAGGTTCATTGCTGAACCAGAAGACATGAGATCACTCATGAGATATTAGGAAGAATCAAATTCCTTGCACAGTCATCTCGCTTTGGAAGCTTGATTGAATTTGTACGTTTGATATATACTTTTGAAAATTATATGATCAACACCTAGGTTTGATATATGCTTTTGGAAAGTGTATGTTCGATATAGGTGAGGCCCTCCACCCATTGTATCCTGGCATGGAATCGAAAGAAGGCATGTAAGGAGCAGTTGCTCCATGCGTTATTTGCGCCGCAAAACCCCAAGGTTCTACAAATTGTGCCAGAGCCCTCATCAATCCAAGGGTCTTGTGCTTTGCACGTGATCGATTGGACTTTTGCGTCAAGGCCCTTTGACCTCCATGATATCATGCTAAAGCCCTCACCACCTAGGTGACATCATCAGTACGTGAGGTGCATGTGCACATGGATCAAATTGCATTGATCATCCTTTGGGCATTGGTATTTGCATTAGGTGTCTTCATACACATTTATTTCGATTTTTTTACTTTCCGTATTTGCATTTAGAACCGTATGTTCTCCATTTACTTTGAACCTCACTCTGGCGTCATTTTATTTATTTAAAAATTACATAATGTTCTACAATTAATTCTCTATATAGTGGTATGCTCAAGATATTTTCATGCCCTATGGTTAAGTAATTAATATTAATCTTGTAAAAATGCATATTTTGCCCATCTTGTGCTCAAAAAATCATTTATAAACAAACACATCTCCAAAAAATTCAAAAAATTCTGGGATTGTCTATTATTGGTAGTAACATTGTTCCCAAATAGAATTGCATTTGTATACATAGTTTTCTCTCTAAAAATCATTTCGTGCATTTCACTACTTAATTTTTAATAGGTATTTAATCCAACATTTTTATGATTTAGGATTTTTTGAGATAGATTACCAAGTGATATATCTTAGAGAAATTTATTTCCAGAAAATAAATAGATTTAATATTTATTATTATTAATTAGTGAAAATTTCATTGTTTGCATTCTTTTATTCATAGAAAATTCAATTTGTATCCAAAAATTCCAAAAAATGCAGTAGCTTAATTTCGTTACATTTCATATAGTGTCCATGTTTGAGGATTTTTGGATGTAGTTTGATCGAAATTTACAATTCAACCCTTGAACTTTGCTAAAATTGCATATAACGCATTTATCGCTTTTAAAACATAAAAAATACCTCTTTAAAAACCTAATTTCTTGATTGGCTTTTAACCAACCTAAGGAGATAATTCCCTCCCTGAGTTCAACCTTGGACTTACCCAAGTAAAAAAAAGAAGATCGACCTCGTGCTTTTATTAAATATTAATTAAAATAGCGATTTTTTTTATCAACAGTGAAAGTATACTCATACAAGGAATATTTTTAATCATTAATTCCATCAAATTAAGAGGGCATGTCCACGGTTCGTCAGCAGAACAATAGGTTGATGCCCTAACCAAGGTCTATACACCGACACGCTGGTGTGCATGCAAGGGCATATGAGTAATATGATCTCTCAAAGGGATTATACAGGTTCATTGCTGAACCAGAAGACATGAGATCACTCATGAGATATTGGGAAGAATCAAATTCCTTGCACAGTCATCTCGCTTTGGAAGCTTGATTGAATTTGTACGTTTGATATATACTTTTGAAAATTATATGATCAACACCTAGGTTTGATATATGCTTTTGGAAAGTGTATGTTCGATATAGGTGAGGCCCTCCACCCATTGTATCCTGGCATGGAATCGAAAGAAGGCATGTAAGGAGCAGTTGCTCCATGCGTTATTTGCGCCGCAAAACCCCAAGGTTCTACAAATTGTGCCAGAGCCCTCATCAATCCAAGGGTCTTGTGCTTTGCACGTGATCGATTGGACTTTTGCGTCAAGGCCCTTTGACCTCCATGATATCATGCTAAAGCCCTCACCACCTAGGTGACATCATCAGTACGTGAGGTGCATGTGCACATGGATCAAATTACATTGATCATCCTTTGGGCATTGGTATTTGCATTAGGTGTCTTCATACACATTTATTTCGATTTTTTTACTTTCCGTATTTGCATTTAGAACCGTATGTTCTCCATTTACTTTGAACCTCATTCTGGCGTCATTTTATTTATTTAAAAATTACATAATGTTCTACAATTAATTCTCTATATAGTGGTATGCTCAAGATATTTTCATGCCCTATGGTTAAGTAATTAATATTAATCTTGTAAAAATGCATATTTTGCCCATCTTGTGCTCAAAAAATCATTTATAAACAAACACATCTCCAAAAAATTCAAAAAATTCTGGGATTGTCTATTATTGGTAGTAACATTGTTCCCAAATAGAATTGCATTTGTATACATAGTTTTCTCTCTAAAAATCATTTCGTGCATTTCACTACTTAATTTTTAATAGGTATTTAATCCAACATTTTTATGATTTAGGATTTTTTGAGATAGATTACCAAGTGATATATCTTAGAGAAATTTATTTCCAGAAAATAAATAGATTTAATATTTATTATTATTAATTAGTGAAAATTTCATTGTTTGCATTCTTTTATTCATAGAAAATTCAATTTGTATCCAAAAATTCCAAAAAATGCAGTAGCTTAATTTCGTTACATTTCATATAGTGTCCATGTTTGAGGATTTTTGGATGTAGTTTGATCGAAATTTATAATTCAGCCCTTGAACTTTGCTAAAATTGCATATAACGCATTTATCCCTTTTAAAACATAAAAAATACCTCTTTAAAAACCTAATTTCTTGATTGGCTTTTAACCAACCTAAGGAGATAATTCCCTCCCTGAGTTCAACCTTGGACTTACCCAAGTAAAAAAAAGAAGATCGACCTCTTGCTTTTATTAAATATTAATTAAAATAGCGATTTTTTTATCAACAGTGAAAGTATACTCATACAACGAATATTTTTAATCATTAATTCCATCGAATTAAGAGGGCATGTCCACGGTTCGTCAGCAGAACAATAGGTTGATGCCCTAACCAAGGTCTATACACCGACACGCTGGTGTGCATGCAAGGGCATATGAGTAATATGATCTCTCAAAGGGATTATACAGGTTCATTGCTGAACCAGAAGACATGAGATCACTCATGAGATATTGGGAAGAATCAAATTCCTTGCACAGTCATCTCGCTTTGGAAGCTTGATTGAATTTGTACGTTTGATATATACTTTTGAAAATTATATGATCAACACCTAGGTTTGATATATGCTTTTGGAAAGTGTATGTTCGATATAGGTGAGGCCCTCCACCCATTGTATCCTGGCATGGAATCGAGAGAAGGCATGTAAGGAGCAGTTGCTCCATGCGTTATTTGCGCCGCAAAACCCCAAGGTTCTACAAATTGAGCCAGAGCCCTCATCAATCCAAGGGTCTTGTGCTTTGCACGTGATCGATTGGACTTTTGCGTCAAGGCCCTTTGACCTCCATGATATCATGCTAAAGCCCTCACCACCTAGGTGACATCATCAGTACGTGAGGTGCATGTGCACATGGATCAAATTGCATTGATCATCCTTTGGGCATTGGTATTTGCATTAGGTGTCTTCATACACATTTATTTCGATTTTTTTACTTTCCGTATTTGCATTTAGAACCGTATGTTCTCCATTTACTTTGAACCTCATTCTGGCGTCATTTTATTTATTTAAAAATTACATAATGTTCTACAATTAATTCTCTATATAGTGGTATGCTCAAGATATTTTCATGCCCTATGGTTAAGTAATTAATATTAATCTTGTAAAAATGCATATTTTGCCCATCTTGTGCTCAAAAAATCATTTATAAACAAACACATCTCCAAAAAATTCAAAAAATTCTGGGATTGTCTATTATTGGTAGTAACATTGTTCCCAAATAGAATTGCATTTGTATACATAGTTTTCTCTCTAAAAATCATTTCGTGCATTTCACTACTTAATTTTTAATAGGTATTTAATCCAACATTTTTATGATTTAGGATTTTTTGAGATAGATTACCAAGTGATATATCTTAGAGAAATTTATTTCCAGAAAATAAATAGATTTAATATTTATTATTATTAATTAGTGAAAATTTCATTGTTTGCATTCTTTTATTCATAGAAAATTCAATTTGTATCCAAAAATTCCAAAAAATGCAGTAGCTTAATTTCGTTACATTTCATATAGTGTCCATGTTTGAGGATTTTTGGATGTAGTTTGATCGAAATTTATAATTCAGCCCTTGAACTTTGCTAAAATTGCATATAACGCATTTATCCCTTTTAAAACATAAAAAATACCTCTTTAAAAACCTAATTTCTTGATTGGCTTTTAACCAACCTAAGGAGATAATTCCCTCCCTGAGTTCAACCTTGGACTTACCCAAGTAAAAAAAAGAAGATCGACCTCTTGCTTTTATTAAATATTAATTAAAATAGCGATTTTTTTATCAACAGTGAAAGTATACTCATACAACGAATATTTTTAATCATTAATTCCATCGAATTAAGAGGGCATGTCCACGGTTCGTCAGCAGAACAATAGGTTGATGCCCTAACCAAGGTCTATACACCGACACGCTGGTGTGCATGCAAGGGCATATGAGTAATATGATCTCTCAAAGGGATTATACAGGTTCATTGCTGAACCAGAAGACATGAGATCACTCATGAGATATTGGGAAGAATCAAATTCCTTGCACAGTCATCTCGCTTTGGAAGCTTGATTGAATTTGTACGTTTGATATATACTTTTGAAAATTATATGATCAACACCTAGGTTTGATATATGCTTTTGGAAAGTGTATGTTCGATATAGGTGAGGCCCTCCACCCATTGTATCCTGGCATGGAATCGAAAGAAGGCATGTAAGGAGCAGTTGCTCCATGCGTTATTTTCGCCGCAAAACCCCAAGGTTCTACAAATTGTGC
Organism: Ottelia alismoides; assembly: GCA_037367405.1. Lineage (NCBI taxonomy): Eukaryota > Viridiplantae > Streptophyta > Magnoliopsida > Alismatales > Hydrocharitaceae > Ottelia > Ottelia alismoides. Next base: position 15,126 of record JAZKJV010003504.1, on the reverse strand, counting down.
CAGAGCCCTCATCAATCCAAGGGTCTTGTGCTTTGCACGTGATCGATTGGACTTTTGCGTCAAGGCCCTTTGACCTCCATGATATCATGCTAAAGCCCTCACCACCTAGGTGACATCATCAGTACGTGAGGTGCATGTGCACATGGATCAAATTGCATTGATCATCCTTTGGGCATTGGTATTTGCATTAGGTGTCTTCATACACATTTATTTCGATTTTTTTACTTTCCGTATTTGCATTTAGAACCGTATGTTCTCCATTTACTTTGAACCTCATTCTGGCGTCATTTTATTTATTTAAAAATTACATAATGTTCTACAATTAATTCTCTATATAGTGGTATGCTCAAGATATTTTCATGCCCTATGGTTAAGTAATTAATATTAATCTTGTAAAAATGCATATTTTGCCCATCTTGTGCTCAAAAAATCATTTATAAACAAACACATCTCCAAAAAATTCAAAAAATTCTGGGATTGTCTATTATTGGTAGTAACATTGTTCCCAAATAGAATTGCATTTGTATACATAGTTTTCTCTCTAAAAATCATTTCGTGCATTTCACTACTTAATTTTTAATAGGTATTTAATCCAACATTTTTATGATTTAGGATTTTTTGAGATAGATTACCAAGTGATATATCTTAGAGAAATTTATTTCCAGAAAATAAATAGATTTAATATTTATTATTATTAATTAGTGAAAATTTCATTGTTTGCATTCTTTTATTCATAGAAAATTCAATTTGTATCCAAAAATTCCAAAAAATGCAGTAGCTTAATTTCGTTACATTTCATATAGTGTCCATGTTTGAGGATTTTTGGATGTAGTTTGATCGAAATTTATAATTCAGCCCTTGAACTTTGCTAAAATTGCATATAACGCATTTATCCCTTTTAAAACATAAAAAATACCTCTTTAAAAACCTAATTTCTTGATTGGCTTTTAACCAACCTAAGGAGATAATTCCCTCCCTGAGTTCAACCTTGGACTTACCCAAGTAAAAAAAAGAAGATCGACCTCTTGCTTTTATTAAATATTAATTAAAATAGCGATTTTTTTATCAACAGTGAAAGTATACTCATACAACGAATATTTTTAATCATTAATTCCATCGAATTAAGAGGGCATGTCCACGGTTCGTCAGCAGAACAATAGGTTGATGCCCTAACCAAGGTCTATACACCGACACGCTGGTGTGCATGCAAGGGCATATGAGTAATATGATCTCTCAAAGGGATTATACAGGTTCATTGCTGAACCAGAAGACATGAGATCACTCATGAGATATTGGGAAGAATCAAATTCCTTGCACAGTCATCTCGCTTTGGAAGCTTGATTGAATTTGTACGTTTGATATATACTTTTGAAAATTATATGATCAACACCTAGGTTTGATATATGCTTTTGGAAAGTGTATGTTCGATATAGGTGAGGCCCTCCACCCATTGTATCCTGGCATGGAATCGAAAGAAGGCATGTAAGGAGCAGTTGCTCCATGCGTTATTTTCGCCGCAAAACCCCAAGGTTCTACAAATTGTGCCAGAGCCCTCATCAATCCAAGGGTCTTGTGCTTTGCACGTGATCGATTGGACTTTTGCGTCAAGGCCCTTTGACCTCCATGATATCATGCTAAAGCCCTCACCACCTAGGTGACATCATCAGTACGTGAGGTGCATGTGCACATGGATCAAATTGCATTGATCATCCTTTGGGCATTGGTATTTGCATTAGGTGTCTTCATACACATTTATTTCGATTTTTTTACTTTCCGTATTTGCATTTAGAACCGTATGTTCTCCATTTACTTTGAACCTCATTCTGGCGTCATTTTATTTATTTAAAAATTACATAATGTTCTACAATTAATTCTCTATATAGTGGTATGCTCAAGATATTTTCATGCCCTATGGTTAAGTAATTAATATTAATCTTGTAAAAATGCATATTTTGCCCATCTTGTGCTCAAAAAATCATTTATAAACAAACACATCTCCAAAAAATTCAAAAAATTCTGGGATTGTCTATTATTGGTAGTAACATTGTTCCCAAATAGAATTGCATTTGTATACATAGTTTTCTCTCTAAAAATCATTTCGTGCATTTCACTACTTAATTTTTAGTAGGTATTTAATCCAACATTTTTATGATTTAGGATTTTTTGAGATAGATTACCAAGTGATATATCTTAGAGAAATTTATTTCCAGAAAATAAATAGATTTAATATTTATTATTATTAATTAGTGAAAATTTCATTGTTTGCATTCTTTTATTCATAGAAAATTCAATTTGTATCCAAAAATTCCAAAAAATGCAGTAGCTTAATTTCGTTACATTTCATATAGTGTCCATGTTTGAGGATTTTTGGATGGAGTTTGATCGAAATTTACAATTCAACCCTTGAACTTTTCTAAAATTGCATATAACGCATTTATCGCTTTTAAAACATAAAAAATACCTCTTTAAAAACCTAATTTCTTGAATGGCTTTTAACCAACCTAAGGATATAATTCCCTCCCTGAGTTCAACCTTGGACTTACCCAAGTAAAAAAAAGAAGATCGACCTCTTGCTTTTATTAAATATTAATTAAAATAGCGATTTTTTTATCAACAGTGAAAGTATACTCATACAACGAATATTTTTAATCATTAATTCCATCGAATTAAGAGGGCATGTCCACGGTTCATCAGCAGAACAATAGCTTGATGCCCTAACCAAGGTCTATACACCGACACGCTGGTGTGCATGCGAGGGCATATGAGTAATATGATCTCTCAAAGGGATTATACAGGTTCATTGCTAAACCAGAAGACATGAGATCACTCATGAGATACTGGGAAGAATCAAATTCCTTGCACAGTCATCTCGCTTTGGAAGCTTGATTGAATTTGTACGTTTGATATATACTTTTGAAAATTATATGATCAACACCTAGGTTTGATATATGCTTTTGGAAAGTGTATGTTCGATATCGACCCCCAATGATCAAATGAGAAACTTAAGGATAAAACTGTGTAGCAAATAGTATTAAATAGATCTACTTCGAGTTTTTTCTTGGTCTTCTAGTATGGATGGTGTACATGTATTGTGAATACTTGAGGGTGATGTGACCATAAATGATTGTATAACCATGACGCTTCCATTCCTAGGGAGTGATGAAACGGGTCTGGAATTTAGTGACACCTCTTACAAGAGAAGTGATCTGATCTTAGTCCAACTGTTGGACATTGATCTGAATGTGATTCAGATTCAATGAGAAGATTAGATCTACGACCTTGATTTAATCAAGCATCTTTGGGAGGTCTGTAAGATCTGGATCTTCCTTTCTCTTATACTCTTATCATGCTTGGAATCTCATCTTTCCCCGGCTCCATCCTCTGCATCTCATCCTTGGAGTGAGGCACTTAGACTCCTCCTAATACGGGCTCGAATATATAGCACTAAAATCACTGGCTTTCCGGGACCTTCCTGTGAACAACTAGGGAATCACTTTCAGAGGTGTTCATCCTTCGGACCAGACCTGCCAAAGAGAAAGATAAGGTAGAAGTCGGCCTTACCATCCAAAAAAGGACCTGATCTCTGGGATTTCTTCCTAGCGGTATGCCAATTCCCAAAAGACTTTTTGATCCTACCCAACGACTTTCTTCATCCTCTCTCTTTTGTTGTTCCGGCTTCCCCACTTCCGCATCTATCGTATTCGGGAAAGCTTGCCTCGTGGCTCGATCACTACCGAGACTTTTTGCTTGTCTTCTTTCCGCAATCACCTAAAGCAGACAAAAAGTGGAAGCGACGGTTTACCATCTCTGCTGGTGAAGGTACCATCTATTTACTCAAATCATCATATATGATTAATGCATGCATTCCATTATTGCGGAAATATTCCCGCATGGCACAGCCATAATATGGGGCAAAAAATTGGAGAGGAGCAGGATCCGATGCAGTGGCAATGACAACAATGGAATATTCCAATATTGGCTGATGAAAGAATTCGTACTAATTATGCCACAATCGAGCGTTTCTTCGATCTCTCAATATCCAAGTTACTATACATGGAAAAATACAATCGCCATGTCCTTATCTCCAAGTATATGTAGAGAAAGTGCATTATCCTTGAAAGAGTTAACGATAATTCGTTATTGATATGTGTATCCGAGTATTGAGAAAATTGATAAATAAATGTGATTTAATTAATGTGAATAATAGGAATTTGATTCAAATTATAAGGATACTTATCATAATTAAATGTGATTTAATTATAAAATATGTGAATAATATGAATGTGATTCATACTATTTGGGCACAAGAGAATAGAAATCCAAGATGATTAAATGTGATTTAATTATCATGGATATAAATAATGTGGATAGCACTATCCATATTAATCATATATGTATAATATAAATGTGATTTATAAGAGAGAGAGATTTGTAATTTACATTTTTTAATTAAATGTTGACGTTAATTGGATTCACATTGTACAATTAGTTGAAAATGTAATTCACATTTTATTTTGGGTTGTGAAAGTGGTTCACAATTTTCCAATGGCAAGATTGCAATATTGACAAAATAATTATGAATTATTTTTATTGAATAATTTACAACAAGTGTTGTTGTAAATATTGGATATTTCCAAGGTATAATGTAATCTCATGGGATTACATGGAGATTGTCACCTTCCTAGTAGGTAGGGTGGACGACAACCAATTCCCATTAGGAAAGGGTGGCCATTGCCCTCTTAATGGAAGGAGGCAATCTTCATTCCCATTATCTCCATGCTTCATTGATTTAATTTGGTATTAAATTATATTTATTTTTCAATATATATTTAATCTAAATTAAATTAATTATTGTTGTCTTTTTACAACAAAATCTTGGCCATTGAGAGAAGCACAAATCAATCTCATCCATTGATTTTATGTAGTCCTATGGACTCCCAAAATACTATATAAGAAAAGGTACCCCTTGCTCTTCAAGTTACACAAGTTGGAGACAACAAAATATGCTCTCTCTCTACACTCCATCTCTCCCTCTCTCTCTCCTGTGTTCATCCACCATGATGCCCTAAAGTGAGTCATCATCGGCACAACGTCGTTGTTATGTTGTTGGATTGCTTGCTTGTGGATCTTTGTCTCCATCGGTGCACCTTTGTCGTGAAGAAGACTTTGGATCTCGTGTAATGATATAAAGAAATTCGTTGCTTGGATCATCAACATGGATAGCATGAAGTACATATTTCATCAACACGCTCGCAAGCATCTCCTCCGTCAGATTGGACTTGAGAACAAGAGGTCTCTTCGTTTAGAAACTCGGTCACAATCACGCTTTAAGAGGTAACCCTAATACTTGTTTGTGATTTAGATGAAACAATCGAGAAGTGTTCTTCGATCATGTGGTTTGATCGCATGAAAATTTTTTAAATTCTGCTGCCTGAAGCAAATAGTACGATCCTCGCGCTTCTATGATGCGCTTAAGGATCTCACCATACCCTTCAATGGTATCTTAGGAAAATGGTTCTTCCCATATGCTAATAGTCAGTACAACCACAAAGATACTCTATAGCATCCTTAAATTATGTTGGCCACCATAGGTCGCTCTGTAAAATCTTAGCTACCATGCACTTCCCCGAATGATGCCACAAGATTCTAATCTGTGACCGTGCTCAAGTACGCTAGTGTTTTCCTCCCGAGGAATTCACCTTCTCCAAATAAAATCCTCACCCTCACGAAATAGGTACGGATCCTCCCAATGGTAAAAATGTATCTCAGATATAAATCTATCTATCTTGTGCTTTGGTCAATCTTATGGAACTTTCTTGGAGACAAGATAGTTTACAATATAAATATACCATAGGAGTGAGTCCATTGACAAAATGATCTCATCTGGAATGGACTCACAATAAGGATCATGCTCTACTAAGAATTATGTGCATGTGTAATGCGGGAAAGGTGATTTGCCACAACATTTTTCACTCTAGTTTTATCTTGAATCTCTCAATCAAACTCTTGGAGAAGAAGGATCCATCTGATAAGGCATGGATTGGCATCCGTCTTTACCTGTAAGTACCGCATGGCAGTATGATCTGTGTATATAATGACATGTGAATGAAGGAGGTAAGATCTGAACTTCTCTAATCCAAACACAACTGCTAACATTTCCTTCTCGATAACTATGTAATTTCATTGTTCCTCATCCAGAGTCTTGCTAGTGTACTGTATATGTAATTGTATCTCATCCCTTCTCTTCTCTAAAATAGCTACAACTGCAAAATCAGACACGTCTGTCATAACCTCGAAGGGAAGAGACCAACTAGGTGGCAGTATGATAGGAGCACTAGTAACCATTTCTTTCATCTAATGAAATGAGAGTAGTTCTTTCTCATAAACAACAAACTCACTGTCCTTGCATAGTATCTAGCCAAAGGACTAACGTTTTTTCTTAAGTTCTTAATGAATCGCTTATAGAATCTGGCGTGTCCCAAAAATGACATCAACTGCTTCAAATTATGCGGTGGTTCTAGCTTGGATATTATATATATCTTAGTTGGGTCAAACTCCATACCATGTTTGCAGATGAGGTGGCCCAATAAAATCCCATTAGTCACCATAAAGTGACTCTTCTCCCACGAGAGTACTAGGTTTACCTCATATCAACGTTGAAGAACTTAGTCTAAATGAGAAAGACATGTGTCAAAACTATTCCTGTAGACCGAGAAATCATACGTAAAGACCTTGAAAAAACTATTAACCATGTCGACAAAAAGTCCAACATACACCTTTGGAATGTAGAAGGGGCATTACACAATCGTAAGGGTATCCTTCTAAAGGCATAAGTGCCATACAGGAAAGTGAACGTTGTTTTCTCCTAATCCTCAAGAGCGATACCATCCTGCTTATACTCCAAGTACCCATCCAAGAAACAAAGAAACTCTTTCCCTGCCAAACTCTAAATACTCTTATCAATAAAGGGAAGTGGAAAGTTATCCTTCTTAGTAGCTAAGTTCATGTGTCAATAATCTACACAGATAAGCAATTAAGTACGTACACGGATTGGTTTCTCCTCACCACAATCAATCTTTACTATAGTAATCTCGGATTTCTTCAGGACTACATGCAAATGACTGCCCAATTGGAATCTGAAATGGGATAAATAAAGCCAACATCTTACCATTTCTTCATCTCTTTTATGACAACCTCCCTTTTGTTCAGATTAAGATGACACTAATATTCACGTGAGAGTTTACAGTCATCCTCTAAGTAGATATGATGTGAGCACAAAGATGGACTAATCCCACTGAGATCCGAAATATTCCATCCATTAGTCTTGCAGTTTCTTTAAAAACCTCTAGCACACAAGATTCTTGTTCATCAATCAATTGCGAGCTAAGGATGACCGAAAACATTTCAGGGGATCACGCAACGAAGGCATATTTCAATGTTGATAGTAAAGCCTTGAGCTCTATTACGGTCTGAATCGTCTCTGTGATGACCTCTATAATTGCATTGATAAAAGGAATATGATATGTACTCTATGTACTATCCACCATGGCTATTCAGCAAGTAAAACTTCAGAAAGATATGCAACGAATGATCTCTTCTTAGACATGATGGTCTCATCAGGAGGTTTTGTGATCTCATCAACCAAGGGCTCAAATATCTTAGCGATAATCTCACAAAAGGTATCTCTCATCGATGCATATCTGAGAAAATTCAGCAAGTGGATAAATATCTCAACGAGAGGTATATCTGCAATAATCTCAGAATGATGTATCAAAGGAATATCTGAATGTAACTCCAATCTCTTAAATAGATCCTCAGAAATCAGCTCAAACTTCCTATCAACAAATGATTGGAACTCATGTCGAATGTGCTTTCCACTATTTCCTTTTGATAATGGAACTCCTTGCTATCAATGAACTAAGTAAAAAGATCTGTCTTTAAATTTGGCAAGAAAATCATTGTCTTCATGATCTGGTGTAATTGTTTATTTATCATCTGTTGTTGGTGGTGGTAGTGAAGGTCTTTGATTGGAGATCGTCACAATTTTCATCTTGTCACAACTAGAGTGAAAGATGATCTCTCCAGTACCGTAATCAAGTACCGCTTCAGCCATTTGGAGGAACGGTTGACCTAGTATGATTGGGGCATAGAGTAACAGTATTGTTGTGTCCAGATCCATGACAACAAAATCAACAGGGAATTTCATTGCATGCACCGTTACAATAATGTCCCCGAAAATGCTCCTCGACCTCTTAATCAATCTATTAGCAAACTAAAGGATCATCCTGGTCGTTTTAAGAGTTCATAACTAAAACTCAGGGAGTATAGAGGATGGACATAGATTAATGGAGTAACTGCTATCATGAAGAGTGCGATCAAATCCTTGATCAAAGATGTGGAAATGAATGTGAGGTGCTCCCTTGTCTTTCTTCTTGGGCGGGAGGTTTCTGATGACATGAACTATGAGCATGGTCAAGATATGTTTTTCTATCATCTTTCATCTTTTCTGCTTGGTTTGACGCCTTTGAGTACATTCTTCTTCCATTCCCTTTTTTACTGCAAGCATGTATTCCATGGGCTTAAGGACTGTCATTTCTATAAAGATGTTATGTAAGATCTCGGCCACTCTAAGATCAGAGAAGGTTTTTTTTAGTATTTAGATTTTCTTTGTTTTATTTAAGGTAGAAGGAAATGGCATAGAATCTGAGAAAACATTCAAATGCTCATTTAGATTATTCAAAGTAGAATCATCATGTAGAATAAGACAACCAGAATCAGTTTGTATAGTACTATCCAAACTAGGTGATGGAAAAATTTCTAAAATAGGACAGATGTTGTTGCTGGTGAAGAAGAAGAATCCATGACTGGTGTGTTCTCCCTCGCTAATAGTAATCTGCATCAGGCTAGTCAAGGTGAATATGGTTATGGTGAAGAAGGTGAAAATCCATACCCGAGTGCTACTACACTGGGTCTCAGCACTGATGGAGAAAAAGATGATTTGGAAGGTGAGGATCTCTCACTAGCTTGATCCCTCAATCCCAAATGTTGTGGAGGCGGCTGTAATCTCCTACTGTTCATGAGATTAATGGCGTAAGATAAACATGTAAAATCAAGGGTCATACCTATCTCAGGTGTAGATGGATCATGAACTATGTGCTACTTGCGTGTGAAGTTGTTGGGATTATCCTCGACCTATGCTGGGACAGGTGTCTTTGTAATTATCATATCATCAAGTCTCTGAGTAAGGTTATTCATATTCATCATCAGCAATACCAACTGATCAAGTTTTGGATTCACCACAGGTGCCTTGAGGTGATCAATGACAGGTTGTCGCTAAGACTTGTAATGAGGAGGCTGCTAGTATCCATACTACTAGTAAAGAGGAGGAGGAAGATGTGTATATTGTTCATATGATGCAGTCTGTTATCGGTGGTCAAGCTGTGGAAAATATGCACATTGCATCTACTGTTGGACATGTCTCCAGCTCTGGAACTGAGCTGGAGACTGAAAATGAGGTTAGAACGGCTAGTGTCGATATTGTTGCAATCTGCCTCTCCGAAACTGGTGGGAAGGTCTCTGACCTTGTTGGGAACCCAACTGGCATTGCCCTGATGGACATGGATGGTTGTGCTCTCAGTCGAACCAGATACCATTCACCTCGTGAATGATAGGGGGAGGTGGAGCCTACTTCTCATGAAAGTATGGACCTTATTATTGATAATGTGCAATTTGCTATGAATGTTGTAGGACATGGTCAAGGGTCTGCATATAATAAACATGATGAATTGTAGATGTTCTTCCGTTACTATGCTAAGTGGAAGTGGAAGAAGTCTAGTCCTGAGCAGAAGTGTTGGGTGTTGCACTCACACTCTAGCATGCCTTGATCGCACTCATAAGATGTTACGGATGCTTTGGTATCTCATTTATCTTGTCGAGGTTCTTCATCCTCAATTTGATAATTTGGATCTTCTCAAGATCCTTAGATCATTTCTCAATTATATCTAATTTGGATATATAATGTCCAATGATGGCTAGGTCAGAATTTTCCTTCCTATCCACTTCCACGTAATGTCATCATGTTGGCAGCCTTGTCGGGTGCTACAGTAGTAGAAGAATGTTGGACATGTGGACCCACGATGAGACATTATCTGATAAATGTTATTGCGAATACCATTCCCTGATCTGAAATGAAGAATAAATAATCTGCATATTAGGACCCTCTGTACAATTAGGGTCTTGTACCATGGCCATCATGATGATCATACAGCTGTTGATTCAATAATTGAATCATAGAGGCTAGTTCTTGGATGAATATCTAAAGGGATAGGTTGAGGACTCATCAAGCACCGTCAAATGATTGTTAAGAGATGATCTCCAGCTTGAGTAGGAGATGGCAATCCTTTCTCACATAGGTTGATATCAGACCGACCTCTTGATGCAGGTCCTCTGCATGGGAATAGTGATTCGGAGGTGTCAGATTAGTTAGGTCAATGGGTTGACTTAACAAGATCGAGATAACCTAAGTCCTATGTTGAATGCTGTCACAGCATAGGCGCGCATCCTCTGACCAGAGACAGATGTATTACTATATGTCCGAGTATGTACATTTGGTAGACCAATAGGTTAATGGCCTAACCAAGGTCTATACACCGGCGAGCTGCTGTGCATATAAGGGCATATGAGTAATACGATCTCTCAAAGGGATCATACAGGTTCACTATTGAACCGGAAGACATGAGCTCACTCATGATATATTGGGAAGAATAAAAATTCGTACACGATCGTCTCGCTTTGGAAGCTTGACTGAATTTGTAGGTTTGATATATAATTTTGGAAAGTATATGATCAAGACCTAGGCATGATATATGCTTTTGGAAAGTATGTGATCGATACCAAATCCCAATGATCAAATGAGAAACTTATTGATAAAACCCTGAAGAAGACAGTATAAAATTGATCTTGATGTTCGAGTTGATCATAGGTCTTCAGTATGCAGGATGTACAGGTATTGGGAATACTTGAGGGTGATGTGATCATAAACGATTGTATATCCATGACGCTTCCATTCCGAGGGAGGGACGAAACAGGTCTGGATTTTAGTGACTCCTTTCAGCAGAGAAGCAATTTGATCTTAGTCCAAGTATTGGACATTGGTCTGAATGAGATTCAAATACAATGAGAAGATTAGATTTGCGATCTTGATTTAATCAAGCATCTATGGGAGGTTCGTAACATCTGGATTTGAGATAAAATCTCAACATCCAAGTCACTATACGTGGAATAATACAATCGCTTTGTCCTTATCTCCAAGTATCTGCGGAGAAAGCACATTATTCTTGAAAGGGTTCAATAATAATTCATTTGATGAAATGCATATCCAAACAAGAAAGACTTGATTATAAAATAAGATTTAATAATGAAGCATAATATGAATGGGATTCATATTGTGAGAATAATTATCGAAGATAATTAAATCGGATTCAATTATCAAGGATTAGAGAATGTGGATAATACTTTCCATGATATATGTTTATTATAAATATGATTTATAATATAAATATATATAAGAGAGAATTTATGTAAATAGCATTTGTCAATTATTAAATGTGAATTGGATTCACATTTATTAATTAATTGGAAATGTAATTTACAAATTAGTTTGGATCGTGAATTTGATTCACATATTTTTCGATGGCATGATAGAAATATTCACAAATTAATTTGGAATTAATTTGGTGGATATTATTGCAATAATAGAGATAACAAAATAAAATAAAAGGAGACAAAATAACCACCTAAATAAAAGGTGGTGTCACCTATGACTTGTTCATAGGTGACGCCCCCTATAATTTAGGGTGGTTTGTTGCCTCCCTTTTATGTTATCACATTATCTCTTGATAAATTTATTTATGTTAAATTAAATGTGTTGATAATGTTGCAATATATATTTAATTTAAATATAAATAAATGTTGTTGGTTTTAACCAACAACAATCATAGCCATTGATAATTACATAGACCAAGCACGGCCGTTGGATCTATGTGTCCCATGGATTGAGATCCATTGGATCCTAAACTAATATAAAAGGAGGGCTAGCCTATCCTTTCTTGGTACATCATTAAGAGTTGTAGAAGACTACTTCTCTCTCTCTCTCTCTCATTCTCGTCTAGCCTCTCTCTCTCAATTTCAAGTGGCCGTCCACTTTGTGTATTGAGGTGGAGAGCATCTTGCCTTCGCCTTCAACGACTTGAGGATCTCCTTCTTCTTTGGAGTTGCTTACTCTAAAGGAATACGATGGATTTCACTTGACAAAATCAGGGGATCCATTGCTTGGATCTTCATCGAGGATTGCGTGAGGAACACGACTCATCATTGTGCCCGCAAGTGCATTCTTAGTGGATCGACTTGAGACAGGAGGATCTCTTGTTTGGGATCTCGCGATCACAACCACGCTCCCAAGAGGTATTCCTTATACTTTGTGTTTTGATGAAACAATCCGAGAAGTGTTCTCGTGATCATGTGGTTTCATCTTTAGTTTGAAAAAATTTTAATTCCGCCGCATCTAGCGACTAGTGCGACTAGTTGCTCCGATTGCATACGATACGATCGACACGCTTCCGTGATGCGCTTAGGATTCTCAATATCTTTAAATTGGCATCAGAGCCATAGGTCGAATAAGGTTTTGTATATGATCCATAGACCTAGGACGACTTGGGCTTGAAAGAGTTGCGAAATCTTTTGTCGCATTTGAATTTTCGCACCTCTGTCTAATTGAAATTTTTAGTACGGTTTAAAATTATTTAAACACAAAATTTGCAATTGAATTTTGTTCCTCATTAATTAAGGAAACCATAGGATCTGAGTTTACGAAATTTGGACTTCATTTGCTCAAGATATGGCCTTTTGAATATGCATGTATTCACAGTTGCGGGAACTGCGGATCTAATCGTGATTAATGAGTTAATTACGGTTTTGATACGCCTCGAAATGCCTGAATTATCACTTGGGCTCTTTAATAAATCAAATTGGCAATCTTAGAAAACTGATTTTGCAATTTTTGGATTTAAATTGATCAAGATAAGTTAATTTTAGTGATTGGAGGTCACTGCTGGAAATTGACATTTTTTTATCATGAACCTTGTGATAAGTCATTCAAATATGATGATGAAAAATAACGGTTAATTTCTGAAATAATTAGTGATAGATAATTGTGAAATATTTAAAGAGATAATTATTTCATTGAATGACATTTACCTAACCATGATGATAGGATAATTGATCTTGATCAATGGTTTATATGAATCCATCAACAAACATTGATTTCATGAAAAGCCTTAGTTTATCCTACAATAGTTGTAGGACAACTTTTACATGAATAACCTCTTGCTTGAATAGGATTGGGGATTTCTTTAGCAAATCTCCTTATAATATAATCAAAATTGTTTTGATGTATATTATATAATATAATTTTGGTTGAAAAACCGATGATCATCTCAAAGTACATGATGATCTATCTGGCATTATCCTTTCCTGAATGGATATGGTGCCTAGTCGGAGAGCATTGGGGTCGCGGGTTGCAAAGTATGTGGTCCGTCCCACTCTCGTCGATAATGGCCATGACAACGGGTAGGGACTTGATAATGGTGGAGAAGTCAAAGTGTATTTATCTAATTATTAAAATTCGAATAATACATACTTTCATATTATACCTAATATTCAAGTAATAATCAAGTTTGTTGATTGATGATTGGATTAATGATTAATTTAATGTGATTAAATTAATATGTCCAATAAACACACTATTATGAATAGATGTGTATTTCCCTTGGCAGAATTAATTATGTGAATGCGATTCATGATAATTAGTTATGAAATTTGAATATGAGATGGAGGATCACATAAGTGACATCCATGGTCTCCCGTCAAGGCAAAGAATTCTGTCGCCAGTTGTTGTATATAGGAGACGTCTGTCCGAGGTGACATATCCTATATATGATTTAATTGTATCGGGTTTTTTGCTTCTCGAAAGAGTAAGGTCGTATACGTAGTGACCTCAATATTGGGTCCTCATATTATTGAGGCGATATTGGATTACGTATAGCAAGTTTTAAGCCTGTTGACGGTTGGTTCAATTAATGACGGGTCAACATCATCTTAAGAGTGGTGGGACTGGGTGTTAAAGACCGAATTGGGAAATGCAAGTTGGACTTGCAAGGCAGAATGTGTTCTCGCTTCTTTTTATCGGAGTTGCAGGTTCTCATATTATTGGGATGTGACAAAGATAGGAAAGAAGATCCCAGATCTTGCTATATATATAATGGTAAGAATATCTCTTACATTGAAAGTGATTAAGGGAATGAACTTTCATTGTTGTCAAGGCAAGACATCTTTGATATAAAATTTCCTAAATCAAAGTAAAATATGTATATATAATTTATATACACTTATGCAAATTTCTTATTTCAGATAATCCTTCATTAAACCCACTCAATGTTATACTCAATAATAACCAGTAAAATATCATGGATTGGACTCATGATCCAGATATTGTACTTGCAATTGGACACATAATGTATGTGGTTGCAATTTGCAAGTTTCCTCAACATAATGAGGAATGACAATTAAATAGGACAATAAGACATCACCTTAGGGTTTGTATGTCTATATAGTCTTGATCTTTCATCGAGTGTACTTTGGAAGTGACATGTCGATGGTGATCGTAATTGTTGAATAATCCTTATAAAATAAAGAAGATATTTTGGCATACATATGTGCTCTAGATATTTAATCATGAATGACATGGTTCTCCGCATTATGCAGAATGGTGGCTCGAAAGAGATGATGTATTCAAAATGTTTGAATACCTACCTGAACCTAAGTCTCTAAGAGTTGAGATGTATGTAGATGTGATGAGTGTCATCATTCTACTATCTATACTCAAGTCATTCATGAAGCTTCATGATATTCATATTGTATGAATTTAATGAAGCATGTATAAATGTTGAAATGCTCTTGCATTGAATTCTTTGAATTTAACATAAGATATCCTTAGTCTTAAGTAATGGTTGTTTATATATGAAGAGAGCACAGTGGAAGCATGGGTTGGACCCATGTGAGAAGGAAAGA